>VZTB01007069.1:18976-75171 GCA_013397245.1 Thryothorus ludovicianus
AGAGTATCAGTGAGGCTGATAGAGAAGGCTGTGAATATGTGGGAATAATAAATAGTCTGCAGAAATGCCCTCTTGCACACCCTTGGTCAAGTCACACCCTGTATCCCTTCATGCCAATGGCATCCATTTTATTCTGTAATGAGTGATCGTAAATTCCTCAGACACAAAAAAGGCCAACATCTACCACTTTGTCCTCTATCCTGAACATAAAAGATAGAGCCAGATAAAAGCAAAAACTTCAGTAAAAAAAAAAACAACCAAAAAACTCACAACAAAAGTTAGGATATGCTTCTTTCTTTTCACTGTGGGTGCTATCAGGTAACTTCTTTCTGCTCAGAAGGAACCCAGAAAATGTTTCTTCCTTTATTTATTTCTACATCTGCCAAACATTTTGTCTTCTCCCAACCCTACTCAAGCCTCTCAGCGCCACAGCAATTCCACCACAGCAGGGTGGCCAACTCATACAAAGCTAATGCCAACCTTCTCCTAGCTGCATGAGCTCTAGTCTGCATCCTGTTCAATCTCAGTTTTGCCTTTGCTCATTCAGCTCAAGCAAAAAAATCAGCACCAGAAAAAAAACACAATGAATAGCGAGCTGACACTCCTCTCAGCACAGCCAATGACATCTCCCTCTGTTCCACAAGCCACAAAAACGGTTCTCAACAGGCTGCAGGAAAAGGCCAGAAGCCAAACAACTATACCCCAGTGGAGGAGAGCTACAGAGAACAAGGTCATCCTCTCAGCGCCTCAGGACCTCGGAACAGTGAGGAGTTTGTGCAGTAAAAGTGGAGGTGAACAAGCCCTGTGCTTGTTCCACTAGTCCCTGCCAATCTGATGAAGGAGAAAAGTCCTATCTGATCCAGTATCTGATATTTAGCTTAACACTGACCATAAGGAGAAAGACACATCAACAATTACCACAGAGTTTTAAAAGCACTGTAAGGCAGTGTGACCACTGTGGGAAGAAGAGACAGGCAAAGACTGAGGGGAAAGCAGGAAATTGCTCTAGGTTAGATAAAGAAGGAACACAGCTAGGGAATATAAAAAAAGCAGCCTGCAGGTAACACAGGTTAATCTGATACTTGAGAGCGAGCATGAGGCATCACTCCTGTGGGGTACAAAAGCAGGGAAACAAGTAGAACAAGAAGACAGCTCTTTGCAACCCAACTGTAACCACAAAAGCAGAGGCACCTTCTGTTCTGCAGAATGCAGATCACCATCTTGCATCCTTAACATGGGTGCAATTCTTCCATCTCACCTGGCAATTAGCTGTTGAAGCTCTGCCTGAATTTGCCCTGTAGTCACCACTGGCTCTCTGCCCTTCCAGTTCAAACTACAGTGAAACAAAAGGATCTGAACTTCAAAAGAGTCTTTGTCCAAGCCCCTCCTTCAAAAAAAAACAAAAAACCAAAAACACGCAAACCCAGAGCTAAATACATTTTGCTCTAATACAAAGTTTTCTGGCTGTGAAGACTGACAATTGTGATTTTCCCCAGATAGAGGCAGTCATAAAATACAAAGACACACAAGCAACAATGACAGAGAAACAGCACCAAAGGTGATGGGACCATTTTAGGAACTTTCTATCCTGATTGCAAGGTTAGAAAAATATCCCTTATCAAGAGTAACTGCACATGAATACAAATAAGCAAGTCAGCCACAATTTAACAGATGGATTTAAAAGACTCAACAACAAGAAACAGGAGAACCCAAAAATCAGGGTAGTATGTCCGACCATATGGAAAACCTGCCTCTCTTGTGAAAGGTGGAAGGCAGAATCATGACTCACTGACACCAGATTAGGGGATTTTCATGAAATGGTGCCTTGCTGCCCATAGTTATTCCCTCATTCTGCTAGTATGTGAAATTGCTTTACAAAACCTGACAAAGGCCCTCTACCTCATCTGTGAGGCAGCACAGAAGACGACATATAGTCTGATTATGCACCACCTACTTTTAAAAGGTGTATAGAAATGGGAAAGGATTTACAGTTGTGGAACAACAGTCCAAGAAACAAGACTTAATCAAGCAGTTTTGTGCCCAGCCTAGCTCTGGCAAAGCAAGCAGATGAATTTATATTTCAGTCTTCAGATGGGCAAAGTTATTTTCCATTGGCAAAGGCTGAAGTTCAGGAAAAAAAACTGGAACAGGGCATTGGATGTTTCACTTACCAGTTTTAAATGCATTTGCTGCTGCAAGTAATTAAATGTAATGAAGATTTTGACATACCATATACTGGGAGACTCAAGAAATCTAGTTCTGACCTTACAGGTGTTTTGTGATGTGTGCTGGTATTAATGATAGATTGTGTTTGTTTTTCACAACAGTGAAAAGCATAATTATTGAGCTTCAAGGGCACACAAAAAGTGTGCTGCTTTGTATAAATCAAGAACTGATAGCCAGTAAAAAGAAATGGTCTTATATCACAGATGCATGACTGAGGAGACATTGGAAACCATATCCAGGACTGTTTAGCCTTACATTTTGCTATTTTATTTTGACAATTCAGTATTATTAAACATTAAAATTTTAAAAAGCTATAATTTTGAATTACTGCATGCTGTCATGATACAAGGAAATTTATGAGGCTCCAAATCTGCCAGCCATATGAATAAAGAGCAGTGCTTTGCTCTAAAACATGGTTAGGCCAAAAGTGTTATTTTAAAAAAATGAAGGGCTACTTCAAAAATCAGTAATAGCAGCCAGGGCAATTTAGGGCAGGTATTTCACATACTCTTAAGAAGCCTTTGCTGTTGTTGAAGNCGCAAACCCAGAGCTAAATACATTTTGCTCTAATACAAAGTTTTCTGGCTGTGAAGACTGACAATTGTGATTTTCCCCAGATAGAGGCAGTCATAAAATACAAAGACACACAAGCAACAATGACAGAGAAACAGCACCAAAGGTGATGGGACCATTTTAGGAACTTTCTATCCTGATTGCAAGGTTAGAAAAATATCCCTTATCAAGAGTAACTGCACATGAATACAAATAAGCAAGTCAGCCACAATTTAACAGATGGATTTAAAAGACTCAACAACAAGAAACAGGAGAACCCAAAAATCAGGGTAGTATGTCCGACCATATGGAAAACCTGCCTCTCTTGTGAAAGGTGGAAGGCAGAATCATGACTCACTGACACCAGATTAGGGGATTTTCATGAAATGGTGCCTTGCTGCCCATAGTTATTCCCTCATTCTGCTAGTATGTGAAATTGCTTTACAAAACCTGACAAAGGCCCTCTACCTCATCTGTGAGGCAGCACAGAAGACGACATATAGTCTGATTATGCACCACCTACTTTTAAAAGGTGTATAGAAATGGGAAAGGATTTACAGTTGTGGAACAACAGTCCAAGAAACAAGACTTAATCAAGCAGTTTTGTGCCCAGCCTAGCTCTGGCAAAGCAAGCAGATGAATTTATATTTCAGTCTTCAGATGGGCAAAGTTATTTTCCATTGGCAAAGGCTGAAGTTCAGGAAAAAAAACTGGAACAGGGCATTGGATGTTTCACTTACCAGTTTTAAATGCATTTGCTGCTGCAAGTAATTAAATGTAATGAAGATTTTGACATACCATATACTGGGAGACTCAAGAAATCTAGTTCTGACCTTACAGGTGTTTTGTGATGTGTGCTGGTATTAATGATAGATTGTGTTTGTTTTTCACAACAGTGAAAAGCATAATTATTGAGCTTCAAGGGCACACAAAAAGTGTGCTGCTTTGTATAAATCAAGAACTGATAGCCAGTAAAAAGAAATGGTCTTATATCACAGATGCATGACTGAGGAGACATTGGAAACCATATCCAGGACTGTTTAGCCTTACATTTTGCTATTTTATTTTGACAATTCAGTATTATTAAACATTAAAATTTTAAAAAGCTATAATTTTGAATTACTGCATGCTGTCATGATACAAGGAAATTTATGAGGCTCCAAATCTGCCAGCCATATGAATAAAGAGCAGTGCTTTGCTCTAAAACATGGTTAGGCCAAAAGTGTTATTTTAAAAAAATGAAGGGCTACTTCAAAAATCAGTAATAGCAGCCAGGGCAATTTAGGGCAGTTATTTCACATACTCTTAAGACGCCTTTGCCGTTGTTGAAGTCATAATGTGAAACTGTTCATCCATCTGTTGCGTCACTCTGCCTCACAGACTTTGTGACAAGGGGTTGAGCACGTGTCTCTCCGGTTTATAAGAGGGCAAATCACCACCTCCACAGCCCCTGAACACAAACACAAATTTATAACACCACTCACACAGGCAGTGGCTGTGGACATGTGCTTTGCCCTCAGCTCATGATCCCTCTGCACACAACTCCTGCTGCTGTTCGTGTTTCCTCACATTCAACCACACAATTTTTGTGTCTCTGCCTCACTTGCAGGTCTTCCTTGTGGAAAGAGATGAGAGCATTCTAATGTGGTGCCTTGGCAATGTACATTTTGGGATTCCATTGCCTTGCCCTCAACAGGAGCAGAACTGGGAACATTTACCTGTGACACACAGAGCCCCACAGGATGAAAACACCATCAAAAAAAACCCCAGAAAACCCATTCTGGCCACAAATTAACATGAATTTAAGTTCTTATTTTCACAAAGGCTGAAAGAACATGGACGTAGATCTTGTGAGGAGATTCATCCAGTCCTCCTAGCAGTTTGCAGTCTTTCAATTTACAATTAACTTTTCCTGCTAAAGTTCTCAGAACTGTTAATGAACATTTTAGTGTAAATCGCAAATAAGTAAATTCAAACAAACAAGCCAAACACTCATGCAAATATATAGCAAATTCCTGCCAGTTCCTTCTTGCAAGACAAAAAATACCTGTAAGCTATCAGGAGAGCAACAGAACATTTTACCACAATGACAATCTCATCATGTCAACAAGACCTGGACACTTCAGTGCCCCTATGCTATAAAAACCAGAAAAATACCACTTATGACCAGTATTTTCTGGGGTTTTTTTTGGGATTGTAAGAACATCCACAAACCAAAATATGATCACACCCCCCAAAGAAACTCACAGAGTGCTTTACTTCTGGTTAGAAGAGAATACAGATTTGCTCAGCAGGCAAAGAGGGGTACAATAAAAAAGGCAGGATCATTGAATGATATTATCTGTAAAAAAAGCCTTCTCTGAAGACTCATCAAGAGTGACACAATCACCTTCTTACACTACTGCCCTGAGAGAAGCACAGCCACTCTGAATGATTGTTATTAATTGGACTGAAGAGGCTGTTATGTTTTCTAATGACAGCTGTTACCAGAATTACAGTTGGGAAGGATGGGTCTACCTATCTACATTCAGCAACTACTTCACTTTAGCTTCAGCTTCATGAAAAGTCTATCAGGCACCCCAAAACACCTCTGGGATGTGCAGCTAACTACTTCAGATAAGTCTGCTGCTACCAATACAGAACTGAAGGAGATGAGCCACAGAAATCTAAATACATTCACCTTTTTTAATGAATGGATGGATCTAAAAGAACAAAAGGAGCGTTTGAAGAAAGGCCCATCAGGGAACAATTTTTGCAGGGTAAAGAAGCATCACAGAAATTCCACTGGGTTACTGTCCCAGAGCAGCTCTATTCAGACCTGTACTCTGCTATTACAACTCAGTACTCTTCTCCCTCTTCTGCATTTTTTACAGAGTTCCAACAATTGACAAGATGAGTTCTGCCAGCTTCCCAAATCTCCCCCAGCCACACTGCTGTATATCCTACTCCAACCACAATATTCATTCACAGGCAGGAACAGCTCCTTTCTATAACCATTTCAAATACACAAGCTTGCTGCACACCTACCAACCTACAAAACAAGTTCCCTAACAATGGGATGCAGCCCTTCGACTGCTTTTCACCCCAGCCCAGGTGCAGTGCAGCATCCCTGGTGAATTAACTTTGATCATGGTTCACACTGCAGGTTATTCATACACAACAACAGACAAAATCCAGCTACTTTACACCATATCAGCCCTTCCTAATACTCCAGCTGGACAAAACAGTGCGTGCATTTCCTATTACTGGGATCAGTATTTCATCTGCTCTTGCACACCACCCACAGCTCACAGGCCTGGGCCACAGAGGCAATGATTTATTGCCTTCCAAAAAACCCAAAAAAACATGTGATACCATAAGAGCAGCCACTATTAACCTGATCTGCAGCCAACTGTACAATGTGAAAAAATTACTTAAAGCAGGTTATTCCTTCCTTAAGCAATGCTGAAAATGCTAACACAATTATTGTAACACCTGTACTAGCCTGACCAGCTCCCCGGTGGGTGGCTTCTATTATTGTCAAAGTGACTTAAACATTAACCCCATTTAAAGATGATCTAGTTAATTGGGACAAATTTGGCCTTGGTCTCAGGCTGTAATGCAGATCTAGGTAACAAAGTCAACCCAATGAAATGCTATTGTTAACAGAGTCATAATTTTAACTATTTTTAGGAAGTGTTCTTAAAGATTGCAAAATTATCCTCTACAGGATACAGCAATACCCTGAATTTTAACTCCATTAATCAAGAGTTTGAGCTCCTGGGATAAGCAAAATTTGAAAAAAAGTAACTGAACCATTCTTCCCAAAACTGAATATTTTCCTTCTGTATCTCTAATTAGACTAGTTATCTAGACTGCATCTAGACTACTAACACACAGGAAAGGTTAGGACAGCCACTGGAAATTATTCTCCAATTCTTAAGTCAGTAATGGAACATTTTATTTTAAAAGCAGAAAAAGAAAAAAAATGAGCAGTAGAACACATCTGAAGATGTACTCAGCTTGTTGGAGTAGCTTAAGCCATCATTAGGAAAAAAACTCAGAAGCTGCACTGTTGTCTGGAAAACATTGTTTCATTGACAAAAGGTGGTTTGGGAGGAGCTGGTGAAAACCTCTTTTAAAAAATCTGATTCTGACCCACAAAGGGTCTTGTTAAATCACACAAATATTTTGCTTTTTCTTTTTTTCCCCCTCCGATAACGCATGTCTATGTTGATTATTTACTTCTTTCAATTCCTTTTGACCATTTTCTGAACTTTTTCTCTTTCACTCTTTCTCATTTCACTTTTGGATTTTTTCTGCTGAGAAAGAAAAGGAAAATAGGAGACCAAAAATGCTACAAATGTATTACTGATAATATTTACCTCCCATTCTTAGCTCACCAGTACCCCAAGCAAAACAGCAAACAACAAAATTCCTGCTCTTTAGCAGCTAGAACCACTCAAGCTTCTGGAAAAAAAAAAAGTATTTTCCCCTCTCCTAATACAGGTTCCATACATCCCAGTTCTTTCAACATCTGCAAATATTCTCCTTCCATGTCAATGAAACTCACCCAGGAATTAAGGTTGTGGTTTCTTTTTTCCAAAGAAGAGCTCTTCTCTTAACTGGCAGGAAATGACACCAAGAGATAAGCTACTACTTAAAAAGCCTTAAAGCTTGCTGTGATACCCCACACCACCTCTTCTATTTCTCTGTTTAAACAGTGTCCCTCCCTCTGCTTATTTCCAAGCATCTTCTACACACCCCTTCAGCACAGGGGGATTAACAGCTTTCAAAAGAAGCATTGAAAAGGAAACAGTGCTCGGTTCTCTTTCCTGCAGCTGAATATCTGAAGGTACTTTTGGTGTCCTCTGTACAACAGATAACAACAATAATTACTCTTCCTACTATCACAGGTTCATATTTTAAGCTTAATCATGTGGTTTCATCAAAGTGCTCTACTCATGAGATTAGATATTAGGAAAAAATTGCTCCCTGTAAGGATGGAGAGGGCCTGGTAGAGGTTTCCCAGAGAAGCTGCAATGGCCCCATCCCTGGAAGAGTCTCCAAGGTGAGGCTGGACAGAGTTTGGAGCAATCTGGGACAGTAGAAGGTGTCCCTGCCCATGGCAGAGGGGTGAAAGGAGATGATCATCAGGGTTTCACTTCCAACCCAAACCACTCTATGAATATAAAGGAAAATAAGGAGCATGAATGGAATTTGAAGAGCCCTTTCCCATGGGCTATGAATAGAAATTATGAGTCTGAAATATTTTCTACAATGTAAATCTCTACTAGCAAAGCCAGCAGTGAGGTATTCCAAAGTCAGCTGGAGCAGTGAGGGAACAAATTAATGTAGTATGAACTGGTGTGGACCTAAAGAAGATCACTTCCTACAATACCATGTTTACTTTTGGTTTAGATGCAACTTCTGGTTTCCTCTTTAAAGACCAAATGAAGATGCTTTTGGTGCAAAGCTGCCTGTTGCAATTTGGTTTGCAATGAAAAAGTTTAGTGGCACCTTAGACAATTAAATTCTTGCTCTGAGGCACCTCTTACCATTAGAGTCCTCCACTTCTTCAGCAGGAGTGTGGTTCTTGGAGGTGTGGTGGGCGTGTGAGGCTGCAAGGTTGACAATGCGGGGTCTTGGTAGTGTCAGTGCTTTCCCATGCACTTTCAAGGAGTGCTCTTTCAGCTGGCTGATTGTCATGGTGGAAAATGAGCAGGAGGAACATTTGTAGGCATGTTCACCTGGGTGAGCGAAATACAGGCAAGTCATCAGCTCACAAAAGAAACAAAATGGGGCCCTCACACTTCTCTTACTGATCTTGGCAGTAAAATTCTCATGGACTCTTCAGCGAAAGACTGATCCGAAAGGAAACAAGCTATGCATGTATCCTTGTTGGAGCAGTCTGGAGTCTGTGGGTGTAGACACCTGCCTTGGACCAAAATATCACTTTCTGGCAACTGCAGATCCTTGTACAGTGGCTAATGTCAAGAAAAACAGAGACCAGACTGTCAGAATTCCTGTGTTGCATGGTATGGGGAAAAACAGACTCTGGGATGAAAATGGGGTAACTTAACCACAGCACTTCCAAATTTGTTTGGAAGCACAGCAACTAGAGATGATGAAGTTGTTTGTTACTGCATGCAGCACATCCAGCATCATTATTAATGAAACAAGAAGGACACTACAAAACTCTAACAAAGGGCCCACCACAAACAAAAAAAAAGTAAGAAAAAGAAAATACATTTTTAGAAAGTGTGTGCTGTAAATACATTTGGGAAAGGTTATAGTTTTTCTTATGAAAAACCTGGCATTAGGCAGCATCAATCTTCACAGAAGTGGCAACCAAGTCAAGGCTGGTGAACGTGGGGATGCCAAGTAAAAACGGTGTATCTACCAGGCTGTGTGGAAGTGTGCTATGAGAAAGCACTAAAAGAAGTGAAAGAATAGAAGTAATGCACAGTAGTGGATTTAATTTTCAATACATTCCAAGCCATAGAGACAGCAAACAAGCGGAAACAAATCCTGATACAAGATTTGTTTTGCACAGAGGCATGAAGGCAATTGTAACACAAAGTGAAACCGTCCCAACATAAACAATGTGATATTATATACAGGTGCCAAGTTATTGTTTTGGAAACACCACTTCCAGTTACAAGAGTAACACTGGTCCCATATAAGTTGTACAAAAAGTGCCAAAACTAATACAGGAGCAAAATATTCATGAACACTAACAAAAGTCCGAGAGTTCTTGGTAATGGATGAAACACAAAATGTTTTCCACCTCTAGACAAATCCAGCAAAGAAGGTTGTCAACCAGCACTGTTTGCCACAATAGAAATAAGAGAACCAAAAGAGAATATCAAAATACACATTTGCAGCCACTCAGAGTAAGCACACCTGAAAGGATTAGCAACCATCCTCCACAAATCTCCCTCCCCTGTTTCACAGAAAAATCATGCTAATCATCAGGACAAAATACAAGCTCTTAGAACGCCCTTTTTTTGTGCATCTGAAAAAGAACAGATCACTCAAAGACTCTGAAGTGGTGAAACAAAAAACTGCCCTGCATGTTTTTTCAAGTGACATTCCTCACCTGTGCATTGTACGAGTTAAATATTTTCTTTTTAAAAAACAGAAATACAACACTTCTTGAGTAGCACGCATGAGTTGCTCAATGGAACACAATAATTTAAGAACAAAAGATATTCCAAGCTTACAAGACACCAGTGGGATACAAATATAGACCTTCATAGCTTTGTCAGTGAGATCAGGAGATTCCTGGATCTGCAAATATCTGGAACGTGCACAAACCAACTGTTAACGTAAAAGCACCACAAGACATTAAAGCAAATAAAGAATGATTACATACCAAGCAGCCTGGACACACTAATAAATATGCTCACTATTCATTTCCAGTGGACATCATAAGATGAAAGGATGTGTCAGATTGCAGAGGAAAAGCTACAGTTTGGCCCAACAGTAATCTGCACTTTTTTTGACTGCCAGTTTTGTATCTCACAAAGTGATCATATTAATACATACACAAATAAATAAACATAAGAATTTACGTAGTGGGTCTCAACACTTGATATGTACTCAAAAGCACTGTTCCAGATTATACAGAAACTGAACAGGGCCAAAGCTCTTTTCTTACAATCACCCATTTCTGCATTTCCAGAGTAATTGCTGATTAAGAAATTGGTAATAGGGATTCTTTAAAAACACAAGCAAAAAAGAAAAATAAATAAATAAGAACAGGTGAAAAAGTTCAGATGAAAACAACAGAGAGCCTGTTTCGAGAGACTGTAAACTGTACTGCTCCATGCCAAAGGAGATGGCACACATTGGATGAAAAACAAATGCCAGAAACACTGGTACCAGCTGTCACACAAGAACAGATTTTGTAGTTCACTGAATTTTGATCCATACCCAGAAAATGAGGCAGAGAGGCAGACTGAATAAAACACTTCAGCAATCAGGAATTTACAGACTTTTAAAGATCTCCAGGAGACTTCAGGAAAAATTCAGGAAGATTGATGTTTTAAATTATAAATGCATAGATAATGAGATGATTAACAATTGAAAAAAAAAGGTAAGGTAAGAGAGGTTTAGAGAACCACCATGTCATTGAAAAACGGAAATCTGCGGAAGTCAGACACGTTTGTTCAGTAATACATATTTCTGAATGACTGACTCAAAACACACCAAAGCAAAGCTCTAACTGAAAAGCATACAAGCAACTTTTCTGTGACGTGACCATATATTTGGTAGAAATGGGACTGAAACATATCTATAAGCCTTTGGAAACCCTAATACTCAAGTCACTGTGCAAGCACTATCTACGCAACCATGAAATTGTATTCTTTTACAATGCAAAACATGGCCCTTCAAGGGGTGTCCGTCACTAAAATAAATTCAGAAGCATGAATTCCTAATAAATAAATGGATGAATTACATGAAGAGAAGTGTGAAGCAGATATTAGTTGTATGGTAACTTTGGGTTTAAAAATCTGGCAGGTTCAAGCAAGGAGCCCAGCTGTGTGATAGCATAAAAAAAAAATTACTTTATGGTTGGTGAAAATAAAGAACCATGGCTCCTCCATACAGGATGTGGGGTTCTGTGAACTGGAACTGCTGCATACAGTTGGATTTCCTAGAAAGGACAGAATGCCAGGGTCCTCTCATACAAAAGGAATGTGGCAAAAGTTAAACTAATCTATTTTATCCATCCAAGTACAGAAACTGGCACAAGCACTGTGAAATAAAAAAAAAAAAAAAAGCAGGAAACAACATACACAGTCCCTCCTATACTTCTGTAGGTGAAAAATGCCTTTGGATCAACGGCAACAATATTTTTTTTTTTTTGTATCAGCAGACAGCTACAAATTTCTTATGCCTTTTCTCCACTTTTCTACTTTCCTCCTCTACCCTAGAGTATATAATAGAAAAAGGAACATACTTGTGGTCCTTTTAGCAGAAACTCCTGTTCAAGGAGTTTCTACTCACAACTTTTTAACAATTGGGCTAGTTTTCAGTTTTTCAGCTTGGTCACTATTCTATTATTTGTACCAGAGTGCATGTTTGGACTTCAAACCCAAGGATAACCTTTCAATGCAGGATGCATGACAGTGCTAAGAGTCTACAGCCAAGGAATAAAGATGAGGAAATCCTTAGTCTCACTTTTTAATCATCAAAGGTGCAACAATTTCAGGTGATCTACTCTGTGTGACACATCACCTTCCCAGTTCCTGTTCCTCAGAAGAAAGTCTTAATTGCTTGCATGTATGGATTCCATACTGAAATACAGAGGTTTGCAAGACAAATTTCCATGCCTGGTAATGCAATTTAGACATTCTCTGTCTGTTGCACACCGACCCGACTCCCAGTGTTTGCAGGGTTTGGTTTTAACATGAAAGCCAGCATAAAACTCCACCAAAACCCAAGGTGCTGTTCACAGTCTTTTTCCCAAAGTCACCTAAAGCACAAATACAAAGAGCAGAGCAAAGCTCACTGCCAATTTTGTCATGGCATCTATGGTATAAGCGATGAAATGAAGAAAAGCAGAAATAAGGAAAAAAATATCATTCATACAGTAGAAAAGAGAAGAAAGAGCTCTTGAATACCCATAATTTAAAATCATTGCCCTTCCCATTACTCAAACTCCCCCTTATCCCCAACAGGTTCCATCAGCCATGGCCTTTGGAAAAATCTTACCCAGTTCTGGTGACAAAACATGTGGTTCAACCCAGCATCTGTGATCAGCCACAAGAACACACTCTGCCATTTCAGATGCAAGACTGAGAGGGGAAAACTTACCAGCATGAGCCTTGAGGATGTGTGTTTTCAGGCGGCTGTTGTAGGAGGACTTGAAGGGGCAGAGTTTGCAGCGGAACGGCTTGTGGTGCCCATGGTGGGTCTGCATGTGGCGGTCCAGGCTTGAGAAGAGACAGAAAAGGGTCAGTTGTTTCAGCTGTCCCTTTTGAGGCAAAGCAAAGCACTTTATAGGAACAGTTATAAATTCAACAGGTCTGCTTACATGATAAAGTCAAATCTAGTGTGAAGGAAAGGAGCAGAGCTGACACCAATTCTGTTTCTACAGAGAGTAAGCCACCTAAATAAACTTATAGGGCAAGATTAGTGTAAATTAAGTTATGCATGATCCTGAACAAACATGAAACAGGCAAGAAATTAATTTCTTACTAAATTATCATTACAAAATTTTCCTCCTGACAAACATTTTTGTGAAAATATATATATCTCCTCTTTTCCTATTGACCAAAAGTAAAAAAAAAAAAAAATCGGTTTTTTTTTTTTGGGNTTTACTGAGGAAGCCTTCTTTTGGTTACAGCAGCAAAAGCAGATTAGTGATCCTGCTCTGGGGAGGGTGCCAGCAGGCTACAGTTGATGAGTTCCAGGATTAAAAGGCAGTAGAGTTTCAGGAAGCAGAAGTGCAGGAGATTCTACATGAAGCTTAGCAGGAGAAGGGGTGGCAAATACCAGCCTCTACTTTCTTCACTTCAGGGAAAATGGAAGCACCAACAGCTTGAATACTGCAAAGTGATCAAAACCAGCTCTCAACACAATTTGTCCTAACAGCTTAGTAAAGTTTGGAGGAGCGAAAAGGATGTTTCCCACATTTTCTAACAGAAGATCAAATTCATTCTAACTGAGTGAATCCTGCAGAGCTCTGCAGTTCCTACACTGTAGCTGACAGACATGAATTCATTGTCTCTGGGAGGCAGGCAGGTAGTCTGAGCCCAAGCTTTAAACATTTCCAGTACAGCCTCTACTTCAGACACATTTACACTTTGTGACCTGGTCTTTAGCCTGAGTCATCACATGCACAGTGACAGAAAAACAACCGGGGAGAGACACTGCAGGAGTTGCAATTTGCCAGAACTACCCTCCACCTTCCCCACTTCATTTCTAGATGTATTTCAGGCATAGTTCTTTTTATTTGTACTAAATTGTCCTGCTCTTTTACAGAGTATCAACATGTAGCTCAAACAGCAGTTATTCCAGCCCTGTCACACTACACAAGACTTCACGTGATCTTTAGTCCCACACTGACAAGAGCCTAAGCCAGAAAATCCCTGTTTACGAGAGCTAACACTGAAGCCTGTGTATTCAAACATCTGGTATCAGCAAAAAAGTAGAAAATGAACTTGTATCTCCTCTCAGGGTCACTTCATACAAATACAACTTAGCAGAAATCCAGGATGGAGTTTGGGACAAGACAAAATGCACTGGTTTTCTAGAGAAATGGGGGAAAACGTCTCCTACATGAGTAAGGCTTTGAACACTGGCAGTGAATAATTCACAGAACAAAACTTGTTTTCAATAGCCTCCAGAGAATGAGATTACTTAACAATTAAAGCAGACTGCCACATATATACAGCTATTATAAATATATACACCTTAAGTTATTCAACATAGCAATAATTAAAGCTATATTCACAACCACATAGTTTGCCAGTTGCACTCTTCCAAAAAGAGTTTTTAAAGTTTTGGTCAGATTTCGAAGAATAGTAGGCTGTTTAAACATTTGGTTTGGTTTCCTTCACCAACTTAATCTCCCAGGAGAATAACAGCATCAGAAACAAAAATGAAAGAAGCAAACAACTTCAAAACCAGAGACCACACCTATTATCACATTTGGTGGTGAGTTCTTCCCTGTCATCCACCACTTTTTGATTTACCAATCCTGCAACTTCTGGGACATGATTTATCCTCAACAGGAAACAGAGTTACTGGGCACCAAACTCAACAAAAGTCTGATTGCTGAAGCAAGTTCACCAGCCAAACAGCAAGCCCTGCAGGGGGCTCCCCTCACTGCCAGCCCTGCCAGAACAGGGTGGGATACACCCAGCAGTGTGCATCCTTCCCCAAAGTCCCTGTCCTGCCCTTGGCTTCTCAATCCCATGGACCTTTCCAACTGTGGCATCAATTTGCAATGCTGTGACACCAGCAGAAATTTTGTTCTTTTTTTTTAACACAAGTAACTAAAAAATGTCTTCTCTTCCACATGCATTTGATTGCAGAACGATGACATCATCATCAAATTTAAGAGTGCTATGAATGCCTGCATCGAATGAGCACTTGGATCTGTCTTCTTTTGTTGAAACTGTGAACAAGCAGCTCTATCTCCAGAAATTAAGAGGAAAGATAGATCTGTGAATCAGGTCCAGGTGCCAGTGGAAAATGTATCACAAACCCCATTTTTGGGGGGACACATATATTTTTATTACTAAAATAATCTTTAAAACTAACATACTAAAGGCTAAGTCAAATCTCAAGGAAACAAATGATAAGAAATGTGATTATTAATGATGACCATATATCAAGCAAGGAAGTAGGATGATGGAATCACTCATACAGCACACTGGTATGAATTTGAAAGACTTGTGGATTGAAATTGCATGCCATAATTAAGAAAAAAATCTGATTTAAGGGAAATTTATGACACTGTTTTAACATTGGAAATGAAAACTCAACCCACAAAGAGCTGTAGTAATTACAAACAAGGTAGCAATATGCAGCAGAAGTTTCTTAAATATGAAAGATTAACTTTTCTCTTCTTGGCTTGTTAAGTCTCATGCATTTGACAAACATGCGTAAGTGGTGGGCTGCACTGTTTACTGATTACTGGAATGATCCTTATTCTTTGACTTGCATGCTTCTCCCCTACATGCAAAAAGATGGCTAACATGAACTCAGGAAAATATAAATGTGTAATCTTCTGCAAACAGCCAATTGTAATGGCCAAAGATTTTGCACTGTGGAAAATACATAAATGCCACAAGAAAAGTATGGCTCAACACCAAGTCAAGTGAGCTCTTCTTCACTGTCAGCCCACAAAACAGCACTGCTAGCTGGCGATTCTTTAGGAAACAAAACAAAACAAAAAAAAGCCACAACTTACTTGTGCCTGAAAGCAGAGACAAAGGAGCAATACTGGCAGCTGTACTTGTCTTCCCGAGCAAACATAGCCAGAGCCAAGTGACTCCTCTCGTGAGATCGCAGACCCTGCATAGACATCAAAACCCGGTCACACTGGCTGCAGTGGTAGCCCCCAGGCCTGGTTTCATCTTCCAGGGATGCTCCATATTCAGCTTCTGTAAATTCCACAATGCCAGGGTCTTTGGCTCCCTCAAAACCCTCCATCAAAGTTGTGTTTGAAGGATCTTCAGCTTCCTGCTAAAAAACACATATCCCCCCAAAGCATCAATTCTCTCTCCCTTCTGCCCCTTGGTGTTTCCCCTGTGTTCATCAGAATGTCCAGGCTTCCCACTGCATTATTTCTCCAAATATATCCCTACACAAACTCCACATCAATGGCTTTCTGAAAAAAAATTACCTATTCTTGGGAAGGAAAAACATAATTACATCTATTACATACATGCATGCATATGTAAAAAAAAACCAAACAAAAACCTCACTCCTTGATCAAGTTTCTGTCAGATCATGCAAAAAGACAAGGAACCTCTCTTTCAATGGTCTCAGTGTGAATCTTCTAAACTTGATCAGATAATAATTAGTAAGTTACATAGAAGCTAATTTTAGTTTATTTTGCTCTAGCTGACTGTAGCTACCTTGCAGACTAATACATCTGTCTACTCTTCAGCAGACTTTGTCCATCAGGGTCAAACTCTCAAGAAACAAGCTGGTACACTAAGACCCTAGAACCCCCTAAAAACAGAGCAAACAGAAAAGGCCTTTTTTTAAACTCTCTTTCATAACTTTCCTTTCCCATCTCTAACCAGAGCATGTATTTGTGCAGCTACTTAAATACCTCATAAAAGGCATTTCCAGTACATTCTTTAGTCCATGGCTTTCAGTTTTTGTTCCCTGATGCAAGATTTTATTTACTCAAAAGAAAGCACTGACCCTACACAAGCATCACTTGAGAAGTGAGGAGAAGAGGAAAGGGTTCTTAGGAGGGAAGCATCTGAATCTGTCAGGCATACCAGATAAGAAGGTAAGGAAAGGTCAGTGGTAGAGCAATGAAAGCTCTCTTAGGTGGCGTGAGTTAGGCTGTGGAGGACGTGGCTTCATCACAAAAAGCAAATTATGTCACCAAAAAAGGCCTATCATTCAGGCAGCAGGAGCCTCTGACAAGAGCTAGTTCCCACAGTCTTGGTTCACTTTCACTTCCCCTGCCAATAAATATCCTGGAAAACAGACTTCGGAACACCACCTGTCCTTGGAGATGGCATAGGAGGCACCTCTTTCCACAGGGAGAAAGGAACAACACGTTTGCACCTAATCACCTGAAGGGGATCACTGACTCAGTTGCCCACTGAATGTTTTGTTTGGAGACAGTGCGCAAATTCCATGTGGAAAGGTACACCATAAGCAGCTTCACACATTTGTATGTGCACACTTCCTTTTCCTAAAATAAAAATCATATACATATAGAGAAAAAGTAAGCTAACAACTCTTTTTGAGTTTAACTAAGCAGAAACATAGCCCATAAAGTAGTTAAGAGAAAGTTTCCCACTCATAAGCCAATTCTTTTGGTCATCAATGACATCAACTCCTTTGTGGCTGAGAAGAAATGAGAATTAAAGAGTCTTCATGCCCCTAAATCAAGAGTGAAAAAGAGTTAAAGCATCTTGAAATGAACCAAATGCTCTTCAGAAACTTAGTGTTATATTAAAACATCATGCTGAACCAGAATGCCCAGTTCAAAACCCATTCAACTTCACAAGAGCTCTTCACAGGTTATCAGTGAGACCTTTATTTGAAACAATGCAAGTAGTTTCAGTCACTTTCAGTCACCTTTAAGGAATTCTTACCTTTACAGTGGCCGACACAGAAGAGACATTCCCATACTGGACATGCTTGCGGAGGTGATTACAGATGGCTCGAAGTGTTGGATGGACTTCCACACAAAATTTGCATTTGTAGCCAACCACCTTCCTCTCCTTGAGTTTTGAAACATCTTCCAAGTGTCCAAAAGCCTGTTTGAGCACACAAGCATAAATCACTGACGCAGGGTTTGTCACCTTGTTTTTAGGAGCACAAACTGGACTTTAGACCTGATGTTATACTTGATGTCCGATGTTGCGGAACTGTAAGGTCAATTTCTGTTGAGATCATTAATTCCTACAAAGTAAGTGGACAAGACATCTATGCAGAAGATACATTCAGTTTATGGCTAACAGTGGTCTTCTAGAAAATCATTTTGTTTTGGCCTGAAAATGTGCCTCTTCCTTCTCCACAAGCCCCTAACTCCCCCAGCTTCTGTGCAAAGCTTTTCTTGTGTAAAGGTATTTTTTCAAATTAAGCAGAAGGAAGGGGGTAAGTGGGTAAGAAACGGAGAAACAATTTGGTCCTCTCCTTATGAGGCGCTTGCCCAAAGCTCCTGTCACCAGACAGATTCACGTCATGCTAATCCTGAGTGTGCAGTGAGAGAAAGGAGTGAGAGAAAAAAGGTTGATAAGAAAACTGATGTGTTATTCAGAGGGACATGGAAGAAGGAGATGGGACATTTTGTAGAGAATCTGTGACAAAGTACATGGCAGCCTTCCCACAAAAGAACAAGTGACTGTCAGACACAGATGGCCCTCCAGAAGCGTGGGAGGGAGGAAAGAAGATAAAGAAAATACTGAAGGAAGTGGTAGGAAGGAACAAGGTTCTCCACAGAACTCAGGGAGATGTGGCGGATGGATGAGGAAATTAAAGGAGGATGTGTAATTGACTTATGGAGCTCACTGGCACTCTAAGTCATTCATTAGCCTATGGTCATTTGGCTGTCAAAGAGAACATGCAAGTGGGCATTGGTGGGCTCTCCCTAGTGGGGAGCAGGGGGCAGAGAAAGAGACCGGACACATAAATCCTTACCCTCTCTTGTTTGAAATCTGCAAAAGCACCATCTGCATATTTCTGCTTGCTCAAAAGCTGCTTCCTCCTCTCCTGACGTTTGGCACGCTTCTGGAATTCCTCATTGTGACCATTCAAGTGTGCAGTCAGCTCTGCCGTGCTATGCAACTTTGTATCACAGTGCTTGCACTGGTAAACAGGGCTCTGAGAGCGGGTGCCACTTCCAAGTATGGAAAAGTCCCTCTTCAAATCCTTGCTATGGTGGTCAGTGTAATGCATGCACAGCAGCTCTGCCGTGCTGAATGATAGCTTGAAACATTTAATGCACCTGAAGGGAAGCCACTCAATTTCCTGAGCCTCAGCCTCCACCTCAGGCTTTTCAAAGTCGTTCCTCTCCTCAGCGGGAGGTGGTTTTTCATGCTCATCAGCATACACGGCAGTGAAGTACCCCCCCAGCTTGCTGGCGTGCTGCTTCTTAGGGAACACACCGGGGTGACGCTTCATGTAGTGGGACACGATGCCCTTCTTGCTGAAGGACTGGAAGGAACAGAGCGAGCACTTCTTCTTTTCTACAGCCCTTCTCAGCTCCTCGCTGAGCTGAGGAGTGTCATCCTTGGGAGGAGATGGAATGATTACTTTATTAGGTTTGTCGCTTACTGTCCTGGAGGCTGCTAGGCAGTGAGTGTAGTAAGCATCAATGTCATGTCTTTTCTGGTAGTGTGCCGCAAGCCCTTTGCGGATGGGGTTGGTGTAGGAGCACAGAGCACACTTGAAGAGGTTGTTCTTGCCCTCTGGCTGTGCCCGGACATTGTTATGTTTGATGCGGTAGTGTCTTGCTATCCCCTTCCGGGTGGAGCAGAAATATTTGCAGAGCTGACACCGGAAAACCGTGTGAGACACTAAGTGAGAACTAGAAAAATGAGGTGCCGGCATGGAGACCTCTCCAACATCCTCAGCAACAATTTCTGGGGAGGCCTTGATTTCAGTCACCATGTCTGGCTCCACCGAGGCAGACACCTTTGGTGGTGACTGGGCAAAAACATCAAATTCAGGTTGATTGTGGTATTTCTCATAATGGATTTTCAGCTTCTCAAGGGTTCCGTGGGTGTAGGGGCAGAGTTTGCATCGGTAAGCACCATAGCCTTGCTTGAAAATCCTGCTTGTCTCTTCCACATCATTCTGAGCAATGTCAGTCGACTGCTCCACGTCATGCACAAAGTCTTCAGCAGTGACTTTTACTGATGGATGCCTCTTCTGGTAGTGTGTGAGGACGCCATGAATACGCGTATTAATGTATGGGCAGTGTCTGCACTTATATACAGCCCCTGGGTTAATGTCTATATCCTGAGCAAAGTCTGCTGCCTTCACTTTCATGCCAGGATGCTTTTTGCCATAATGTGTCAGGAGGCCATGCAAGTTGTTGTACTCAGATTGGCACACTGTACACTGGTATGGAGTGGAAGAGATGGCAGGATTTGCAGAAGTCAGCTGGACAGCTTTTTCATGGGAAAGGCTGGGATCCTCTACACAATCTGCATCCTGGTCCATCTGTGGTGTTGCAATCTGGTCTTCAGANGCTTGTCTCTTCCACATCATTCTGAGCAATGTCAGTCGACTGCTCCACGTCATGCACAAAGTCTTCAGCAGTGACTTTTACTGATGGATGCCTCTTCTGGTAGTGTGTGAGGACGCCATGAATACGCGTATTAATGTATGGGCAGTGTCTGCACTTATATACAGCCCCTGGGTTAATGTCTATATCCTGAGCAAAGTCTGCTGCCTTCACTTTCATGCCAGGATGCTTTTTGCCATAATGTGTCAGGAGGCCATGCAAGTTGTTGTACTCAGATTGGCACACTGTACACTGGTATGGAGTGGAAGAGATGGCAGGATTTGCAGAAGTCAGCTGGACAGCTTTTTCATGGGAAAGGCTGGGATCCTCTACACAATCTGCATCCTGGTCCATCTGTGGTGTTGCAATCTGGTCTTCAGAATCCATCCTGACCCCACCTTCATCAGACTGTGGCATGGTTTTCTCAGCAGTATCTTTCTCCTTAATGATATCTAACAACACAGATTCGTCCCCATTCATGGCCCAAGGGTGAAATGCTTGGTAGTGATTAGTAATATCCCAAATAGAAGATGCTTCAAAAATGCAGTCTCTGCATTTATAGGTCTTCATCTCTGTTGGCATCACTAGGGCAGGAGGGGAAGGATCAGGACCTGCCCAGAGTTTGGTTGCCATGTAGGTATAATCAACATAATGCTCAGGATGTCTCCTTTGGTAATGCACAAGCAAGCCACTCGGCTCTATGTGTGAATAAATGCACCATTCACAGTGATAGCCAGCTTCTATCAAGCCATCCAGAAATGCCCACCTCAGTATGGATGTCACCGTGGCCTTCAGATTTGGGTGATCTTTCTTAATATGCTTCCTCAATGCATAGAAGTAAGGGGACGTGTAGCTGCACTGCCTGCACTTGAGGGCTCTCAGCTTGGACTTGTCCCGCTCGGTGCCAGAGGTGTGGGCAGGCAGGTTGCCAGCTGATTTCTTCTGGCTGCGGTCACAAAGGCTCCTGATAGTAGCCGTGTGCTGCCTGATCACATCCGCATTGGCTTTGAAGTCACGATGCTTCTTCTGATAGTGGATGAGCACGCCTTTCACAGTCCGGTTCCCATAATCACAGTGCTGGCAGAAGAACATTTCATTCTCAGTAGGATTCATGGAGGTCTCAGAACCACTGCGGCCCAGCTGCTGCATGGACACTGGTGGCCTCTGGATGCCAGGTGGCAGCTCCCCTGCCCGCATCATGGCTGCAGTTGGCGGGGCCTGCCTGATGTACTTGGCTGTGACCTTGATCTCAGGATGTCTCTTTTGGTAGTGGACAAGCACGCCCACGACGGAGCGGTTGCTGTAGGAACAGTGTTTGCAGTAGTAGAGCTCAGTAGAGAGGTCAGGGGGTGGTGGTGGGGGAGGCTGAGAAGCCAAGTTGGACAGTTTTGGGGAGACGGGAGCCCCCAGCTCAAATGACATTTGAGCGAGGGCAGAACCCCTGTCAACAGAGACTACACGCATGGTCTTCTGGATTCTGAAATATGAGGCCTTTTCTTCGGGGTGCTTTTTCTGGTAGTGCACCAAAACTGAATGCATGTTAGGGCTTGCAAATGAACACACATCACAGTCATAAACAACCACTGTGTTGACTGAAGGTTCCTTCTGATTTTCACATTCAGGACTGAAACTCTTGGTGGCACTTTTGTTAAAACCAGCTGGCACACCAGTCCCACGAGCCACGGGGGTGGAGGTTGCCATAGTTTTTGGAGCAGAATTCAAGATCTCTCTCAGTGTCTGAGACTCTGTGTTCAGCCCTTCTTGCTGCTCAACAACATAGCTTGAAAATATCATTGCATTGTTAATTTTCACTGTGGGATGCATTCTTTGGTAATGTGGCATCAGGCTTCTAACATTTGGGCTTGTGTAAGAGCAGAAGCGGCAGCGGTAGATCAGATCAGAATGATCAAAGTTCAGTACATTCATAGCTTCAGGATGATGCTCCCCATAATGCTGCTGCAGGTCTTCAAAATTTGTGTAGTCAATGTAGCATTCGAGACACCGGTACACTGCACTGTGATCATTAGGATCCAGGATGTACCTAAAGCTGAATTTAATGTACGGATGCATTCGCTGATAATGAGTGCTAACACTCCTGGCAGATTTGTTGCTGAAATCACAGTGTTTACAATAGTAAAGTCTGCCAGAGTCATTGAACTCCGAATTCTCATTGTTCTGGTCAGTACCGTACATGTTGGACTGGCTGCCCAGAACAGAAGCATTAGGGCTCTGACGGTCCTTCATGCTGACAGCAGAATAGTAGTCCTCCTCATCCTCAGACAAAGTGAGCTCAATCTCTGCCCCATTGGTGGAATTGTAGTCATGCTGCATGCTCCTGAAGCTAGTCTCTTTCTGGCAATCATTAGCCTCTCTGCCCCACATTTGCTGGGGTGCGTAAGAACTGGAAACCTCTATCATTGGTTCTGTTTGCTCTTCCTCTCTGTCTAACTCTACCTCTATCTCCACCTCATTGTCCTCCTCCTCTTCCTCATCATCCTCTACATTAATCACAGCATCCTCCTGCTGTTTGTTTTGGCTGATCTTGCTCTGCAGGTTGCTTGCTATTTCATCAATTCTAGTTCTCTTTTTCACAGGAGAGAGATCTAAAGGGAAGTCATTGGAGACCTTCCTAGGGGCTTTTGCAACAAAGTTATTTTTAGATGAGAGCCCAAGGATGGAGGTCTGGCTCTTCTTCACCGTGCTGGCAGAGGGATGAGCATCTGCCTCGCTCTCCTGCAGAGCATTTGATGGCGCCCCATCAAATTTTGGCAAGTTGTCACAGAATGAATGCTTGTGCTGCTGATGAACTCTGAGGCCTTTCAAAGTGGTGGTGGAATAGTTGCACAATGTGCACTTGTATGGATGCTGTGAATGGGGCTGGGGTGATTGCTGCTGCTGTTGCTGCTGCTGCTGTTGCTGCTGCTGCTGCTGCTGCTGCTGCGGTTGCTGCTGCTGTGGCTGCACAGGTTCCATCATCCCCGCTGACTTCCTGCCGTTGATATTCCCACTCTCATAAGACACTGTGCTGTCGTTCAGGGACGAGGCAATGCTCTCAGCCTGGGAGTTCATGGTGTCCCAGTCAGATGTTGTTCCTGTGTGACACTGCTTGTGGGCACCGAGCTTCAGAGAACTCTTGCAGGTGAAGGGGCATTCATCACACTTGTACACAGCTGTCTTCCCAGACAGGTGAATGTTCTCAATATGACGGGAAATACTTCGGCGGTGCATTGTCAGGAAAGGGCAGAAAGGACACTGGAACCTGTTCATGTATCTTCTGAAGGGAATTCCCTTTGTTTCCAATAGTTTGTTGCCATCAGATCCCATCAGCTGCTCTGCAGACATTCCTGAGGTCTGGTGATCCATGGAATTTAAGCCATTCTCGCTGTCCATTTCATTTAGCTCTTCATCTGAGCTTGAGTCATTTAGCATACTGCTTGTTTCCAGGTCAGCAGAAGAATTCGTCATATCAGCAATACCGTAGCGGGATCTGTCAGACAAATTAACCATACCAGAGTTGTGAGGTGACTTAGGCTTCATTTGAGGGTAAGACACAGAAGAAAACTTCGAAGATGTAGAAGAGTTGGGCCTGATAAGTGAATTGCCCATAGATCCCCTGAAGTTTGAGACATTAGCACTTGACATCTCACGCCCTGCTGTGTTCATAGACATGTAATTTGAGTTTGGAGAGGCACTCTGGGCACTCTTATTTTGCACCTCAGGTGTGCTGGTTCCATCCTGCTGCTGCCTCAGGCTTGACAGGATTTTCACCATGCTGCGGTGCTTCTTCATCATGTGGTCACACCAGCGCTCCCTCCGAGGTGTCTGGTAGCTACACCACTCACAGCAAAAGTTGCCCCTAGACTTGGTCAGGGGCTTGACCATCGACTCCAAAATGCTCCGCTCCACAACCTCTGCTGGCAGCTCCTTGCAGGGTTCCTGCACTGGCACAGAAGCAGACGTTGATTCAGACACAGCAGCAGCAGCAGCAGCAGGAGCTGAACTCTCTTTCAGGTTGTTTTTGTGATACATTTTCTGGTGCTTAATAATTCTTGCACGCCTGGGTGACTTGTAGGTGCAGAACTGGCAACTGAAAACTTTACCAAACCCTTCATGCATCATGATGTTGTAATTTAGGGAACTAGAAGCTGGTGGCCCCACTGAGCTCCCCCCAGCCTGTGCTCCATGAACCTTCCGCGTATGCTCTATGAGGAGGTTTTTGGAACGGAAGTAACGCACACAGAACTTGCACTGGAAAAACTTGCTGGTTGGTTTAGGATTTGGAGCCATATGCTGGCCATAGAAAGTCTGGCTCTGGCTATAGTAACTTCCAGTCCCCATCTGACTTGTTGCATTTTGCCCTAAAATGAGAATTAAGGTGTATATGTAAATAAATAAAATAAAACAAAAAGGCTTTTCCTCCACCCATCCTGTATGTCTAAGAATGTAACCTTGTCCTGAACTGACAATAACCATTCCAGGATTCCCTCACTTACTTATGGTAATATCTACAGACCTGGCAATGGTCAGAAAAATGACCATTATGCATAATTTCTACATATTAATGACTGTGGTGTACAGTTTTGGATGGATAGCTTCCAAAATGACCTTAGGGGAAAAAATAAATCTAGTTTCAGTTCGAAAACTAACAAAAGTTGTAATTTTGTGGTGGTTCATGGTAGTGAAGAACAACCATGGAAAGCTGAAAATGAAAAATCAGTATGAAAGAACCCCATGAAAAGAAGCTGGGAAATAAAACTATCTTACATGCTTGCTTTTGCAGGAAAAAAAAACATAGTCAGAGCCAGTATAGCTGATGATATCTGCTTTGCTGACATAGCCATAAAGATAATGTGAAGTTTTAAACCATAATAAAGGCAGAAACTAAAACATATTTAAGTGAGACATGTAAAACAGGGGCTAAGAGCTGAGATCTTAAGAGTTGAGATCAGTCTTGGAGTTGAGATTTACCTGCTATGTCATCTGCAATTGGGAATTCATCCTTTACAGAAGAAAATTCAACCTCAGTCTGGTTGCTAGCATTGATAGAACCAGACCTTGGCTGGGTAGGACTCTCCTCAGTGACATCAGTTGGCTGCAGAAAAGCAGTGTGAACATCCTGAATGTGAGCTTTTAGGTCTTCATAAGATGGTGCTCGAAAATCACAGCCATCACACTGCAGAACCTCCATGGTTCAGGATGATTTTTACATTAGAAAAATCTACAAGAAAAACAGGGAAGGAGAGAAAAAGAAAGATATGAGTTTGCAGCAGTGCTTTTGGAACAAAAATACCAAGGTAACACTATGCTTTTGATGACTTGGTCATTTGCAGAGATTCCACAAAGACTGCAGTGTGAAACTCAGTCTTTCCTTACCCTATTAAGAAGTTTCTACTCAGACCTACAAGAAGTCCTACCTAATTCTATCTCATAAGCTGCTGACTCAACTCTGTGAACAGTCAACTCTGACAACTCATCCAGTGGACTTTGTCCTCTTGGCTTTTCCATTGCATAGGGCTGTTATTCAGAATTTGGTGTTGTTCAAAGACCACAGTGCATGTGCAGAGAAATGGCACATTACTCCCAGTCATGCCCTGGAACTTACAATCAAAAGACAGTAGCTTCTGCCTTCAGGAGACACACTCTAACCTTCCTGGAAGTTGCCACCCCCGCCTCATTCACTACCATGCATCAAAAGCTTTCACAGGGAGAAATCTGTCTTTCTTCACCCTATCTGTCCTGATACTGAAAACCTAGACCCAACAGCAAGGCTAGATGCGGTTACACAAACCCAAGGCAGAATACTTTGCTCTGCCTACTTCCACCAAGCTTTTAAGGGCACATCCACTCTTTGTTAAAATGTCTACAGTTTCATTTCTGTCTCTTCTAGGGACAAGACCTTTGAGTCTTAGCAGTCTAGGGGATGGAGACAGCTGGAGGAAAAAGTACAATGGAAACATGAGTTACAAAGACTCAAGAGTCATTATGACTTCCTTGGTTTATCCAAAAGCCCCGCATACCTTCAAGTACAAAGCAATACAAAGATGCAGCGAAGAACAGTGGTTTGGTTGTGACAATTAATCCTTTGACAGAAGGACAGGAGACATAAAGCACAAGCCCAACAAAAGACTTAGATCCTCCTACCCTGTGCAGTTCTTAGGCACAAGAGCTACTTTCCTATGCTAATACAGCAATTGCCTCTTTATGCGTCCATGTAGGTGCTGGAAAAGGATGACAGAGCATTTTGAAGGTCCAAGACACAATAGCAGCC
Organism: Thryothorus ludovicianus; assembly: GCA_013397245.1. NCBI lineage: Eukaryota > Metazoa > Chordata > Aves > Passeriformes > Certhiidae > Thryothorus > Thryothorus ludovicianus. Next base: position 45,448 of record VZTB01007069.1, read on the forward strand.
CACAGCAATTTAAATTCCATATGTTTTTTATATGTGGAATATGAAGGAAGCAACCTAGAAAGTGAGGAGAATGCTCCAAAACATTAAGGCACAGAAACAAGAGAGGGTACTGCATCAGGATTTTAGATGAAAGAATGCTTCTTCTGATAGCCTGCTAAAAAAAACTTCTAGCAAGTCAAATTCCGGACAGTCTGAGCACAGAGGCTCTCCACATATTTACCTACATTACTTCGTAGGCTGCACTGTGTCCTTTCTCTCCCCACACTCCCTCTCACCACCAATAAAAAAAAATGAACGCTGCACCAGCTTCTTTTCAGCTAACAAAGTTACAATAATCGAGATACTAAAGCTTTTATGTCCAAGCACCAGAACAAATTGTGTGGAAGAGGTTGCTATCTGCTCTGGATCAAATTACAGCAGTGAGTGAAGCTCCACCCCATGTCTCCTTTAGCACAGTCCATTAGACCTGAAAACAAATTTTTCCATGGAGCAGACGACTCCTGCATTTAGAGCACTTCACAGAAAAGCAGATCATCCAGTTTTCACTACCCATCCCCCAAGCTTAGTCCTTTCATCTCAGCCAAACAAGCCACAGCTCTACTGAATGTGTTTATCACACTTTCAAGAGATATGAGCCCCTGCGTCACTGAAGCTTTAAGACTCACTAAGCTGCCCTAGTCCTCTGAGCTTTAGGAGCAGCCATTTTAGCTCAGACAACTCCTGCACTCAGAGCCAGAGAGCTTCTTGCCTGTGCACAACATGGCCTCAGCTTCAGCTGAAGCACACCAGCCTTTTTTTTTTTCTTTTTTCCCCACTCCCTTTTCTAACTCCTCCTCCTAAGGTGATGCTTTAAATTTACCATCCCCCAGCATCACATCTCCATTTCTTCTGCATGGCTTGCCCTCCAAATCGTGTCACTGCTCTCCCCCTGCGCCCTCCTCAAAGCTGCACCTTCTCTCCTTCAGCAGAAGGCTTGGGTTTCCCCAAACCACCTCCTCAGGGTTGGGTTCCCCTGTCCCATAGATGACAAAATGTGACGGTTTGCTCCACAAACGCTGCATTCATAGCATCAAGACACTGGCCCAAGCTGTCCTCCAGGCAGAGGCGACACGCAGCTGAGGCTCCCAGGAGCAGGAGGAGGAGGCGCGGGGGAGTGAGGGGGGGGATGGCAGGCGGGCAGCCTCCAGCCGGGACTGTCCCTGGGGAGCTCTCCTGCTTGGCGCAGAAGACACACCACCCCACTCCCCTGCCAGATTCCAAAGTCTAATGACCTTTGTTAATCACCACCCAGCCCGTCTGCATCAGCAAACTCTGCCAGCGGACACACCCTTCACACAAAGGCTGTAGCTATGCCTTTTAAGAGTGGTTCTGTGAAAGCTCCATTGTGTGGAAGAGATGAAAAACAACGCGCACGCACAAAAATCTCACTCTTTCCCCCCTCAGCCCTCCCCCTCCTCAGACCCCCGAAAACTTCAGACCCTTTAGAAACATCACCACAAAACGCTTTCAGCTCTGTCTCTTTTGGAAAACTTCAGGCCAGCTTACGAAATAAGAAAACCAGAAGGGAGACTAGTGCTGAGGATATTAAAAAAAAAAAACCAATCCTGGCAGCTCCAAGAGGTGAAAACCACCACCATCTTCACTCATCTCCAGCACACACTGCTGCTTGGAGAATGCATACTTAAGGAGCTGGTTGCTGTCTACACAAGCTTAAACCGACAGTTGTGTTGAGAGATATCCTTAACAGCTGCTGATTACAAAACTGATGGAGACTCTCTGAAGGGTTCCGAGCTTGAATCTCAGCAGGGTCTGCACCACAAAGGCAGCAGAAAGTCCAAGAAGAGGTTACCCTTACTGCTTCCCATGAGGAACAAACATCAGGTACAGCTAAGTGGACATCAGTGTGATGTCTTCTCCATGCATCACCTGCTGGGACCAGGATGAAGCATTCTGTAAGGGATTCTGCTCCACCATTTCCATATTCTTCTTTAAAATCCCACCATTTTGTAAGGGCTATAACCACACACTGCCATTCTGAGCTCATACATCAAAAGAAAATGCAACACAATGAGCATCTTTCTTTTTTGTCCGTGTGGGACATGACACTGGGAGAGAAACACCCACCAAACAGCAAAGAACACTTTAAACTGCAGTTGTTAATACACTGGAAATACACATCCCAAGCCATGGAGACAAAGCAAGGTTCACGTCTCCATCATGGTCAGCTAAGCTAACACATTCCATAACCCTTTACATTTTCAATAAGAAAATCTAGAGGGGAATGGAGGTGGAGTAAGACAGGAGTTATCAAATCTAGTAACTCAGCAGCAGAAGTGTGGGAAGAAAAACCTGAAGCAAGCAAACAAAACCACCATAAAATAAATCCATAAATCCCAGAAACCCTGAAACATATTCACAAGCAATCTCTTGAGACCACATTGCCTATAAATAATATGTGACTTCTAAAATACCGTTACTAATGCAATGCTAACCTCACAAAACATTATTAAAATGACATTGTCTGGCTAATTTGCATTTCTAACCTCTTCTTAAATACATGGCCTTAATACTTAAATATGGAGTTATTCTCATTTTTCTTTTGAACAAAAAGCTTTCAAATTACTGGGCAATAGAGATTCTCAAAGCAACCATTTAAAGGACACAAGGTGGTCTCAAATCATCTACAGCCTCCTTCTCTACATTCATAAATGCCTGAGAACATCTGACACACAGTTGCATTAGATTTTGAGGTTTTTAAGAATCCAAAACAAAAGATAATTGTGCGTGTTGAACAACAGTAATTACAGAATTTGGCAGTAGCCAAAGAAGTACAAATCATTATGTATGTTTGGTTTTAAAGCTTCAAAATACAAAATTAATTGTGAAGCCCAAGGCGCTGACCTCAGAATTGAGTTTCTGTGGTTTGACTACCCATCCGTTATATTTCGAGATTTTGAGTCAGCAGAGCTTCTAGAAGTAAAGAATATGCACGTGCACAACCACAACTAAAAAGGTCAGTCAGACCACACAATACCCTGTGAGCTTCCAGCTCAGCATTAGTAACACTGTGTGTGAAAAAAATGCATCTCCAGCTCTCTAGCCCTTCCTCTGGTCAGGTGGTTAGAGGCATCTTCATCCCTACATCACACAACTGCAGCTTGCACTCACAGCTTTTATTTTACTCGGTGAAAAGGTGGAGCTGAGAAGAAAATTTCTTCCCCCAAGACAAGGACCAGTGAAGTGGTTGAGTCACCCTCCCTGGAGATATTTAAAAATGTGTGGATGTGTACCTTGGGGGCACGGTTTAGTGGGTGAACATGAGAAAGGCTGGATGATGGTTGGACTCAGTGGTCCTTGAGGTTTTTCCAGTCTTCTCCACCCTTCCAGAAATTAACTACAAAACACCCTGGCATGTAATTACAGATAAGACAGACAAGTTTTCAAAGTTCACATGAGTAACACCTCAGGCATTTTTCCCTGCTAGAGAAGCCGGGTTTTATACCAGTGCCTACAGCTGTGCTGAGGACCTTCCAGCCCTGCTACCTGGGCTCCTGGCCAGGGTCAGCCCATGTTACAGTGGAGCTGCTGCTCTGATCTTTGGATTTGGGACTTTTTTTCTCTTTTTCTTTTATAATGTAAGATCACAACAATGAAAATGAAGACTAAACAAATAAAATCGAAGGAGTAATGTAAAAACTTACACATTTGAGAAACTGGAAACCTGAAGGTTATTTCAACTGGAGGAAGCCAGCCTCATCTTTCATTTATGAAAAGAAAACCCATAATTAATTAAGAATTCAGAGAATAAATTGAACTCTCAACTACAGTCAGGTTGAACTCTCAACTACAGTCAGGTAAACCTACTCAACTCATGGGTCTTTTTCAATGACTGAATTCCAGTCAAGCTATTGGAATTCTTGGTCTTCTGAGGACTGTCTTTGGAGTTACTTCTCTGAGCTGGTAACAATAAAGTGAAATACCATTTATTTTTTCACTATTATTTTTTTATTTTTAATTTGATACAACTGGGATCTGATAGAACTTTATGGGTTGCAACTCTACAATATACACACTTTGTGGTTCATATTTTCTTGTAAAAGAATTAATGGTAAAACTTTATCCCTGGTTACAGCTTTAGTTATCAATATCTCCATACATCCAGTTTTGGATTGTTTGTTCCATTCTGAAACTCAGCAGTTAAGGACATAAGAGATATGTTAGCTGATGCCTGTGATTCTCATTCTTCCAGTAAATACTTCCCTCAACTTACATGGAAATGTGTATCAAAATGTAAAGTATTTTCAGGAGGAACTTTACTATTGGAGATTCATTACAGATCAATAGTAAATCTAAGAAGACACAAAGTCATTTTCTTCCCAAAATGTCCTTATCCAGCTACCTGAAAGAGTGAACCTGAAGTGGTTTTCAGGTCTGATTCCATAAAAGAACGTCTCCTACACATTCTTTGTACATTACCTTCCAAACTTTTCAGAAATCTCCGTCATGGAAAATAGCGTGGCCAATTTTGCTGATACCCATGCAGCTATGATATCCATATTTATGTTCCTGAATATACACATTTAGCATACCCAATACCACACTAAACCTATCACAGCTTGCAAAATCATCGACATTAGATAATATATATATACCACATTATTCTTAAAGCTCATGGAAGAGATGATTCTCATTGCTGCCAGAAGCATGGTTGGGTTTTCTTTTTATTTTTTTTTTCAGTTCAAGAAAACAAAGATTCACAGAACCTCTCACACAAATGAGATAAAATCGGATGCACTGGTATCAACTCAACTGGTTCCCCACATCCAAAAAATGTGGGTAGAAAAAAGGCAAAACAAATAACAAAAAAATCTCAAACCCCAGAAAAATATAGTTATTGAATATTAATACCAATTAGCCATCTCACTGTAAGACCATGGCAGAATAAAGGCACACCTAGGACTTTAGAAGATGGTGTGGAAGGAGAATCACAGATAGTGGCACCTATCTGTCTGCTTCTGCTGGGGCTTTACTGATACAAGCTATCTAAGTGCTGATGACACCTTCTTTTCTCACAAATAATGTTTCTTCTTTTTCTTTTTGTCCTGGGGTCTACATATATATCTGCTCTATTTAAAAAAAAACACATTAAGAGGCCATCCAAATGCTGAAGGATACTTTAAAATGTCAAACTTTTGAAATAAAAGGAGATTGCAAATAAAATGCCACAATCTTACTAAAAGACAAACTTAGACTGTCATACAAATTACAGTTCTGAGGGTGTTTTGTCCCTCTTTTCTTTGGGTTAGCTATGAGGCAGTACATGATAGAAAGCATAGGCAACAGAGTCTGAGGATAAAGAACTTCCCTAATGAGAAAGGCTCAAACATTAAATGCTTTTGCTCCACGCAAGGCTAGGATGGGGTCTTCCGATCTTCTTGAATTCTTCTTGAATTAATTACTTTCATGGCAAGTTATTAATCCCTACAGAATTCAGAAAGACAGTAAATACATACATGACAGTCTAAACAAGTGGATGGTCAGAGTAGGACTTTCTCGCTTATTAAGTATGATGCTTAATTTGCTGCACAAAACTAGTTTAAGAGGGAGTTGAAACAACATGGGGCAAAAATTTAGAATACGAATGTGGTTTTGTCACTTGGTTCTTGTACTCACAGGACATGAGCCAAGTTATTCACCTTCCTTACACAACCCAGCCCCTCAGTGCTCTTCGCCACAGACACACATGTTCAAGGGGCAAGTGGGCTGGCCCAGCCGAGGAAAACAGACACCAGAGCCAAGCAACTTGGCTTTTGTACCCTGCTCATTAGTGCTCCCCATATGGCACAATGAAACGGAATGCATTGGGGTCTGGGGTTTCTAATTTCCAGCCAAGAGTATATTGTTAATTACTGCGAGTAATGCTGTTGCTGTGAGTTAAGAAAGAGGTGAGAACCCCGGTGTACGCTGAGTTGAGAGAGAGAGGAAGATGTCAGTAGGTGGTGCTGAAGAACACGGCAGCACTGTGCCAGAGTACTCCAGAAACAACCTAATTCCTTCTCATGTATTGCAAATACCTTCCAGGAGCTTTTAAACAAAGGATGCACTACCAGCCTCACACTGGAAGGAGCAGGGGAGGAGCAGGCTCCTCAGCTTGGCACAACCCCAGCAAAGATCTCTTCATTGCCAAGAAAAGAATGAGTTGTTTTAAATGGGGTTCTGCCAGTGGCAAATCAGATGAGACATACTCCACCACATATCCTGCTGGACTATGGACTGAAAGAACAGTCACAAAGTTGTGTCTGAAGAAAGAAGAGATTATCTCCTGATAGCCATCTGCCCTTAAAACACCCTCCAGTGCCTTTAGAAGTAATCTTGCCATTCACCCTGAACTCCATGCTCCATTCCATGATCACTGGTAGTGCTGTGGCTGGTGAGCTGCAAGCACTAGAGGACCAAATCTCAGTTTGCAAGAAGCACGGTATTTTTATAGAGGCTAAATACAGCTTTATAAACTGGTGACAGAACTAAACCATGGGAACACAGAAACTGATTGATTATTTTAGGGCCCACAGAATTTTAATCTGAAGAGACTGAGATTAGACCAGCCAATACAGCTGGTTTAAAACACATGCAGGCACTCTAAGTGTAGTCACAGAAATGGAAATCAAGTCACTAGCCCTCAGAAACCACAAATGCAAAGGGCAAAGCTCTGCTTTGAGCCTCCTACTGGAAAAATGTGATGCCAAATAAAGCAAGAATATCACTGCCTTGAAAGATGTATGTGAAAAGTTGCTTTTCTGGACTCATGTTCCTCCTTTAAGTGCAGAAACTGAACTGGACCTGATGTAGCCGTGGTGACAGAGACTGAATTTGGCTGGTGAGAGGAGTAATGTTCCAGCCAGAGATCACTTCCCGAATTTGGCACCCTGTTACTCAAGACTCACTAAGTTCAGANCCATAGCCTTCCACCTGTCTTTCATCACCCATAAGAGCTCAGCTTCCTAAGGACCCTAGGGAGTAAAGAGCCCTCTCCCACAGTCCATCCGGAGATCTTACATGCTCCAGAGGTACTTTAAAAGTACAAGAGAGCATGTGGAGAGGATGGAAAAGAACACTCCGAGGAATGGTTTCAACCCCATAAAATCAAAGCACCAGAATGCAAAGCTAAGTGCAACAGCACACCACCTCATGCAAACCCAAACCCATCTCATGCATGACTCCAATTATAAAGCAAGATCAGTGCTGAAACCCTGCTGCAGGGTAAGAAAATGCTGATTAACAATGTCTAAAGATTGTTCATCTCTCCCAGCCTACCCCTCAGAAGCACATGTTTGTTTTAGGAGCTCCACTGACACTCTGGCTATTTTAACACTGCCTTTGTCTCCAGCTATCCTTTCTCTTCCCCCAGGCTTTCTGCTATATTTGACATTTGCAGGGCAGCAAGCAGAAGCTTCTCTGTCTGCCAGTTTATTTCCTCAGGTAATACAAATCCATCACTGACCCATTTATAATACCAGACAGAATACACAGTTTTATTTGCCCACTGACTCACACGCAGCATGGCAGCCGGCATCTCTGCCCCAGGTAAAAGAACATAGACTTTTCCAGCACTTGACAGATCTCAGACCAGTGATTACCATTAGGCTGACACCTTTCTCCCTGCCATCCCCTCCCAAGAGTTCTTTTCCACCTGAGCAAATGAAGGTCCTCTATCTGTTTTGTGATGGTGGTGGCAGCAAGATGCTGGTCCTGCCAGCTGAGAAGGGATGCTGCAGAAAAGGAGTAACAAGTTGCTGCTAACACATTGCCCAAAATACTTTGTCCCAAACAACTTCAGATATAGATAGAGTCCTTTGGATTGCATATTGAGGTGCACTATGAGTGCAATATCCTGGGTCCAAATTTGCTCCTTTTGCTTCTCGCTTCAGTCTCCATTTTCACTCACTTATTCCTTCCAGGAATTCAATTTTTGCATTTAATAATACAAAGCTCAAGTATAAAATACTTAAAATAGCACTCTGGCTCATAATCATAATCACTAATGTGATACATAGATGGCAGACAGGCTTTAGAAGAAACCAAGTGGAACATCCACAGTGCACTTCAGGATAGGGGGAAAAGGGAATTCTGAGTGATCCTGCAATTATGGATCACAACATTTGTGAATCAACCAGGGTTAATGAAAGCAATTTAATCAAAAATCACAAAGTGTTTTAATCAAAGAGGAATTAGAAACTATTACATTAAAACCAAGAAAAAGCTGTTAATCCCTGTCTGTAAAAAAAAATATATTTTGTTATGCAGGTAAAAATTAAGAACAACCTCACACCAAAAAAAACAAACCATAAAAACAAAAAAACAACCCTACAACCAACCTCTTGTTAACCTTATTTCATATTTTTCCAGTAATAAATATCTTGTGCCCCTGACTACTATGGATGCATTCAAATTAAGGAGAAACCTAGTATTATAGCTCAGTTGTATCAAAAATGGTAAGAGATTGAAGCTCCTAATGGAGTTCTGCCCTAGTTTAATCCTTTTTGGTTTAAATAAGGTGTTTGAGGGTCAGCCACTGACATCCAATTTCCTTTTCTTCCTCTTAAGAAATACTCAAACAAACGGATCATAAAGAATAAAAAATAACTGACTTTCTTTGTAACAAGGGCTTAGATTAAAAGCAACTGTATCCTTCAAAAGCTACAATCCTTGAAAATATGTAGACATTACTGAACTCTTAAAGAGTTTTTTTGTCTTCTGCAAGTCCATTACACAACACCTTTTTTTTTTTTTTTTCCAACTGTTGCAAATGCTTTGGTTTTAATGATTTAAAACTCAGCAATCTTCAAACATTTAAATTATCTAGGAAGGTAACAAAATCCAATTTTAGAACAAAATAATCAGTCCCCATTGTAATAAATTACTCTCATTTTGAAGAACCATTCTCACTTGGCCTTAAAGATACAAGATGACACCTGATAAAACAGAAAGTGAAGCAAAAACTTCACAATATGTAAACAATGGCCAAACTACATATATAACCTCCAAATCTCCTGTCACAAGGAAAGTTGAATTCAAGACTAGTTTATCAAGATAAAAAGTATCTCTTGAAGTAAAAAAAGAGAAAACACAAAACCACTCAACAACTGAGTAACCTGGTATCTGCACCCAAATACTTAATATCTGAAGCAGACAAGAGGAGCCTGGAAAAGATTTTCAGTTTTCCTGGCCTATATGAAGAGAATTCTTTGGGAAATTAAAGGTGGAGGGACTTAGATATGTCCTTAGTAAAAATGTTAACCTTCTTAAATTGGTTAAAAACAAAATGCACTTAAAAACCCCACCAGGATTGTTAGACAAATTCAAGAAAAGGGAGCCCAGTGGTAACTCAGGCTTTGTCAAGATTTTGGTTTTGTGTATAAGAAGCAATAAAGAGAAGCCTCAGGAGAAGCATTAAATAAATGGCCAATAAATGGTGTTTTAATAAGACCTGTCCTCAGAAAAACCCTTAATTTGCTGCAAATGCAGTTATATTATTGAAAATTGGTGGGACAGTGGCTCTTCAGGACAGGTATTCTGCTTTTGGCTACATGCTTTGGAACTCAAGAAGGCTATTTGGAACTGCAGTGCCTCTGTCTAAATAAGTCTATGGCTAGGCAAACCATGACATTTACTCTGCATGCAAGAGAGGATAGGAGCAGATAAGATATTTTTAAGTTAAGAAAGATGGGAAAAAAAAAAAAAAGTTTAAAAACATGCAAAAGAAACCCAGAAGATTAAAGCTCTGTGGTGGTTTAAAATCCATCTGTAAACCAAACAGAACCTTCAGCCTGATGAGATACGGACAGAATTATGGAATATAGCTTGCCTTTTAACCTAGAAAAATCAGAAGTAATGTTCTAAAAGCAAAGTAAGGGTTTTCTGGCTCTCAGTGATTTCAACAAAGTAAATTCACCTACGATAATGGCCAAGACACATGTGCTGCATTTCACAGTTCCAAAGCAAATGGGTACATAATTCCTATTATCTTTACTGATTATTGTAGAACCATTTAAGGAACGAAGGTTTGACTTAAAGGGAAGGCACTTCAAAACTTCCCAACTTGCTGCTCTTCCAAGGCATAGATCTAAGTACTTTCAGTAGATCCAGTGTCATTGAATCCTCCAGCTCAAGGAAATTTTAAAATAAAGCAGGATTAAGTTCAAAACAGAACCACATAAAGAATTCTAGTTTGTTCTTACTAAAGGAATAAAGATGGAAACAAGCAAGCAAGGAAAAAAACAAACAGTAAAAGAAAACCAAACAAACCCAGAAAACAAAACCTAAAGTGCAAAGACTTATGTTAGACTCAAGTGTTAAAAAAAAATAAATTATTTATGGTAGCTGAAAGGGACAGGGTGCATATTTTCTTTTATAAATGGAGAGTAGACAAGGACAATCACATATGTAAACAATACATTCTCCTTGTATTAAAAGTTCACCTAAGTGAGCAGCTCTTCAGACACAGCATTCAACACCACTTGCCAGTCAGGTGGATCTCCTCCCTGTTTCTTTAATCCCAAAAGAGGCACATGAGAACCCGATGACACCAGAATTCATATAAAGAATATTCTGAGACATTTGATTTGTTTTTAGCCAACATACTTGAACAGTATGGAAATAAAAAAAAGAACATAACATGGTTTGCAGTCCACTCTAGACATTTTTCTCTTTTAAAAGTCATTTGAATAAAAGGCAATAGCACTTTTTTTTTTTAAATTCATTTCTAGCAACAAGCATTCATTCAGGCGTGGGTTCTTGTTTGCAGGAATGCTGCAGAGTCGAAGTTTAACATTAATTCATGACCTCACTGACAAAGTGTCTATGGGAGAAGTGTACCATCAGTTCTGCACAAATTTCATTTTCCCTTCTGCTGTTTATAGAACACTGGAGCATGACAAAAGATGGATCATATATTTCAGATTTTCATTCATTTATCACAGACAAGTCTTTAAAGTCAGCAGAAGTGACTTGCTCTCAGAGAGAGCAAAGACTGAAGTATCTCCCTGGTTTTCAAATGGCTGCAAATTCAAAATGAAATCTGAAGGTTCACGATTTAAAGCTGCACGTAAGAAGCAAAAAGGCAGGTGTAAGTATTTCAGGCAGCAATGCTGACAGTCTGTTCCATCCAATCACAACCTATGAATATGACTCATGAAGTTCAGGCCACACTTGTTGGTAGCCCTGTGTGAAAAGCAAGTTGAGTGAGTCTGCACCACAAAAAACCCTTTTTCCTTTACCTTGTAGTAGAGAACCACAAAGAAGTGAAGCAGCCTGCCTCCAGGTCACACAGCTGGTCTGTGGCACAGCCAGCAGCACAAAGTGGCTTCTCAGAGTCCAGCTCTTTTCTGTGATGCCACGCTACCTTCCTGTGTCACTGTTCCTGGAATCCCAGTGCTAACTTTCCACAACAAGAAATGAAAAAGCTCTCCAGCATGGCAGAAGTTGTAATTCCAGAAGGAAGGGTAAATCAAAACACCACACACAAGGATACAGCTGATGTTCTTTATTTATCTCCATATTTATTTTTTTAGCTGGAGTGGCCATTTCCACCTTTCTGCACAGAATCCAGGCCTTTTGCTGAAGAATATAGGTCAACTCGGCAAAATGTCTGCAGAGCTGTAGAGAAGAATACCAGTGGAGACAGAGTTTAGGGTTGGTAAACATGGTCTAACCCTCATATTACTCGACACTGCAGTGGAGGATGCACATGGAAAAAAAAATCTGGTTTTTAAGGGGAGCTTTGTAAAGGAGGAAGAATATTTGTTTTGCAAGGCTGGCAGCTAGAAAAACTGAAATTTTTGGATGATTTGAGAGGCTTTTCTCTTAATAGGCCTTTGCCTAAACTGCTGAGTCTTTCTTCCTAAACTCTTCTAAATAATAAGCAACATTATATTAATTCTGTTCTAGCAAATAATCTGGACAAAACCCCATCAATACTTATTAGCAGTCATCAAAGAGAGTCTCCTTTATAGGACCTTCAAAAAGATACTTGCAAGAGGAACTCTCTGGGTCTTCCTCAATGTTGTTTTATAAGCAGGAGATATTCAAGACCATAGAAGAGGAAGTTTGATTTGCTCGGACCTCTCTTTCACACATGCTAGCTGGAGCCACAAAGCATGTGCACACTTCCACTCCACCCTGGCTGACAAAATGTATGACAATAGCAAACCAAGCAATTAATTTTCACATGCTGACATTTGCACCTATACTTTATTGTTTGTACATCACCATAAGCAAAGCACAGAGATTTTATAGATTTTTTTTAAATGCTTTGATTGTACAAGAATCATATCCTACAAAAGCTTTATGCTACACTTTCAGCCTATGTTCAAGGAATAAGCAAAGCTACTATGTTTTTTCTGAAAATATGGCTTTTCAACAAAATAAGAGTTCCATACTGAGGATCTGGATATCTAAGAAAACACATCTTTCCAAAAGGCTCTGTGCTCAGAGCCATGCACAGCCTACCAAGAACTCCTGATCCAGTTTCATGTGAACCCAAACTCTGCAAAAAGAGCTTATGGACACAGAGCAGCCTCTGTAGTAATCCAAGATACTGCAGGCATTCCTGCTGAAAGGAAACACAGTAAGCATGCTTCATCCTATGTCTGCAGAGCAGAACCAGCCTGACCTCTGCCAAAAGCCAAGTGTGTCATGGGCAGCTGTGACTGCTACTTTGCCTGGACAGAGATAAGGAAAAACACCTCTTCTCTGGGTTTATTTCTTTCTGCCTGTAGCTGTCAACTGAGATACACAAACATTGTTGGTGCAGTTGGAAGACACCTGGCTAAAAACTCAGTTTGCATTTACTACAAGGTGCATCTGGACACACCATACAGTCAAAACCAGGCTCCAATCTTGCAGCACACCTAAGGTGACACACAAGCAGGTAAGGCTGTGCACAGCTGCCTCCTGCACAGTTTCTGTCAGTGTCATCCAAGAGAAGGACAATCCCAGCTGCTCCACACCCAGACCCTGGAGGAACCCTGGCTTCCCACCCTGGCCAGCCCAGCTCACAATCACCATGGGAGCTGATATGAGATCAACACTTTCAGGAAGCAGGCAAAAAAGGGTTAAAATTTTCATCTTCTTTATCCCTCTCCATACTCATAATTAATGAAAAACTGTATCTCCCTATGTTTCTAGACTTGTTCGTCTGAGTAGAGTCACCTTTTCTTTCAAAAAACCACTCATTTCAAACATAACTTGCCTCACTTTTCAAGCTGTATTCCTGGCACTAAGCCATACCTTTCTGCTTTTCTGTCACAAATTATTCTTCGTGAAGAATCTACTATCTTCTCTGTACACCTCTCATGCTCCAGGTCTTCTAGGAAGATGATCTGATGAATTCCTGTTTCTACAATCCAACAGATAAATATGCCAGCATCATGGCTCTGAAGCCAGAATAGTTAGTCCTACCTTTCTTCTGAAGGTGTTTGTCATCCAGGTCACTCAGCACTCAGTAAGACATAAAAACCATTCTTTTCTCTTTTAAGAAAGGATGCCGTTCTCAAAAAAGACTGCTCAGCTCAGACTCCTTACTCAGGAGGGCAGAGAAAATATGGGAGAGAGAAGGGAGGGCCAGAAAGGGCAAACATCACCAGGAACGACTGGCAGTTGTTTGTCCCTCAATGTGCTGCTGCTGAGGGGCCTCCCGTGTACAGAAACTGGCATCCAAGGCTACAGAAGCCTTGTATTTCTTACTCTTTCTTTTTGACAAACAAGACTCCCTTTTTGGTTCTCATTGTCTGCTGCTCTGGGCTCTGTAACTGATACAACTGTGGCCAGCTGAGGTCCTGTGTATGTGTGTGCGTGTGTTTGCTATGTCTGGATCCTCAGGAAGGCAGCCTGGTATTTTATTTTTAAACTTTGGCTCCTGTTGCACAGCCCCACATATAATGGCTCCAGTCCTGAAGGTTGGATAGTCTTCTGCTATCAGTTTTCAAAGAAAAACAAAGCCACCCAAGCCAATGCCACCAAAGAACAGGAGCGAAGTTCTCCCCTGAAACAAAAATTTTCACAAAAAAACCCCAAGAGATCACAAAAAATATTAAGCCATCAGTGTTATCTCAGCTTCATGCTGCTATATCGTTGCAAGTAATAGAATATTGTGTAAGTCCCAGTAAGAGCTGTGGTTTTAGAGACTTCTCTAGGTTTTTATTTCTAGAAATTTGCTGGAGTTCTGCCAGTTTTCCCCAGCTGAGGACCAGACCTTTATGTGGATCAGTACTCACTATAAGCCTTTTATTATGAAGTGGAGGGTCAAAACAGGAGTGAGTTTCTCCTCACCTGAAAGCAGAACCTGCAATGGATCTCCCAGGTCTCAGAAGCTGAAGGAGGCAGAACCCAGACATGCTAATCAGGGACTGGTGCTATGGTTCACCCTTCCTGCAAAGCCTGCTCTTCAAAAGTGTTGCAAAGCAGTCAAAATAACTGATATTATATAAGCCTCTAAGCCACCTGCACTACAAGATCATTTCAGCAGTGAAGGTTCACTATCAAAAAAGAAAAAAAAAAGTGGTTTCCTTTTCAGCTGACCACATAGTCTGTATCTGTAGGCTTGATTACCAGCAGAAAGAAAATGTTCAAGCTGAAGACAAGAGAACTTGCACCCATGCCTGGGAGAAAAAATTTGACACAGAATATAGGAGAGAAAGGGAGAACAAGTGGTTTGTCAAGAGCAAGTAATCTTTTTATATTTTATCTTATCTTTACTTGCATTTCATGATGGGGACACCACTACTCAGAGTGTTATTTACAGATTAAAACAGTCACTCATTCAAAAAAAAGGGGGAACAGCTTCAACATCTTTATCTTTCTTCTTTCCTGATCTCTTTTCTTCTTCCATTAACTTCTAGTTCCTTCAGTCCAACTACTAACACACAGAGTTCTGAATCTTGAAAGAATCCTTCCAAAACTGAAACTATGAATAAGGATTGAAAACAACCTGTCAATTACGGAATCAAAATTCTCCTTCATCCTACTGTAGTAATAAAGTTAAAAAAAAAAAAAAAAAAAAGAATTTACAGTGAGGGCTCTACTGCTGATCTTCAAACCAAGCTACCAAGCTAATGAACTATTTTTCTCTGAAACTGACTTGTTTTTTCATCAGTTATCAAAAAAGAGGATCAAATTATAGTGTTTTCTGGTAAAGTATTTTAAAAGCACAGAAGATGAACTGTCCTAATCTCTAGGTTTCCTAGATTTATCACCCTTGACAGACCAAAGCCTAAGATTCTGAGAGATGACTAACAAAAACATGAAACCCAATTACTACTGAAATCACTGAGACCCTCCAATCTACTGAAATGCATTTACAATAATAATACAACTGTTAATAATAATTTCAGATAGTTTGGTTGGGCTATCTATAATAGAATGTTAGGTTACCCTAGGAAACTAACATGTTGACAAATTATGATTGGATTTTTTGCAACAATCACTTCTATGGTAACAGGACAAAAGCCTCTGGTTCCCGTCTGTAAAACCAGGACTAAAGTTTGGGGCAACTAAAGTGCTGCTAAGTTCCAGAGGAAACCAGAGATCTTCCTTCTGGGGGATTTATTTATCCTTTAGAAATTACTGTTTGAAAGTCTACAGTAGCTCTTCAGGACTTAAAGAAAACAAAACTATTTCTTTTTTTTCCTCTGCTGTAGAGACAACAGAAAAATGCATCTGACTGTGAAGGGGAAAGCAGCTTCCACCTTCTGCATAGATTCCACTTGGAGAACAGAATGTAAATCACTTGTCCATAGTTTTAAGCCTAAAAGGGAAATATGGAGGAAAACCCGTACAGATAATCAAGCCTTAACTGATAACTACAAACCCACAGTCAGCCTTATCATTTCACCTCATTTGGTTTATTTGCTTCCCTTTCCTTTGCCAGGTGAGAAAAAATCCTCTTGCACATTCTGGTAGAACACAACCACCTCCCTGGACTCCCTCCAGCTCCACATGGCAGGATTCTCATCAGATGTGCTTTTAACTGACACAAGATAGCAGCACTGGGAGTCATCCTGCTGAAGGTTCAGCTTTTACAGTTACACAATTTGTCCACAACCAACTCAATCCCACCAAAACATCTGAGGAGAAACTGCACTTGACACCTTACAACTTTTGACAGTCCATCAGAAATTCCAATTATCTCTTTATTTTTTTCCACAATTCCATTAAAAATTAAGAATTGTTCACATAATGAGCATATTTCTAGTCTTAGGTTCCAGCCACTGCATCTTTTTACAGCTTCATACTGACTCCAGATTCCTGTAATACTGTACACAGACAGGCAGATTGGCTCTTTTTAGTCTTCCAAATGTCACTCCTGAAAACCTCTGAAAGGGAGGAATGGTCTATCTGAAAGTTCTCATGGTGAAGCACAATTTTCTAGACTTCAAAGCTTTACCATCAGAAGCATTTGCAGCCAGTCCACGTAGCTATTCTAACTTTTAAATATCTACTACTTTGCAGGATTTTCTTTTTTTTTTTTTTTTTAATTTAAAAGGAAGACAGGAGCCTTCCTTTAATTCCACACAGGCTAGAAAGCCAACACGTTTCTTGAGTAAGTCATGGACCATTTTCTGTTCTACATTTTCTGTCTTTTACAGATACAAACTGAATGACAAGCTTTTAGGTCTGACACATTAAAACCTAAAAATTACTGGCATAGAAAATAGAAAGAAAAAAGGAAAAGTCTCTTTAAATCCAAGATATCCTTCTTGTCTGACCTGTGGGATGCTTTTGTTTTGAAGGGAATGGGTCCAAAATACAAAGGAAAACCCTTGCTTATCTCTTTGGGATCAAGGGCTCTCAAAGGCACAACACTGGTGTTATTTGTTTGATATATCAAAGCAAGGTCATTACTTACTTCGATCTTGGAAAGATCCAAAAGACTTTTGATTGACCAGAAAAGCCAATGGCCAAGGAGATCTATGACTTTTTTTTTCTCTCTTCATGGAATTTTTTCATCCCACAGTCCCTTTCTCCTAGAGCTGCAAAAAACAAGTGCCTCCATCTGGATGATCCCTGAGGCACTGACCCAGTTCTCAATCCCTTTTATTTGGGGGGGAAGGGGGAGGGGAGAAACCAAAACCAAACAAAAACCAAACCATGAAAGATGTCAGACGTAGTTCACAAATATGTATTTTGATCATTTGTCTACTTCTGTTCAGCTCCATGGTGAACATTCAGTGACAACCAAAAAGTCTGTTGTAGTCTTTTAAGTGTATTCGATAAATTCCAAAATTCAGTTTTGTCTACACAAACTTCAGACATCCACTTTTCTTAATCTAACAGATGCCTGAGAACCCAAGCACATTGCTGGCATTCAAAGTTTCATGCAAGCCAATTGTCCACACTTTCTCTTTAATTTAGGCCACTTTATAGCCTTTTTGCTTTTTCTTTTTTTTTTTTTTTTCCAAGAAAATGATCAGCTTTATGACTGGCACAGTGCTCTGAATTTTCAGAAAGCAGAGATTGGTCCAGTTGTCTTATCTCTTAAGGAGTCATATTATTAAGAAAATAATAAAAATATCCCACAAAGACTAGGTCTGCCTAATATAAATTTGGGAATGTAACAGCTTCAAAGGACACTTTTCTCAAGAACTCCAAACCTAGTCAAGATGCTTTTCTGCCCCTCCTATTTCCTGAAGAGATGCATAAGCAGAAGATGCAAGAAATCATTTTGCAGCCTTCACTGATACACAACTGGCCTTTTAATCTCTCCTTAGCATCAGGCTGATACTGTTCTTTCACTTTTAGACTCAAAACACTCTTTTTCTTTTTCTTTTTTTGTGAGATTTATGTGCAACCATGAGATTTTTTCCTCTTATCCTCACACTCAGGCAGAGATTGAAAGCTCATTGAACTCTTTTCACAAGACATTTTTGGAATATAAACATCATTGATCACTCTGTCCAAATAACACTGACTTAGTTTAGACACCATTTGCAACCATGGTTGAATAAAGGAGCAACACTAGTGATATTATTTCCTGTCCCCAGTATTATTCCCCTTAGGTCAAAGAAGCTGGAAACACATGCTGGTGGTTTTTGGGTCAAATCCAGCATGGCACATCCTCTGGAATGGCTTTTTAGCCTCTGATGAGAATAAATAGAGAGAAAAGTGAGGTGGACTGAGAACTGGCTGAAGGGAAGGTCTCAGAGGATGTGACCAGAGGCACAGAGTCCTGTAATTAGTGGTGTCCCCAGGGTTTGGTATTGGGTTCAGTATTATTTAATGGTTTGGGATAGAATGTTCCCTCGGCCAGTGCACTTATAATACAAAACTGAGAGTGACTGATGCCCCAAGGTGCTGTGCTGCCTGAAGGATGAGTGGAGCAGAATCTTTTGAAATTTTTGAAATGCAAAAATGTAGGGTCCTGCACCTGGGCAAGAATAACCTCAGGCTCAGCATGGGATGGGAGGGATCTGCTGGAAAACCGAAAGGAAGAACCTGGAGGTCCAGCAGGACAAACATTTGAGTGTCCTGGGCACAAGGAGGCCAATGGGATCCTAGAGTGCACTTGGAAGGGCATTGCCAGCAGTTCAGGGAGGGATCCTGCCCCTCTGCCCAGCCCTGGGAGACACCCCTGGAATGCTGTGTCCAGCTCTGGGCTCCTCAGGGCAGGAGGGATACAGAGCTCCTGGAGTCAGTCCAGCAAAAGCTGTGGAGGTGAGGAAGGGCCTGGAGCAACTCCCTCATCAGGAAAGGCTGAGGGAGCTGGGGCTGTCTCTTGAAAAGAGACAACAGGAGGTTGGATCAGATGACCTCCAGTGGTCCCTTTCCAATCTGACACTTGTTGTGATTCTCTGAATTTTTACAATTACTTTTGGACACTAAACACACCAACCATGGCAGCCCAGCCATCACACATTTTAGTTTCAAGACAGGCTTCCAATCTGGAGAATCTGATGACTTTCTGATGTGCTTTTTTTAAGTGGGCTTCTAAAGCGGCAGCTTTGTTCCCAGTACATGCTGATGATGGACTGTCAGCATCCTGTGGAATTAATTTATGTCTGTTTTGGTTTGACAGAATCTTCTAGGCTGTATGTTGGAAAACAAAGGGCAGAAGGGATCTCATGGATGACCAAGACTGGTTCTGTTATCACAGACACAAATCTCATCTCAATTAATTTAAAGAAAAATAGCATGTTTGCTTAAAAAAATACAGCTGTTGATCCCTGAGCCAAGGAATGTGGGATTTTAAAGAAAACTGGTTCCATATGAAAGCTTTCTGATCATGGTGAACCTAACTGCTAGCATTTTCTAGTCCCATTGAACATGCAGAAAGGTAATATATAAAGGCAATATACAGAGATCTAACCAGCCAGGTTACTGATATAAATTCTACAGGCCTCCCTCCAAAGGATTCAGTTCTCAGTTGAAAAACCCCTTGTGGGCAGAAGTCATATATTATGGTTCTGAAATGTGAAGTAACCTTCAATTCTACCCAGCCTATCAAAAATCCCTGTCCTGATCTCTCCCTTCTTCATTTCCTTGGTTTAATTATGCTTTTAAAAAGGGATATTGCTACTAAAATCCCAGTTGGGCTAATTTGACAGCTGGAGCACGAGAAACCACAAGAATCTCCCAAGTAGAAGGTTCTTACCGTCTCAGTAATTTCATCAGTCCAGCCTTTCCTATGCAAAAATCCCATCAGGAACACAACTGAGAGGTATTCCAGAACACACAAACTATTCAGGGGACACACACAANGTAAAAAAGTCTCAAACAGGAGATCAGAGTTCACTAGATTTAAAGACCCACTGGCCTTCCTTCAGGATAGACCTGGTCCCATATTCCAGGCCTGGAACATTTCACCAGTTTCCTAATTACAGATCAGATTTTCTAGGCAGGCTACAGAAGTGAAAGTGCTCCTTCAACACCAGAAGTCCACTGCCACATTTTCCTACTAAGAGCTTGTCAGCCTGCCAATGCAGAGAACTTCTAGAACTGCTCCTTGCTGTCTTCCCACAGAAGAAAAAGAAGCATATTCCTTCAGAAGCCCTATTCAAACTCTCTTTCTTCGCTATGAGCCTGCATCTTTGAGACAATGGATAAGAGGAGGCGGACCACTTCCGCCATTCATTTGCTCAGCCTGCTGAAACGTCAGATCTGTCTGATCTTGCAGCAGAAGCATTATCCTTTGTTCTGATCAGGTTGCACAAATAGCTGTGCTTGTGTCAGTCAAAGAGCATAGATTTTTCTTTTTATTATTTTTGTTTTTATGACCAATATGATTTACGGCTCACACAACTCATTGTGTCATGCTAAAAATTTTGCAGTTTTGTTTTCCACCAGGCAGCTCTCCTACAAAAAACTCAGATCAGTGTTACACACTAAGGAAGAAGGGGAAACTGCACAATGCTGTTGTTACATATATCCTAGATTAATGAGCCAAAATATTTCTTTGTGCTCACACAAATGAGCATGGAGTCACCAGAAGCACCTAAATGGGCTTGAGTTGAAGGAGTTAGAGGAAGCACAACATTTCTGTAACTCCCAAAATATCCCACCACTTCTCTGAAGCTTGGGCACTCCTCGTGCTCATCAGCAACAGCTGCCTTTGCATGTCCTGACAGCTTACTGCTTCCCACACAGACAAATTGGGCTGGCCCCAGCCACCTCCACTGCTGTGGTGACATACCTCTGCTCAGAATTCACACCTGGACTGCTTGCAAGCCATCTGCAAGTAAAGATACAAAGGTTAGCTACTGCCAGGTTGTGTGAACACAGAACATGGTGTTGTCTGGTGAGCAGTTCAGTTTCCCACACTGACAGAAGGAAAATAAATCATCAACCTCTACTGACAGAGTCCTGACTCTCAAGAGGTTACAAAATGTGGCTTTAATTTTCCCTTCCCCCTGTTCTACCATAATGCACACTTGCTTATGAAAACAGTTGTTATCATACATCCTTCCTCCTCCTCGGGCAGAAAACCAAATCAACCAGAAAATACAGGCAGTAACTTCTTCAGAACTTCAGCATGTCTGAAAGTTTCATTCAGAATGGTGGTTGAACCTCACCAACTACCTCCAAATTTCTTGTATTTTTGTCTAAGTGTATGTGCATGATTATGCTGTCTCTATTATCAGGTAAAAGCTCAAATACCCATTTTTGGCTTCTAGCCAGCATTTAAAAAGGAAAAAAAAATTGCTAATCCATGGTTGCAATGGAAAAAACACCTACCACAGGGAAAAAATCCTCCTGCCTTTAGCGAAATATAATCTAATCTTTTCTCACAGCTGTAATATCACTCTGAATGCTTCACTACCTAACTTTAGTTTCACATACAGAGCATGGGGAATTATTGATGAAAAAAAAAAAAAACAAAACATGGGTGGCTGTGTTTAACATTCCTGACTTCGCCATCAGAATCAATAGAGTTGCATGAAGATATTGCCATTTTTAGTAACTACAATATCCTCCAAAATACAACAGCATTATATAATTTCTATTTCATAGAAGCTTTGATGTTCCACCTATTATCCCAGTCTTGCCTTAGCACATATTTTATATTAGAATGCGTTCCAGGAGGCATATGGCAATAGAACTAGGTCAACCATTAACCAAATAACAGGAAGCTGCTCTGCAGAGCACACCCTTCAAAGCTTGCTTAATGAGCTGGCTCCTCAGAGTGTGTCCTTCAGTAAGGTTTAAGCTAACTGTTCCACAGAATTTTCCTTAAAGACACGAGGTCGCCCAAAGTAGGTGATTTATGGACATGACAGATTCTGAGGAGCCATCCCAGAGTATAAAAGTATCTTAGCCAGATGTTGACATGAAGAACAATCCACAGTCACACATGGGACATTGAATACCAGGAACCAGCTCAAATAATTTCCTCATATGTGAGCAGAGCACATTCCACCATTAATCTGCTCGCACAGCTTCATCACTAGATAAAGATTTTGCATCTCTCTGTCTGGATTAGTCAATTCCATATTCTTCCAAGGTTTGGGAAAAAAAAAGGCTGATATTAAGCCTTTTAGTCAGTGTCTGACTAAATTCTTCATGTCCTGCTTTCTCACTGGTCTCATTGAGATACATGGATTTAACATCATCTGCCAAAAACAGCAGAAGAAAAGTCCATCATCATAGCTGATGTCTTCATTTGTTCCACCTCAATCTCACCAACTGCTTCCACTAAATATCACATTCCACACTTCTAAGCAACCACAGATGCCCAAGCTTGACAGAGAAGTTTTTAAGACTGAGAAGCAACAGGCATGACAGAACAGAATTCATGGGTAACATGGAAATTAAAAAAAGTTCTGATTCATATTATACTGTCAACAAAGCAATAGAGATGGCCTGATCAAGTTGTTTTTAAACAAATAAAAGGCAAAGACTTGCCAGTATTCTAGTTGAAAGGAAGTTTGCCACTGATATCCATCACATAACTGTTGCAACAACATGATAACTCAACAGGCCTATACCACAGAGCAGTGTAAGCTTTTAAAATACAGAAAAGTCACCATCCAGCTATGTGACTACAGCCATATCTTGACACTAGGAGTATGTGGGTACTAATATTAGTTTTCTGATACTCTCCTTAAACAGGGATATAGCCTCTTATCTCTTTTTCATAGTCTTCTTTCTGGACAGCATCTCTACAAAACAAAATGTTCAGAGATCCTGAAGTTATTATTTACCCAAACAAAGCTAATGATAAAAAAAAACAAACCCCTCTATACCATTTCGAGGGGTAGGCCTGTATTCCTCCATAATTTCTAATAGGAATGACTGCTGTAAGCATTTTTATATATCAAGAGTTTCCCCCTTGTGACAAAAATATAAGGCAAAAAGCCCATGTCTAACAGACATTCTTCTACTAGAGCCTCCATAACTGAGAACTTCTCTGCAATCAAATGTTTGTGAGGTGTGCAGTCAGGTCCGTCTTTCTGGAAGTGGCTCCTGCTGGTTCACTAGATAATAATTCCAGTTCCTAATTACAGGCACAGGAAATGATAAGGCATCCATGATGACTGAGAAAACAGTCAGTGTGTGTGATCATATGTCCCTGCAGATTGCTTTGTATCTTAAGCGACAGCTCCTTGCTGAAACAGGCTAACTCAGTGGAAGACTGCCAAGCATGCTGTGGTGAGATTATCATCTTAGTAGTTATTTATAATAAACTATCTTCAGCAAGTAGCACCTTTTTCAGTAGGAAAAAAGTCAAGGACAATGTATTTTCTTCGTAGTACAGAGATGGTCTATAAGAAAATGTGCAGACAATATCTAGAGCCATTGTTCATTTGCATATGAAGAAGCACTTCTGATGAACATTCCTCCAGCATGTTCTGAAAACTGTTCCAACACCACTAGAAAAAGCAGAGAATTACCAGCCACTACAAGGTACAACTTGCAATGGAAGTTACATGGGTAGACAGAACAGAGTGCCCATACTTTATTTTAAAAAAAATCTTTTGATTTGCCTGCCTATTTATATGAACCTTCATATTTCTGATGGTGAAACAGCCACACCATGGTATATCTATGGAACCACGGAGTTCTGCCCTGAGAGATGATGTTCAAGTCTCATATAACTCCTCAGCACCATTTATTTGCAAGTACCCTATGCAGAAGTGCCAGAGTCCCATAGCTCCAACCAATAAATCTGAAGGGGGCCAGAGGAGCAGTTTTAAGGAGGGAGTTATAGAACAAACAGTCTTCACATACAAGCCGTGTTTTATATGCATCCCCTCCTCCCATCACCAAATTGCAACTGGGATAACATACCTGTGGGTTGACTACTCCCACACTCTCACTCCAGTTCTTAGGAATACATGAAGAAAGTCATGCTTTTGCAGGGCAGCCACAGAACAGCGTCTAAGACAAGGATTCATTCAAGGGGATCTGTAATATATTCTCTGAAGATCCTGCTGAACAGATCTCTCCTGAGAGCTCTGATTATGAAGTTCAGCTCTGCTGTGCCCACCAGAAGCAAGCTCTGGTATTCCAGAGTTTCCCAGGCTGTAGCTACAGGAAGGTATCTCCAAATATTATGGGTGGGAAAAAACCCTAAACCAGTTGAAGAGTGTGTGAGTGAGCTGACAGAAGATATATCATCAGATTTTTTTAAGTCCATTGAATGCTTAGTAAGCTTATTTAGAAATCTTTATCTACAGATTTAGATAGACTAGTAACAACATTTGGCTCTTCAAAAGAAAAAAAAAAAGGATGTCATGGCATTAGCCAAATAGGACAGAGGCAAATGCATTTCTGGTAAAAAGAATGCAAGAACAGTTACAGTAGCTTTCTACAGTTTCTTAGTAATTACAGTTTCAAGGTCTACACAGTATCACAGCATTTCATACCTTCTGCATTTCCCAGCAGCAGTTGAATGTTCTTAAATGGTTACAGCTTTTGAACAAAGTGTGTCTGCACTAAGGCCAAAAGGATCTACAACGAGCTTCATCTGGAGCTTAGGACTTGCACATGACTGAACTCTTCTCTTTCTCCAGATCTGCTCAGCCTTTCAATCTCTCCTCAGCCCCTTTTATAATCCATCAGACATGCTTCATTGCTTTGTGTTTGGTGCTGTTTGTTTTTTAAAAAAGAAACATACACACAAAACCAANGGTGGGAATCTGTTTAGGCTTCCTGCACTGGCATGAAATGGCTGCTTTCCTTCTTACTGCCAGCTCCCATGCTTCATGTTGACATTACACATCCTGCGCTGTAGATCCACCCCCATGCTGATGCTTGCCCAACACTTATCCCCTGCGTCACAGCAGTGGTAACAGGACTGCTGGCTCTGCAGATCCGGGAGCACCATTTCAATGCCTAACACACGCAGCAACTGGACACACTACCAGATATTCTGGGATGGTTAATGGCACTCGCAATGCTGTACTGCTTTGTCTAACCTTCTGTTAACCAGATGGCCTATTCTCTCCTCTTGGGATCAAACTATCAAATTTTATTTTATTAATCTCTACCAAAATGCAGGGATGGTTTGGAGCACTCATATCTGGTTTATCTCCACAGGATTGCTAAGAAGAAAATGACCTAAAAATAACTGGAAATGCTGCTTCCCACCAACAGAGAACAAGATTTTTTGGAGTAAATATTTAAATGATTTGCCAGATGAACCACCACAGCAGCATGAACCAGGAACTTGTATTATGCACACATACACAAAGGTACACACTTCTGCCATTGTGAAAGGATCTAGGTTGCATTTGTCCTGATCCAAAACACTTTTGTCTTCAACAAACCATTATCATATTAGTATCTACTCAAGCCAATCCCTTAATTAAGAGGAAAAAAATGAGGGGGAAAATGGCTTCCAAAACCACCACAGTTAGTGATGGAGCTCCAGAATGCGTAAATATCATCCAAAGGCAACACAGCAACAGGAATGTTCTCACTAGAACATCTGCAAAGTCACATAAAATCATACTTCAGGGACATGCCAGCACTAATTGAAGCCAAAGTTGAGTATTTATAACATACATGCTCCTGCTGTCAAAATACAAGGAGTGAGAATGAAAGAAGGATCACATGAATGAAAGTGAAAGAACTATCTTATGCATATGCTTCCGCTGAGTCTTGCAAATCTGCTACAGCCATGCCCTCACATGCAACCACAAATGAGCATCTCATGTATGTAGGTGGAAGCTGATGAAAGTTAAGGGCACCCTCAATTCAAGATGTAATTTTCAAACGCCTCCCTGAAAAGCTCCACAAGAATTACTCCGTATAGTTAAGGATCTGATCTTCAAATGTTTACTCACACAAGTAGTTGCAGTGAAAATTCAGAATCAGTGCACAGTGACTGCTCACATGAATGAGCTCTTAGAGCATAAGGGCTTTAGCTCCCATCATCTATTATCTACCAAATGCACTACGATAACTATGAAAATGCAACAGTGGTGACATCTGACCTATTAAAAAGCCTTTGTTAACATTCCTAACAGTGGCAGTGAGCAGTTATAAGATAATAAACAAAGCACACATGCCTGCACAATAAACAAAATCCTAGGAATGTAAGTAGAATCCTGTAAAAACTGCAGTTTTGCTGTCTTCCAAAGGAAATAGGAAGCAAATCCACATAAAATATAACTATAATAAATAATTAAAATCTGTTCTTCATGGCTATCACCACAGTGCAGTGCTACAAAAGCCCATCTAGGTTCACTGCTCAGAGTGCTGCACACATGCATTTGTCTGAGGCTGGATCTTTTCAACCTGAAGCTCCCAACCTCTGCTGGCTGCGGTGTCAAACATGCTCAAAGAGGATGGCACTGCTCCTGTTCAACTTCCTGCAAGTGACTAACTTGTGATATGGAAAGAGATCACAAACTGTCTTCTTCACACCACCTGGGCAACTAAAATGTTCTTGTAGTCATCCATTACTAAAAGTCTTGAGACATGAATAACCCTCCAATCTGGATGTCAACAGATCAGCAGGTATTGCCTTCAGTTCATAAGCCAACTGCTAAATTCACCTGTAAAGAGGATTAAATGTCTTCAGAACATCAAGGAAACAAGCATGAGAACAGGCAGTATGACATTTTAGCTACATCTATCTTTAAAATTTCCCCAAAGAGCAGGATTTTTTTTAATGTCCCATTTAAGTTACTAACTCATCATCATATGACTGGCCTTCACTGCCATGACATACAAAACTTCAGTATATGGTGACAGGCCCCCTAGAAAGTCATTCCACAACCTGAAACATCATCTACCCTTCAAACACACTAAAAATAGATTCCTCACCCCCTTGAGGTCTCAGCAGCCCATCTGATATTACAGTACAGTATTAAGAAACCTATGTAGACATGAATTCTTAAAATAAATATCTTCAGAGATAAGACCAGAACACCAGCAAGCAAACTATATTCCTGTATACCACTGGTGAACCTGTGGAAGCACTGAAGAACCATGGAGGGCAACGACCATTCCATGTTCATTTTGCAGGAGCACAGTTCACGCAACCTTTGGTCAACCTGCCTGACATCTTGCCAAGCAACTTCTGACTCTCTGAAAGACATTTTATGAGTACAGCCTCAAGCAGTTTTTTTTATGTTGTTCCTCAGGAGAACACACTGAAAATCCTTGTCTTCCCCCATCCCCTGCCCCATGGTGCAAGGAGAGCAGCACACTGGCAGAGCGTGTGGAATGGAAAGTTCATTGTAGTATTTTATCACCTCTGCAACCTGATCATTTTAAAATAATTCAGGTTTACTCATTAATTCATACAAAGACCCAAACATACTGACTCACACTCTCAGCAGCCCCAGTGAGTAATACAGTTATGTCCTTGGAGCCAGAGATTTCAGGTCTCACACATGCACGAGTGTTCTGGCGGGAGAAACCTGCGTTCTCTTGTGCAACAGCAGCTTCTTCTCAGTCTACTAGGATGGAAACACACCAGGAGTCAGCACCATTGGGGGTTAAACACACCCATCCTGCAAGGCAGAATGTGGCCTTGGGTCACATTTACCTACAGAAGAGCCGCTGGAGTGCTCCTCTGCCCAGGCCGTGGTGCTGTTGCACAGTGGGCTGTTTCACACCATACGCTTGATCACAGACAAGAGAACTTGGCCTCTGCATGACCTGACACAGCTGAAAGCCGATATACTTTCTCCCTACTGCCTGCCCCCAGCAAAGATAAAAGGTCATTTAGACCAAAATGAACCTGTCCACACTGCCTTCAAGTTATAACAATTCAACTTTCAGGATACACTCCTGACCAGGAACCCAAATCCCTTCTTGCAGGGCTGCAAGCCACAGCCATATGACAAAGCAGGAACAATTCAGTACTTAGAGGGCTAATTAACCAGGCTGAGAGCTGTCTGGCTGCTCTCAATTTTCCATCAGCCATTTGCTAAATGTTTTACACTTGTCAAGTTATTTAGCTGAGCATGATAAAAGCAAGGCTTCAGAGACCACCAGTCCTGGAGGTCCCACATCCTGCAGCTTGAGCCACACAGCTGTAGTCAAAAAGGAGGGGAAAAACTGAAATACAAAATTAAGAGCTTCCAGTCAAATACAGAGAGAAATAATTCCAAATTTGTCATATTGACCTTTTATTTATTTATTTGAGATCTCTCCTGAGAGCTCTGATTATGAAGTTCAGCTCTGCTGTGCCCACCAGAAGCAAGCTCTGGTATTCCAGAGTTTCCCAGGCTGTAGCTACAGGAAGGTATCTCCAAATATTATGGGTGGGAAAAAACCCTAAACCAGTTGAAGAGTGTGTGAGTGAGCTGACAGAAGATATATCATCAGATTTTTTTAAGTCCATTGAATGCTTAGTAAGCTTATTTAGAAATCTTTATCTACAGATTTAGATAGACTAGTAACAACATTTGGCTCTTCAAAAGAAAAAAAAAAAGGATGTCATGGCATTAGCCAAATAGGACAGAGGCAAATGCATTTCTGGTAAAAAGAATGCAAGAACAGTTACAGTAGCTTTCTACAGTTTCTTAGTAATTACAGTTTCAAGGTCTACACAGTATCACAGCATTTCATACCTTCTGCATTTCCCAGCAGCAGTTGAATGTTCTTAAATGGTTACAGCTTTTGAACAAAGTGTGTCTGCACTAAGGCCAAAAGGATCTACAACGAGCTTCATCTGGAGCTTAGGACTTGCACATGACTGAACTCTTCTCTTTCTCCAGATCTGCTCAGCCTTTCAATCTCTCCTCAGCCCCTTTTATAATCCATCAGACATGCTTCATTGCTTTGTGTTTGGTGCTGTTTGTTTTTTAAAAAAGAAACATACACACAAAACCAACAAACAAACAAAACCCCAAACANCTTCAAGAAGTCGCTTGTCTCACAACACTGAAGAAAACAGGAAGACTGTTAGCCACTGTCTTCCAAACTTTGCTGCATTACCAACTAAGTAGGTACTGTGTACATATATTTATTTGTCCATACTCACCACAAGCAGCAACACACTTGAGGAGACAGGCTCAGTAAGAATTATGGCAGTGACAGAGAAACAAGGTGGCAGGTAACCACATCTCTTCTCTCAAGCACTTGCCCAGAGAAGAACAGCTCTGCTCCACTCTCACACACCAGAACCACTCACAAAAGGAAGCTTTTCTTTCCTTATCTTGGTTTAGCACATACAGCAGCAGAATCTAGCACCAGAGTTGTAATTTCTAACTGTGTTAAATCCTAATTATGCCTATTTTACTGGGCAGAGGGATAGATGGTTGATGGAATAAAAAAATTAAGAGCAAGATTTCAAGGTCTGGTCAGCAATTCTTTGGTCTCCTTTCATTTTGGTCAGAGAGATCCAAATACCCTTACAAAGAGACACATGACCAAAAATATACCTGAGTCTGACTGGGACTGAAGAATCCAAGTCTGAAATAAACTAAATAAACCTCCATGGGCCTCTTAAGTACTCTCCAGAAGCAGTTTGCTCAACTAGAGATGAGTACTCATCCATGACTTACTGCACCCCCCTCAAGACAACACTCTTCAAGCTATTACAAGTTTAGCCCTGACTGCAGTTATCACTTTAATAAAAATATGAAAATTAATTAAAAAAAAAAAAAGGACGTGACACTAAAGTTATTAAGCAATCACCACTGACATAAACCACTTTCACCAATCCCTATGGAATTTCTGACCTAGTCTCCATGTCAGCTACCCATTAAATATCAACAAGAGGGAGGCAGAAATGAAAAAAAAAAAAAAAAAAAACCAAACAAGCCTTTTCAG
>VZTB01007070.1:2813-14767 GCA_013397245.1 Thryothorus ludovicianus
TACCATCAAGGAAATATCAATGATTTATATCAAAAGACAGTTAAATCTTTCTCAAGATGAAGATGTCCTACAGGTAATTTGGGAGAAATTAATATGAGGTCATTCACCTTTGAAACAAACCTCTGCTGAATAAAGATAATTCTCTATTTTAATATAAAATGTATGTAATAATATCAGAAGATACCCACTTCCCCAGACTCTACTGTTCTCAGCTCAGCTCTGTACCCTGCTGTGTGTACCGCACACACACACACACATACAAATATATATATGCATGTATACATACTGTCTCTTTTTGGTGTTTTGCATAGATGTCAATGCTACTTCTAAGCATAAACATTGTGTCAGAAATTGAGTAGGTTTTTAAAGAATACCTCATTAAAGCATGTTAGTTCATACCAGGAGAGTTAATCTGTAAGAGTCAGAAATAGAGATCAGTGCTGTGTGTTGTATAAATAAAATATCTGAACTTGTGATTTCTCAGACAACAAAATAAATGTTTAGATATACTTTGCCTAACAGGCAACAGGATATATATTTCATGTAATACCTTATTGGATATGTGGCTTGTTATATATTAGAATTGTGAATTCTGAGGGTTTTCTTTAAATCACATAATTCCAAGAGGGTTCTTTTCCCTCAAAGTTTTCAAATGGAGATTTTTAACTATGTTGAGATTAGAAAAAGTTTGAAAATGCATCCCAAGGACATCCAACAGGTGAAAATGAAAAAAAGAGAGAAAATAAAAAAATGGTGGTTCTAGAGATACTGTAACACTGAAGTCACTTCCATGATGCAGGGTGGGTTTTCTCATAATCTTTTCATTCATGAAACTATCAGAATTCCTTCAACCTCTCATCTCAGGAGATATATTCTAAGCCTGTGATGATTCTTGCAGCTTTCTTTTGGGCAGTCTTTAGTTTACATCCACCCTTCTTGATCTAGAGTTTCCAAAATTGCATTATAGCAGGAGCCTTAAAATCTGGGAAAAAAAAAAGTTCCAATGACTTCTCATATACTTTCTCATAATATTGTAATCTGCAATAATCCTTAGAGACTTTTCTATAGAAATTTTACTTTGGCAATGAGATTCCCTTTGGGACATTTATTCAGTTTATTATGTCAGCCCAATGGGGCACTTGACATTTATCTTTATTGGATAGTGTCCTTTTATTATAGACTTTATGTCCAATTTTTAAAGTTCACTTTGAATTCTAATCCTGTTCTCCAATCTGCTAGAAGTCTGTTCCTGCAATGTAATAAATGTATCAATTTGTGCAGTCCATTTCCAGAAAGTACTTTGATCTGTTTCTGGTGAAATTTACTTATTGACCCTGATCATCTCTCTGTTTTTTTAAGATCTTTATGAATACTGATTCTTTTTACAAGATGTCTGCTACTTCTTCTAATTAAAAATGTTTAATTTTCTATTCAGTTTCCTACATTATTCTACTAAAACTTATTAAGTCTGGTTTCTTTTATTTTGTGCTTAAAAAAGGATTTTGTGAAGAGCATACCTGTTTTGAAATGAGTCTTTCTAAGTGGAAAAAAGCCAATTCTGAGAATTGTTTTCCTTTTTCCTTCCTAGAGGACATTATTTTCTTTCCCCATTTGCAGAGCACCATTTGCAGACACCAGTATTCTTTTCTGGGTACCATCTGTGTAGCTGCCCACTCTCAGCATCTCTCCGTGATTATGAAGCACTGACAGCCCTTGAACTGAAGTGATGAGTCACCTCTTGTTTGGTATTATAATCAGATACTCAAAACCAGTTCTGTGCTCTGTAATATATACCCAAATCCATTGAGTCTAGACAAAATATCTAAAAACATAGTGAGGAACGTATTTCATCCTTCATGTTTATGAGGGATTTCCTCTGTTTCTCTGAGTCACTCATTCCTCCTACATACGTCAGTTTGTAGGAATTAAGTCACAGTCCACTTGAAGATTTTGATCTACTATAACTTTGGAATTGTCCCTCATCAGATGTTTCAGGAGGAGATAGTACAGTAAAAGAAATTGCCCTACAGCACATCAGCAATTCTATAGTTAATATAAACAATTATGTACCTTATGTAAGTTGTGAGTAGTGTTTCAGATTGCAATCTTTTAATCCCATCTCAGACATTAGTTTTGATGCAAGTTCTTTACATTCCTTGTCCCTCAGATAGTTTCGATGTGTGTTTCTGAAGTCAGGTAGCTTCACAAGAAGTGGTATGAGTATCCTTTTAGAATTCTGTGAAGAAAATAATTTCTTATGAGTTTCCAACTTCATTTCAGGAAGTTGGAAACTCATAAGAAATACAGTAACTACATCTTTTATTGTCATATAGGGAAATCATAGTAGGATTTGAACAGTTTAAAACATTGGATGGTGTGACAGAAAGCTAAGTTAGACTGCCAGTGATCAAATGGAAAGGGAAATGTTTAGCAAAAAACAAAATAAAAATTACTAGCTGGGTTCTTTATGGTAAGGCACTAGAAAATCTGAGACTGCAAAGAAGATGTAAAAATTTTTCCTATTGTTTTTTGTTTCCTGGCTCCTTCATGGACCATAGCCTGTTTTCCCCATGAACCCTAAAAAGTTACCTGGTTTATTTAATCTTAGATTAAGTGTCCCAGTAATGAGGCTCCTGTGATGCAGGCTGCATTGTGCTATATGGAAATGATCTGATTATTGAGGCTTGAAGTTTTCATGAAAAAAAAACCAAATTTCTGTTTACCTTAAAATTCTTATATTAGCAATCTAAGGTGCTTCTGGACACATCACATGATTTATCACAATTTTTAGAAGATGTTCTTTCTCAGTGTAGATAACTCAAAAACTTCCAAGATGTGACATCAGAACACTGTTACCAGTCTGATAGTATTTTTTCCCTAGGTTTTGCTTTCATGCTGAAATTTGTGGGAGGATACAAAGGCTTCAAGTCCAGGTGTTTCTCCCTTCCTTTTTCCTGTCCCAACAGACTGAGCTTCCCAAATCTATTTTTGTTGTCTTCTCTCCAAGCTTGTGTAGGATTTCTCTGCTGTATTAAGATGTGCTGTGGACAGTAATCCTAGTTTTCCTGATTGTAGATAACCAGGTCTGCAGAGATGCAGACTATTAATTAAAATTGATTTTGAATATTGACACAAATTAATATTCAAACACATTCTTTATATTCCTATCACATATCTTTTTCATAAACCTAAATTTCACTTCACTGTTTCACTTCAAACAAGGTGTCTTAGCCATAGAATGTGCACAACTTTTTCTTTTTAAATTGAAATATTTGAAATTTTGCTATTAGATAGGTCACATATGATTCATTTTAAATGAGGAGATTTTATGTTTGGTTTGGAAAATATTAGCATTGTCAATAGTACATAATAGGAAAGTAAATAACTTTCTCCTGTGGCCTTTAAAAATTAAAAATGGATTTTTTTTTTTTTACCAGAAAAAGTCTATTTAAAAGGCTAAACATATTTCTATATTGATTTTTTTATTGGGTTTTATACCAAAGAAAGTATTTATTGAAACTGTTAGTGGCTTGGTTAATTTGAATCTTGGAATAAATTGCTTTCCTGATGCATGGAAGAACTTAACACTTGCAGATGTAAGTTGACCCCTATATTCTCTTCAACTGGAGTATGGATTTATGTAGAAGATGCAGCATTATCCTTAGTATGGTAAAATGAATATTATAATATTATAGGACATTATCTGTTTTTGTTTAAAATTCTATTTTTTTTACTAGGGAAGCGTCATGGAAGTCACTCTGCCAGACATTTTGTCAGCAGTTTATTTATTTACAATTGGCAAATTATATCAGTTCTTAAGACACCATCCAAGGTTTTCAGATTTAGAAACATAAAAACTTTCAAATCTTCCATTTGAACTAATTTCTCTTTCAGATGTGGATGGTAAGCCTGTAGAATGAAAATATTTACTCGTTTTAGCTTGTTTTGATAACTATTTCTGACAGTAAACCATTATTCACATTAAGACTTCAATTGAATTTCACATTATTTCACTGCTTTATTCATATACTTTTCACACAGATGAACTGCATGAGTAAAACATTTTAATGTTAAGTGGAGTAGTTCCTGTGAGTTTAGTGAAAACTAGTCACATCTGTCATTTTGCCTATATAAAAACCTAATCTCAGCTCATGAAATTAATTATCCAAGGAAAGCTATCAGTCAGATGTTTTCTATTAATAGACCAAATGTGGATGCGTCCCATATTCTGTATTTTTTGAGGACTTTTAGTGCTTAAAAATCCTATCTTTCTTTTAATAATAGCATTTTCTTTCCTTAAAAGGACCATTTTAAAAAGAGACTTTTATATTTATTGTGGACGCAGGAATTTACTTAAAAAAGGAAATTCTCAAAGCACAAGCTAAGGCATATATAGGTGGCTACTTGGGCACTTAGGGTGTTTGTTTAGAGAGATACCAACTGCACATGGCAGTCGACACACAGTGGTGGCCTGTGGCCTATTTTGTTTTGCCCTCTATGGAAATGTGAAACCTCACTGCAGAACCTTGTACATCCTGTCCAGGAAAATACCTAAGGATATATCGGATATTGAAAGACTATATTTATGTACGTGTTTGACAATATTTGCTATTTTGGTTTTATAGTTAGAAAATCTGGCATCTGAATTCACAGTGAACTCAGAACTCACTGACTGGCGCAGATTCTTGCTGGCAGCAGCACAGCCTTGGCCAGTGCCGTCTGTGACACAGCTCCTCAAAACACTGCACGACTTCAAGTCTCTTGATGTCACTGGATCAGGCTTTGTTACACAGGAACACTATATGCAGGTTATAATCCTTTTATTTTTTCAATCTAACTTTATTCTGTTAAACTCCCTGAATTGAATGATACGTCGTTTGATTTATTCTCCTTAAGAAACTCAGGGTGAATTTTAAATGCTTTAGGTCTGAGGAGGCTTTCTAATGAAAAGTGTTTTCAGGAAATTGATGGCCTAATATGTATCTTGTCTGTAGTTCCACAAATCAGGTTAATTAAATGTATTTTTAACTTGATTTTCCTACTTTTCCCATAAATTAATCTCAAGTGAAAATCCTTTCTGTTTTAAAGAAACCATTCTTTGTGCACTTTAATGACTATTAACTTACTTGACACTGAATAAGATAATTTGCTCCAAGCAAAAATAAGGATTTCAGTTTCATCTCATCAGCTACATTTTAATTAACTGTTTCTAGATTTTCCCCAGTAATTAATTTTCTCAGGATCATTCCTCAAACCTTGAATACATGGAAAATTATAAAATTCTTTGATTGTTTTTCTGAATACTAATTCTATTTGAATTGTCACATAGTTCAGCAAGGTTTTTCAGAAAGTCTATTATGAATACATTTCTGTTCTTTCAGCAAAATTCTGTTAATTTTCAATTACATTTACTTTTCATTTTTAATCGTACTTAGAATGATACTTGCTGCTTCACTCTCTTAGGCTATAATAACTGTATCATATGTATGCACATATAGGTATCTATAGATACTCCAGTCTTACCAGTTTCTGTATTTGTTTGGTGTTATTAAATATAATTTTCCAACTCTTTTGCATAAATTTAATAGCTCCTTTATAGTAATTTGTTTTCCAACCACCTGGCATTGGTTTTCAGAAAAACAAATAAAGGCTGTGTTAGTCCAGAGGCCTGTCATTTTCAGAACTTCTTTGATTAATTTGAAACTTCCAAGAGCACCTGCCAATCCCTTCCCACCACAGTCTTTCTAAGAAACAAATTCTGCAAAGCCAGAAAACCCACAAAAAATGCAGGTCTAGGTGCATTTATTTTTTCTATTGTTGTAAGTTGTACTGAAGATTTTATAAATAAGAAAACAGTTACAAGACATGCAGACCAAGAACACACATTTTTAACACAGGATCCCATCTCAAATATAATATTAAGCATGTGATTAATTTAATCACTTCAGTATTACAAGGTAGTAAATATGCAATAAACAGCTGATTTTAACCTTCCACTGAGAATTTGAACTGCTTCACCTGTCCTCTCTTTCTGCACCTATGCTGTTAAACTACACAGTGCTAAAACTCATCTCCAGGTAATGGTGCTGGGTTGTCCCTACTGAGATATTGTTTGTACACCCTGGTGCAGTTTCATACATGAGTTTTTCTGCAGGAAGTTTGTTCATGCCTATCCAGATCTGGCTGGCCCTTCCTGTGTATAGAGAATACTACAGAACAGATATACAGAATAGATAACATAGAATAGAGTATACTACAGAATTGGTTCTGAGCACTTTTAATTTATGGTTGTAGCTCTGGCTCTGTAGGACTCCAGGGCATCTTGCTGGGAGCAGGCAAGCTTGGGGAGAGCCATGCCTCCTTTCTTCATCACACTGAATTGCATTTTTTTTCTAAAAGCACAATCTGTACAAAAGCTGTGGGGGCTAGCAAAGGATATCCTAAAAGGAAGAAACCAGAACTTGCATAAAAACTCCCTATCATATTCTGCTTCTTCAGCAGGATAGATTTTACAACTACGTGGTTAATTTTCACTTTTTTCAAAAGCATATATTCACTTTTATCCTACTTGACTTTCAGTAATTTCTCAAGTATCTGTTACAATGCACAAACAGGTACTTAATTATTCTCATGTTATTGTATATTAATAACAAATTCTGTTTGATTAAATCCAGAAATTAGGCTCTTAGTAACTTGTGTGTTGAATAGCTAGAGTATAAAGACCACTTTATCTCAATGTGAAAATAATCAAAGTTATTCATTTATTTATTTTTAAAATCAGATTGGCTTATGGTTTAATGGAAATGAAGATCTAAGCGTAACAGAAAGTTGTGGAAGACTTGTGCCTTTAGAAAGGCTAAAACACCTCATAAAGGTAACTGAAAACATAGATATTTTGAAGAGATCACTATTTAAACATGAGAGGTCTCATTTCAGAGTTTTTTTGGTCTTTTTTTCAATAAGTGCTGCATTTTTGTGATTTTTTTTCAGGTCAAGTGGTGCTTCAGAATAATGTAAAGAGAAATCCAAGAGTCAGGCTTGAGTATTCTAAATCATAGTCTGCTCAGAAAGACTTAATTAAGACTTAATTACTCCTATTCTTGGTTGAATGGCATTAATTTTGCTACACAGCAACCAGCTTTGTAAAGAATGGGAGGCAAATGATCACTGCATCTGAGCTCATAGAATTTTCCATGAAAGAGGGGGCTAATAATAATCTGAATACAAAAAAATGCTTTGAACATATTTGTCATGATACAATATTTCATTAATTTCTCCTTTTTCTGCGAAACTCAATTTCTGTTTCCTTGAATTACTTATCACATTTTTATGATTTATCGTAGCCTTGATTTGAACAGCCTCAACATGTTAAGTATAGTAGCTCTTATTAGCAGTAATTCTTGTATTTCCTCCTTTTCTCTGCAATCCTTGATTTGTATTTCATTTAATTCCACTTATAGAAATTAATTTGCTTAATTTTTCCCTTTTTTAGTTTTTCTTCAGTTTATTTGCGGATACCAAAAAAAACCCTGCTCTGCTGGACTATATTGAGATGCTGCTTTATTTCACCCCCCACTCTGATCCAGTAGAAGGTGTATACAGAGCACTTAGCATTGTTACTGGAACATATATTCGCAGAAAAAAGGAAGCTACCCTTCCATGTGTGGTAAAATATTACAGAAAAAATGCTAGAGAATAGTAGTAGTACTTTAAAATTATAAATTAACTACATTTGCTTATCCTGGGTAGCTCCAGTCCTTAGAAGTTGTCTCACTGAATTCATAGGAACGTTGCATTAGTAATAATACTCAGAAGTATTCTTTAAAAAGTCTGGAAATTTGCTTGCCATAAACTTGCAATAATGCAAGTTTAAAATATTACTGGTGACAACTCCTTGTGCATATAATGGATGTAATTCTTCTGCGTAGTTGGTCAGCTGTCAGTCCACTGGAACTGGACTGCAGTGTGACATACAGTAATGTTATCTCAAGATGCATGACCTGATATTATTGCTGGTCTCACTTTATTTTCCCCTACATTTCTTTGGGGTATTCAGACACATTTTTGTTGTGCTATTTCTAAGTGTTTAGGTTTATCTGTAAGTAAGAAAGTTTAATAATAATTAGTTTAATACAAAATAATTTTAAAATTATTTTTTCAGTCATGATGAATGGATTGCTACATCCAATGAAACTCATTTGAATATTATTAGTATTTCTGGACTATGTTTTTATTGTTAAAATCTTAAAACTGGAATTAGTCCACTGCATGCATCAGTTATTTATTAGTTAATACTTACATTTATTGAAGTGTAAGCCATTTTTTAAGACATAAATTATTTATCTGTATACATCTTGCTGCTCAAGATAATAATATGCTTCATTGCCTGTTGCAACTGCAATGACTCCAGCATTTGCCCAGGACTTAAAAGTACAATTGAGATCTCTAGAACAGTATAGAAAAGGCATTATTTTATTACAATCATATACATATGCAAAATACCATTTTATAATTTCAAATTACAGAAGTCACTATACTTCCCTGTGTTTTGTTCGGCACAACAGAGTGTTTTTACACTGAAGAGTCTGAATAAGACAATAGGACTTACCACATTTCATAGGAAGAAGGAGAGCACAGAATGCTCCCTATTAGATATTGTGGTATTAATTTCCCATGTTTTGATGGAAAGTTCTAACTTTCATCTCATTGGATATAAAACTACACAACCTGTTCTCTTCTTTGCCATTTTCTGTTTGGTTTCATCTATTTGGTTGGAAGTTTGGTAGTATATAAATAAAAGCATTGGCATTATCACCTCTGTGTTAATAACTTAAGGCTTTGAGTCACGAGTGAAGGGGAGCCTTTAGCCCAGAATTAACTGGATCTCTGAGGAGAAAGGGATGTCCCATCCAACCTGAGCATTTCCTCATGCCTTTTTTCTCACTGAAGGCATTCTCTCTGTCAATCTGTGCTATGTCGGATGTATGACCCACAGTGTATTAAACAGACAGATTGGGCACCTAATTCACCTTGGAGAATCCCTCAGAAACCTTGGAATACCCAAGAATTAGATGTTAAACAAAATTTACTTGTGTGGATTCTCTTTGACTTTGTAGTTGTCTAGGCTGGTGCACAGAATCACTGGACTGATTTTAAAACATCATTTTAATATTTTCTTCTTTATGCCTTGTGTTCCATGCCTATGTACTTAAACAGTAATGTTGGATACAGGCAAAAGACAACAAAAGGAATTCCATACCACTGAAGTAAATGAGTTTTCTTTATGGGCTTAAGTAGAGCCAGAATTTCATGAAGGTTATTCCACAAACACAAGACAAACACAAAAACAAGACACATTTCCAAAGGAAATGCTGCATTGATATTTTGTTTGAGCCAGGCTCCTGTCCTGAAGACATCCAAATTGGTTTTCTGCATCAAATTAAGAACCTAGACCTTTATTTCCCTGTGGCTGTTTACATGTGATCTAAATATCCCAGTTCTCACACCAGGTACAGGAAATTGGGTAAATATTATCAGTGGAACATTAATCAGTGAAATATAAAGAGCTATCAGCTCATTTCTAAGAAGTTTTGCACCTTAGGTAGCTGGCTTATACATAGCTACTTATAAAATTTCACCTAATTTACCTCTTCTCTTTTTCTTGTTCTGTGCTGTTAATTGTAATTACTTCTCATTGGTATCTGCCTGCAGAAACACATCTGAAGCCTTCATGTTGTTAAGAGAAGCTCAGACAAACATATTCTTGAGATTTCTTTTACTAACTTCGTTTTAATTGTAAATAATGTTATTGTTACTTGTCACAGCTCAGTGTAAGCAATACACTGAAAGGCTTCAGTGCTGATATTTCTGTAATCTTGATTACTGTGTATTAAAAGACTGTAAATGACTCTGCTCCTCCGATGCTCCAAATGAAGTGTATTAAAGCCCAAGGCACGTAGCACAAGTGTGACTGAACCTCAGCAGCCTCTCCCTCCTAATGAGTATTTCTTGCAATTTCCTGTTGCTAGTGGTTAGTCTACATTGTGGCACAATCTAATCAAAGCACTGTTCGCCT
Source organism: Thryothorus ludovicianus (assembly GCA_013397245.1). Taxonomy (NCBI): domain Eukaryota; kingdom Metazoa; phylum Chordata; class Aves; order Passeriformes; family Certhiidae; genus Thryothorus; species Thryothorus ludovicianus. The sequence continues at coordinate 12,889 of VZTB01007070.1, forward strand.
GTGTGAGGTCGTTTCTCATCTTTGCGCTCACAAACCTCTACAGCAGGGGGTTTTTTTTTGTTTAGTTTTTAGGGCTTTTTTCTCTTTGACCAGCTCTAATATCACCACCAAACTACCTAATTGCTCAGGTAAACTAGTAAACTTAATTTTTCTGCATAAACTAGAAAAAATGCCTATTTCATGGAGAACTGGTTAACTGTTGCCAAAACAGAATTCTTGTAGTGACTAGATTTGGACTAGAAAATTCATACTGTTTTTTTTTCCACATGAATATCCAGAATTTCAAAGTTTACTTCTTAAATAAATACAAAGCTCTTGGTATTGTGGTTTTTAACTATTAAATATTTTTATGTTTTGTTGCTTTGAGAAATACTAGTTTTTCTGTGCAATGTTGGCCAAATTACTGGAAAAAGCTGTTTATTCAATTTTAATGTTGGTAATGCCAACATTATGGATATTTCTGGACTGTCAGGATTTATTCCTCCATTGTACAGTGCAGTAGATAACTTTATGTGAGTTTATGACTTTTCATAAGAACTGAAGTTTGGAATTCTAATCCATTGATTCTTAATGGTTGTTTAATTGAAATAGATCATCTACTGACTGTTTATCCCCATGTATGATACCTGTGCCTAAATTTTTAGGTTACTTCAAACCCCAACATATTGTCAAATGAAAAGACTTTAACAGAGGATGAAAAAGAACTCTTGAATTACACAGGTGAAGGAATGATTTCAGTGGCATCCCTAGTCAGAGTGTTTCATACTGGAGGAAGTAAAGATGAAGATTATGATAGATTTAGCTGTCAGGAGAAGGCAGACAGCTATGATAAGGTAGGCAGATTGATTCAAGGATGGTTTTGTAGCTTGCATCATACATTAAAAAAAAATGCTGTGATCTTTGCTTTTCCACAGTTTTTTGTTTTGTTTTTTTTTTTACAATAAATTGACCACCTTTTTTTTTACAATAAATTGACCACCTTTTTTTTATTTTTAAACTTTAAGTATTTTATCAAGATGTACCAAGAATTGGGTGCTGAAGATCTGACACCCATTGCAGTTGAACTCCTTTTGAAGCATCCTTTCATGGAAAATTTGATCAACACACACCGAGAATATAAACTTCCTGTGAGTATTCCTGTCTGGGACCAAAGACTTTGTAAGAACTCATGCTTAAATTTGCTTTATCCCGGAAATGTACTTGTAATTAATGCAGATACTGCCAATTTGCAGTGTAGATCAGCTATACAGCCCAGCAGCTGTAGTGTACATCAGGTTTTTGTTTTCCATTAAAATTCCATCCATCAAAGACTGGGCTGCTTTCTGACCTGTTTTTTCTACAAGTCTTGCTGGCCTGGAGCTACCTACAGGTTTTCCACTGCCTTGTCTGATGAGGCTTTGCCTTTCTCCCCATCCATAGAAAGGAGTGCAGTTGAATTATCCTCCCAACAGGATCATACTGCAGGACACTGTAGGATATGTGGTAGATCCCATTCCATCCCAGGCCAACTGGGCAGCAGAAAAGGGCATTCAGAGGTAGTACAGGTCCAAGTGTTCTTCCCTGCCATTCTCTAGCACTTCCCTGCTGCCTGCACCTGTGTCTGAACATGCATTAAAACAGTTGCGCAAAAGGCAAGTTTGGACCAGAGAATCACTCTATTTAAAGTATCAAACTGTGGCAGAAGTACTTGATATATGGCGTGTAAGAAAATAGCATGAGAAGGTGAGAGAATGCTTGCATGTTGCATGTCCCACATCAAATATAAACAGTCTTAACATGTTTTAGATGATCACTCCCATAGTGGCCCACAAAATGTAAATCTGAGTAAGATGCACGATAGTTTAGGAGTAACTTGCTATTTCTTAATTATATTCCTCAG
>VZTB01007070.1:24344-69435 GCA_013397245.1 Thryothorus ludovicianus
CAATGTTATAGTTATGAAATCAAAGCAACATCAATCAGAAAATTTCAGAAGTTGTAGTGCTGTTCACTTTATCAGTAAAAATTGCCCAGGTTGATACTACTTTTATTACCTTGAATAGATTCTATAACAAATGTGCTTATTTGTAAGTAGAAAAGTGATTGAATTTAATTCCTAGTTAAAAATATCCTAGGATATTTTTACAAAATATCCTTGGCAATGGGAAAAAAACTATTCTCTGTAAAGTTTCTTTTAAATAAAATGTATAATGAAATTTCTGCAGTTCAACATCTCATTATAGAACATCCCTGCAAATTCAAGAAGGAAGGTGCAAAAGGTTGCCCCTCTGGGAAGGGTAGCCTCTCAGAATGATAATTGCTGAGGAGCAGCTGTGCTGAAAAGAACTTGGGGTTGCTAGTGGACAGCAAGCTGAACATGAGCCAGCAGTGTTCCCTGGAAGCAAGAGCAATCTTGGCATGTGTTAACAAGAGCACAGCTTGCAGTAGATGGAGAAAAGTCATTACCCTCATTAGCACTCATCATGTTTACAGTGGTGACTACAGTTCTGGACCTCCCAATAGCAGGAAGACAGCAACACTTACATTTAGNACATGCTACACAAACTTTTTGCAATGTTATAGTTATGAAATCAAAGCAACATCAATCAGAAAATTTCAGAAGTTGTAGTGCTGTTCACTTTATCAGTAAAAATTGCCCAGGTTGATACTACTTTTATTACCTTGAATAGATTCTATAACAAATGTGCTTATTTGTAAGTAGAAAAGTGATTGAATTTAATTCCTAGTTAAAAATATCCTAGGATATTTTTACAAAATATCCTTGGCAATGGGAAAAAAACTATTCTCTGTAAAGTTTCTTTTAAATAAAATGTATAATGAAATTTCTGCAGTTCAACATCTCATTATAGAACATCCCTGCAAATTCAAGAAGGAAGGTGCAAAAGGTTGCCCCTCTGGGAAGGGTAGCCTCTCAGAATGATAATTGCTGAGGAGCAGCTGTGCTGAAAAGAACTTGGGGTTGCTAGTGGACAGCAAGCTGAACATGAGCCAGCAGTGTTCCCTGGAAGCAAGAGCAATCTTGGCATGTGTTAACAAGAGCACAGCTTGCAGTAGATGGAGAAAAGTCATTACCCTCATTAGCACTCATCATGTTTACAGTGGTGACTACAGTTCTGGACCTCCCAATAGCAGGAAGACAGCAACACTTACATTTAGGATGCTTCTCACTTGCATCCAAGACTTCACATTCAAGATTTCTCAAATTCTTGGCCTCAGGGGCAATGCTTTGGACGACCTTACGCTTCATAATAGCAGTTTTGACTTAGTAGCATAAAGACTTGACAAGCTTCTAGCTCATGACCCTGCTACATTAACATAACAAAAGTGGTTGTCTGTACTTTGTGAAAAACTTGTACTTATCTTGCACTGTGAATGTTGAACCTGTTAATTAAAAAGTAGCAGCAGTACCTGTCGAAAAGAGTGTGCTCATGCAGGATTAATAATTTTAATTAGGCAAAACCTTCACTTTTCTTCACTTTTTTCATAACAGAGGTTCACCTTTTCTTTGTTTTCAATATGTGTATATATATATATTCATATATGTATACATGTACACATCTATACATATATATTTCTATATATATATATCTACATATATATGTAGAGGAAGTTAAAGCTTTTATGCTTAATTACAGATAGGATGGCATTATCATGTGAGGAAGTTTAATTTCATCCTTCATCATGAATTGCTGCTTTTCCATCAAATCACATCCAGTGCTCAAGGTGATTTTTAAAATTATTTTTTTAATGTGCAAAGTTGAACTGTCGAACTCAAAATCTGATCCACTGCAGAACTTCACATATACTATAGCTCTGATAAAGTAAGTTTAGGAGAAGGTCTTAATCATAGTTCATCCTGTGGAAGAGTTACTACTTTTAGATAAATAATATTTAGTTATGTCATTGTAGGATTTTCATTGGCCATTTTTAATTTGTTAATGGAAATAACAGCATGTACAAAAATCAAATCAGTATTTCCAATATTTTATAAACTGCATGTGCTGAAATCTCTTGGAACCCAAGGTTCAGTATACTCAGACCTTGATTAAAAATAAAACAAAGCCTTACAATACCCTAACAGCTGACACTCAGTTTATGTTGCAATTGATTTAGCATCATGTTTTCCTCTTTAACCTGATAATTATTACTAGTGACACAATGAAACCAGAATATTTTTAAACTGGACATGTCATTTATGTTTGGTTTTGGGAGGAAGCTTAAAAGAGAAGTAAGATCTTGTCATTGGAGTTCTGCAGTGAAGTTATGTCTAACAGTATCATAGAATCATAGAATATCCTGAATTGGAAAGGACCCACAGGGAAAATCCAAGTCCAGCTCCTGGCCCTGCACAGCACACCCCAAGAGTCACCATGAGGGCATTGTCCAAACACTTCCTGAGCTCTATCAGGCTGGTGCTGTGATCTCTGAAGTGGGGAGCCCATTCCAGTGCCCACCCACCCTCTAAGCAAAGAACTTTTTCCTGAAAAACCTAAACCTCCCCTAACACGACTTCAGGCCATTCCCTTGGGTCCTGTCACTGGTCACCCCAGAGCAGAGATCAGTGCCTGCCCCTTTGTTTCCCCTCATGAGGGATCCCCTCAGTCTCAGCTGCTCCTCACTCAGCTTCCTCTCCAGACCCTTCACCATCCTCCTGGCCATTATTTGGACTCTCTAATGGTTCAGTGCCTTTCTTACACTGTGGCACCCAAAACTGTCCCAGAGCAGAGCAGGACAATCCCCTCCCTTGCCTGGCTGGCCATGCTGTCCCTGATGCCCCCAGGACAGGTTTTGCCCTCCTGGCTGCCAGGGCACTGCTGGCTCGTGTTCCACTTGCCATGGACCAGGAGTCCCAGGTCCCTTTCCATGGAGCTGCTCTCCAGTGTCTCATTCCCCAGTCTGTGCACACATCCAGGGTTGCCCTGGCCCAGGTGGAGAGTCCAGCACTTTCCCCTTGCTGAACTCCATATGGCTGGTGATTGCACATATCTCTGATTTGTTGATGTTTCTCTGCAAGGCCTCTCTGCCTTCAAGGGAGTCAACAGCTCCTCCCAGTTTTGTATCATTTGCAAACTTAATATCCCTTTGAGTCCTGTGTCCAAGTAATTTATGGAGATATTGAAGAGAACTGGGCCTAAGATGAAGCCAAGTGAAATGTAATGTGGAGGTGTCTTAACTGGCTGTAGCTTATGAACCTAGTTTAGACACTGTAATCTCACTAAAATAATCAAAGGCTGGCAATTTTTCTGCAGCATACATACATCCTTAGAAGAAAAAAAATACAGTTTTCAAAAAAATGCCCCTTTTCTTCTCTGCCATTAGCAAGGGAGCAAGAAATAGAAGGTTTCAGCTTCTTTTCCAAAGGATCTCAAAGAATCCACAGAAGCTTATTTTCTTAATTTTCAGAGATTAACTTTAACTTATTCACATTTTCTGCTTAATACTTTTAGCAACAATTGGCTTTTCTTTAAAAGAAATATATCTGCAGTACCTCAGGCTATTTGGCTTTTTTCTCCCCCACCACTTCCTTTAAAATTGGTTGAATTTAATGAGCACTCTGAAGCTTAGCCCATGGCATATTTTCACCTCTGATTATCTGAATTATACAGACTACTCAACAATCAGCACAGCTTTATCTTTTTCCCTAAGAAAACTACTCTAATTTTAATTGATCTTTCTTCAATTTTGTTCTAAGGAAAAGAAAAAAAATCTCTGTTACTTCATTCTTCTCATGTTCCATTGTAAACCTGTAAACACAAATGATTAAAATGCAAGACTCCATAAAAGATCCAAAACTGAGCAAAGGAAGGGCTAGGGTGGCTTCTCAGAAACAGATCAATTAGAAGCAAGAAACAGGTTTCCTCTTCTCTACCACTACCCACATCTGAACATACAAACAACAAAAACAATGGTAAGGTAAGGAACAAAATGAGGACAAACTCAAAAAGAGAAAAAAAAAAGAAAGAGCTAGTACACAGATAAAATCAAAGACTGTTTCCTATCAAGAGTTTGTTTTGGAGTATTTATATTCATAAGCTGAATTTTTCTCTCAACTGCAATCAGCGGACTGTTTTAATCTGATTTCAAACTAAACCAAGTTTACATCTGGACATTGACCTTTGACTACAAGAAACTTCATCCCAAAACTCTCAACAAAAAGCCTAGTAACTGCTCTTGGCAATTTTTAGTAAAGTTTTCATTTATAATTGCAAGAGAATATGAGAAGAAGCATGCAGAACATCAGACACTGATTTATTTCATCACTCCAGTTCTAGAAAACATTCCACTCTCGTTCAGGTTGAATTCTAACTCCATGGTCCAGTGACTTTTTTATGCTTTTTGTTCTAGGCTGAAAAGCCTTCTTTCTTTTGGAAGCTAGATAAAATGACCACATGTTTTCTTAATCTTTTTTTTATATAGAAAAAAAAAAAGTGCTCTGATGCCTCTCCCCATATGTCTGTATGGATTTTTCTCTGCATTAATGAGTTCACATTCTGGAATTAGGCATCCCAGGTATCTGGTCAGACTGTTAAGCCTATCTAAAAATCATCTATTAGCAATTCTTCTCCCACCTTTTATTGTCTCCCCAGTGAGTTGCTAACAAATATTTCTGATGTATTTTTAAAGTAAAAAAAATACCAATTTAAAACAAATATGTTACAAAGGTTTAAAAATGTCCTTCGAAAATTAGTAATTGCAGAATATGGATGCAATTTGTTTAAAAATATTCCACAGATATGCTCTGCTTGGACTGGGGAGGGTTTCAGGGGAAGCACCATTTTGGGTATTTATGTTATACCATTTGTTCCTTCATTGATCAATGTCTGTCTAATAATACAACTAGAATAGGATTTAGTATCTTGCAGCTGCAGTTTAACTTCCCAATGGAGACTTTTGATGCTGACACATATGAGTCTACTTGATAAATTCAGGAATGTATTTTGAGATCATTATTCTTAGCATTTCACAACAGAGCACTTGAAGGCAAACTATTAATTGTTTAATTCTTTGCTGGTGAGTTTTACAGTTGATCACATTAATACTCTTGAAGGCTTAGCTAAGAAGCACTGAACTCACGTTTAGGTTAGATTTATATATGTTTATAAAGCACTCTGAGAGCAGGAAAACAGGCTAAGTGGTTAAATGGCATTAGGTATTGTAAACTGGGTTTTCAGATCAATTCACTTGTTGTTTTTCATCTACAGGTAAGTGCTGATAGCAGTTCTAAACAGCTACCTCTTCTATATTTAGAAATGCAAACTCAAATCCCGTAACAGACATTTATAAATCCATACATTAAATCAAGTAGAATTAAATTTTTTTGAAATAGTTGCACAGGATTATAGAAATACTTTGTAAGAGATTTTCAAGATAACATTCCTGCATTGATGTTTTAATGGAGTTGGCTCTGTTAAACTACTGCTCTTGAAAAGGCTGTTAAGCACAATTGAGAGTAGCATACACATTACAGAATCCAGGCAGGTTTTGGGAATGACTGGCTAAAAGTTTTGTCAATTTATATTGCCATAAAAGGTTTTACACGTCAGATACTTTGCCTTCATTTAAGGAGTGTCACATTTTCTGTAGTGAAGTATACTCCTCTGTTTATAAGATAAAGGCTTGTATGTGGCAACATTATTGATAGGGAATTAATACTGTTAAGCAACAGCTGTAAAATAATGAATCAATCTTATTCTAGTAGAATTGTATCCTTAAAGAGGTGTTAATCATGTTAAATGATTAAATGGTATTAAATGTAAATACCCAGTTAGCACAGATTGAAAACAGATGAAGAAACTTAGGGAAACAAAAGCATGTTTAAGGGCTTAGTGAAATAAGAATCTGTATAACTAAAAAGAAAATGTCAATATATTATGTTATTTCTTCCCCTTAGGCAAAAAATGCATGAACATGAAAAAAATAACACTTAGAAAGACTGGAATACTTTTGTGGAACCAACTAAGAAGAAAACACAAGTTTTTTATTGCTGGGGTTTCATTCTGTGCAGAGAATATATTGTAGAATTTCCTGGATGACATTCACCTGTCTGATAAAGCAATTGTATTCAGATAGACATACAATCGAAATAAACAAGTAAATGGTATTGGAGAAGGAGATACATAATCACATTTCTGAGGAAAGATATTTGGTGTATGTTTTCTCATTTCTGTTTATAAGAGCCATGCGTGGTATGCTGACCTGAAAGAGATGATGTACTCCCAGGTTGCTCTGCCTTTCTCAGTTGTTGTTTTGAAAGGTTTTGCATCTCCTGCTCTGGAGCCCCATTTCACTAAGCAGGACACTGTGAGCTGACCTAATTTGACTGAGTAGGTTGCGCTTCTAACAAACTCACAAACATAAGCTGACCTAATTTATATCCTCATGTGTTAGTGTGGTTAAAATGTCCCTGCATTAAATTGATTGTCATGTTTATTTAAAAGTGAAGAGCTTCGCAAACTTTTCAGATAGACAAAACAAATTATATTACTGTCTAATTGCTGTAGCAGCAGCAACTGAGATATGATCATTTACATATATGAGTTTAACCCATGTTTTAAGCATTGAAACAGTGAATATCATCAGGAAACTCCGTATCAGGTCAGTTTTCTTCCTCCTATCTGAAAAGATGGCAAAGATACAAATTGTCAGACCAGCACAGCACTGCAGGACCTCTTCATCCTCCTTGTCAAAGTCTTCTGTGGCTTTTGAATGCAGAATCAGTAGCATGAATAAGTAACCTCTCTCTCTCTCTTTTTTTTTTTTTTTTTTTTTTTTTTTTTGCATAGATTCTTGTCTTTGTTTAGTCAGAAACGGCAAGTATCTCTGCCTCTTCAGAGGGTCTGTCCAGGATTAGAGACAACCTGAAGTTGTTCCAGTAAACCTCTTCTGTTAAAAATGGTTTTTTAAAAGTGGAGGTGGCATTGTAGTGGGAAGCTAAGATTTTTTTTTCTCTTCAGCTCTGGAGAAGAAAAATGAAGGGTTAAGGGAAGGAAATGGGAGGGGTTAAGGAAAAGAATGGTTAAGGAAAGAAAGGGAAGAGTTAAGGTAGGAAATGGGAAGGGTTAAGGAAAGGATGGGAAGGGTTAAGGAAGGGGCAGGGAGAAGGATGGTACATCTTACCAAGCATTAGATTTTTCCATTATCACCTGTGAGAAGTGAAACTTCTTCAAAAGACAGAGATTTTCTTATGCAATTAAGTAACTGTAGAGTGCTGATCTATGAGAAACATGCAGACCACAATCATTCATTCCCAACACGTACAGCCAGCAGCAGGTTGCTTGCACGCTAGTGGCTCATTAGATAAAAAAGTTCTAGCACATAGACCACAGGCAAAAGTGTCACGTCGCACCCACACCTGTATGAACCACTTCTGCTTCTTTAGGGTAAATAAAAAAATCTGCCTAGGCAAACTTTTTTTTCAGAAATACTTTTGTTTATTTTTACACAACAAAACAGTCTATTAGGTAAGTATTTAAACAAAGAGATGGAACAAAACATGCTAACATGAGTTTCTGTACCTTTTAGGATGGGAAAACTAGTAAGAGAGCTGAGTTTCAATTAGGAAAAGAATCTGGAGCTCACTGTCTAAAAGAGCAGTTATAGACTGTCCTTTCAAGTATAGTAAATTCTTGCAGCAGATTTGAAGGCACAAAATTTTTGTGGTTTTATGGTAGATGGAAGTCTTTCAGAGTAAATTGCATGACAAGCATCATTAACAGAGCTATCAAATTCATCACTGTTTGTAGTTATTGAAATTATTATTTTCAAATATCTTTTGGAAAAAACCCAACAGTTAGCTCCTCTCATCTTTCCCAGGCATTCATAAACTGATCCAGAAATGTGGCAATGTACTCATGACTCATAAACTTAATTTAGGTTTTGGAAGATGCATTTTAACTTTATATGGATCAGTCCTATGTATTTTTAGTAATTTGCATGGATAATGCAGTTGTTTCTAGCAACTAAATTAGACATCAATTTTCCAGTGGTTATATAAAAATAATATTCCTCTTGAAAGTATTTGTTAATAATAGATGAAGACAGGTAGAGAGCCACATGGATTAGATCCTGAAAGCTATCTTTGCTTCACTGCTGTCTATGACAAAATCCCTTGCACAGGAAGTTACCCCCTTGCTGCAGTGTTCCACTGCCTCTGAGAACAGGAAGCAACATTTGTGGACCTGGATCAGCAACAAATCAGTTATCAAGTCTGTTTGTCTTTCCAAAATCTCTTTTAGGAAGACTTCAGACCAACTAAATAATGAATTCAAACCAGACAGAGTTGTTTAACTCTCCACAGTCCTCAGTGCTGGTATCTTTTCAGTTTCTATCTGATGTTGAACCCACTCTTTCATCAACTGACTATTTCTTATCTTGGAACAGAAAAATTCGGTGCCCATGAAGGGTTGTTAATTTTTATATTACTAAGAACATTAGAATAGTATTCAGGACTATAACAAACCTTTCAAGCTCTAAGTATTGGCCCCACTACATAAACAGGAAAGCATAGTTTTTGATAACTTCCTATCCGAACACCATTTTCTCACTTGTATGTGCATATGAGTCAATTGTCAGGAAACTTCTAGATTCTGCATGCGTTTGTTAAAATACCAGTTCTGTGACAGCATAAACCTCTGTTAGATAGCAAAGGTGCCTGGGGCAGATAGAGTACACCTATATAGGACCCAAAGCTGCATATTTTTGGCAGAGACAGAACATGGCTATGTGCTGTTCTGATTCACGGTACATTTTCCACACTACATCCCCTGTTGCTGGGCTTGGTTACACAGTAAAATCCAGAATTCTCATCATGGTTTTACTTACGTGAGCAATTTCGGAGGAAATAAAATGAAACTGATATAAAAGTGCAAATGAAAAGTTCCCAAGATGTTTTTTTTTTTTTGGTATGATCTTTCTGTGGTTTCAGAAAAGAGCAGAAATGTAAGAGTTTATTATTGCTATTACTTTCTAAATTATAGACTTTCCCAAATGCTGTTTGACAGCTACCATTACTTCACTAGAAATGCATATTCATTCTTGTAATGCCTCTGGCTACTAATTACTGCTAACAAGACTATCTTCATTAAGTCTCCATAGGGCAGGAGTACAAAGTATTCCAAAACATCTGGTTCTGTTTAAACATTGATGCCCTTTCTAATCTGCTTGCCTAACCAAGAATGCTCAATTCCTCTTTCAAGTTTCTCATCCTTTTCAGGTATTTGAATTTGATGGACAAGTGGACCAAAAAAAAACCCCAAAAAAAAAGGTTGCTAAAGGATCAGGATGCTGGCAAGATTCACAGTTCACATTGCAGAGTGTATTTCCTCTCTGTGAAATGAAGTTTGTCTTTACTTATCTTAAAAAGTAAGATTTTGTGGGGTGTGTTATCAGTAGCTCCAAATCAGTGTGCTGTAAATAGCTTGATTCCACTCTGGTTTTTCAAAGTGTGCTTGTGATGGTGTCTACATCCTCTTTGCTGTGAGGCTGAAGGTAACTGCATCACACTGCAAACAGAAATCAATACTCCTTGGGCATAATCTAAGCCATGAGTGAGTCAACCTAAGATCATTTCCAGTTCTAAGCATTTCTCAAAAATATTTTACATATATTTTCCCTTAATTGCTGAATGATAATCCACAGAAATAAATAAAACTGCCCCATATAGCGCCACAGTTAGGCAAAGGGGCTGTGAAATAGAAGGAACATTATTCTGTGTAAGAAACCATGAACTCTCCACCTCAAAATAATTCCTAAAATTCAGGGACAGGAATCCATTTCTAGTTACTCAAATATATGGTCAACTACTTAGAGGTAGTTATCAATTTGTAACAGATAAATGTAAGGTGTAGATCAGCTGGGAACATCAAGATAAACTTCTGGTAACAAAACATTTATCATGGGAATTTCGAAATCTTTCCAATGAAAGCACAAATCCCACTGAAATTGCTCTTTCCCCTCTCTTTTACTCTATTACTTTGAAAATATTTTCCTTGAGTAGGAGTTAAACTGGATAATACCACTTTGAACTATTTTCCATGTAATAATCAAAAAGTTGAGAAACATAAATGTAACAGCTGAGAAAGTGTGAAGCTGTGATTCCAGTCCATTTGCAATGCAACTCCCTTTTCCCTGCAAAATTCACTTCATATAAGCAGTCACAAAGGATGAGTGCTTTTTTATGCTAAAAAGGGTGTTGACAGGAGAAACCAGTTAGTGAAACATTGACAAGCACTAAAAATTTTCACTGGTAAGTGAAAATGGACCATCTATAGGGAATTATAATATTACTCTGCAGACATTAACAAATGATGTATCTGTGGTGGTGGAGGATCTCACTATATGCTTCTGATTCTCAATGGTTAGATCAGCCAGCACTTAAAATTTCTGTTTTTCTTCCTAGTGTGGTTGAATCCATGGAGGACGATTGATTAAAATTTACTGGATCTGAAACATTCAAGGAAGGGAATGCAAATGCTGAAGTTGACCTCAATTTACCCAAGGGAAGGTCTGGCCATGCTACACAGTTTCTGGGAAGGAGGGATGGCATTTGTCATGTATGCCTGGAGGTATTTAAGATTAGACATAGATGTGGCTGGTAGGGCTGTGCTGCACTAGAGGTTGCACTTGTCTTGGAGGCCTTTTCCAAACTTAAGGTTACTGTAATTCTGTTGTTCTATGATTCAGTGACATGGGAAAGTGTTCAAACACTGATATTGCACTCTAATTAGTGAGTTTAGTGTATTGCTACCAGAGCAGGTTGCAAGCCATGAAGCACCCTAGCACCCTGCCTTCTAGCTTGGCTTGGGCCAGGTAGCAATGCTGGGTGAAAGGGCCCTTTGTCTCAGTGTCACTGTGTCTCACCTGGCCTTTCCTACTCCTCACAGGGGCAGGAACCTGCTCTCTTCTATGCCCAAATGCAGATGGCTTCCTTCACTGTGGTGCCTTGGTTCCCCCAGCCAGCTGAGTTGTGGAGAGATGAGATCCTAGACCATCAACTCCTCAACCCTTCCACAGTTTTCACCACTACCCCCTTGAGAAAATAGGTATGTACTTCATGATTTCCTTTCTACCTGATTGCAGGAAGAAACAAAGGATATTAACAGTATCACTGCCCTATCTCTTAGTCCATGGTCAGGACCATCCTTTCCTTATCACAAGTGTGCATTTCAGCAGCTGCTCTCTATTGTGGCTTGGTTTTTTTCTTTGGATGCTCAATATTCAAAATCTTACTCCACTCCCTGGGTTTTTTTTTTCCCTTACAAGGTGAGCTGATTTGGCACAGGCTTAGTTTAGCAGAACATTTTGGCTGTGAACAGAGACACCTTGACCTGACAGCTCCCATGGCAGTCATGCTTCAGCTGTTCTGAGGCTGGGCTTGTGTTTGCCTTCAAAAGTGAAAGCAGGGGAGGTAGGTATGTTTCCATGTTCACACAAACCTCAGGTCAAGGTCACCGAAAGGTTGGGCAGCCTGCACAACCTGCAAGCAATCCAGTTTGTCACTTTTACCAACACTGCTTCCTTTTCATATGAGAGAACAGGCTCATATGATTGATCAATTTTTGACTTAGATTTGACATTTTCCTTGACTTCTAAGGCATTTAAACCACTGTGGAGTGAAAACTAAGTTAAAAACTGTGTCACGTACAAAACTCAGTGTCATTCCTGCATGTCAGGCAGCAGTATGTGATTTTAATTCATGCCATGGTAGACAGTAAGAATCAGCATATATTTTTCTTCCCTGTATGCATTATAGTTGAGAGAAATCAGCTTAGTGTAGTGGCTAAATTCTGGCTAATACTGTGAAAGAGAGAGTACCTGCTAGGATGGAAGGGGAACTGCCCAGCCCCTTTGAGGGTCTGCATGTGTCTGGCTCCTTCTGCAGCACCTGCACCTCTGCTGAGTGCAAAGAGATCTTGCCAGCACAGTTAATATTTGCATCCAGTTCTTGGGCAGTCATAAGTAGGGTTTTACAAGGTTCAATATTGGGCCCAGTCCTGGTGAGTACCTTTATGAGGGGATCAAGAGCACTCTCAGCCAGTTTACAGATGGCACCAAGCTGGGTGGGAGTGTGGATCTGCTGGAGGACAGGAAGGCTCTGCAGAGGGATCTGCACAGGCTGGATCATGGGCTGAGGTCAGTGGTGTGAGGTTCCACAAGGCCAAGGTCCTGTCTGGGTCACAACAACCCCAGGCAGTGCCCCAGGCTGGGACAGAGGGGCTGGGAAGCTGCTGAGTGGGAAAGGAGCTGGGGGTGCTGGTCCACAGTGTCTGAACATGAGCCAGGGTGTGCCCAGGTGGCCAAGAAGGCCAAGGACACCCTGAATGTGCCAGCAATGGTGTGGCCAGCAGGACCAGGGCAGTGACTGTGCCCCTTTTCTGGGTACTGGTGAGGCAACATCTTGAGCACTGTGTCCAGTTGAGCTCCTCATAGCAAGGAAGGCATGGAGGTACTGGTGAAAGGTCTGGATCACAGGTCCTGTGAGGAGCAGATGAGGGAGCTTGGGGTGTTTGTCCTGGAAAAAAGGAGGCTCAGGGGAGACCTTATCACTCTCTAGAACTCCCTGAAAGGAGGGTGTAGCCAGTTAGGGATCAGCCCCAGGCAACTAGGGAAAATGGCCTCGAGCTGTGGCAGGAGAGACTCAGGCTGGCTATCAAGAAGAATTTTTTTATGGAAAGGGTGGTTAAGCATTGGAATGGGCTGCCCAGGGAGGTGATGGAGTCAACATCACTGGTGGCGTTTAAGAAACAAGTTGATGTGGTACTTGATGCTGTAGTTTATTTGGAATGAGGGTGGTTCAGCCAAAGATTGGACTCAGTGATCCCGGAGGTATTTTCCAACCTTAATGATTCTGTGATTCTGTAATATTGCTCAGTAAGTGAGCAGCAAATAAAAAGCACCTTCTTGGCCTACACTCTACCCACAGCAAGGAACAAGCTCTGTAATGCTGCAGGTGGGATCATCCCTTAATTTACAAGAAGCCATAGCTTCAGGGCTGGTGTGTTCTGCACCATGCCTATGTGCAGAAACCAAAAAATTGGTCAGGCGTTTTGTCTTACTTCTCTTTGGGACACATGCTCCCATTCCTGTGATGCTGACACTGCACAGTTCCTGACAGACCTCTCCACAAGCACCATAATGGTCACCCAGAAGTTGTAAGATGGGGAGGATGTCCCACTTCAGGACAACTTTTCCTATTTTTGCTCCCCCTGCAGGCACTGAGAGCTGTTTTACACTACAATTTTTAGCTCTCCTTTCAGTTCTGTTCTACTCTCTATATATAGGCAACTCTTAAACTCTAGTGCTGGAATTATAAATGACCGTTTCTTTGCTCATCAGAACCACTGAGTTCTGATATGTTCCCTAATGACACAATTTTTAACTGTGGTGATGTCTGTTCAGCCCATGCTGGACACCCCAGATAGGCAAACACCTTGAAGGCTGACTGCAGCTTGTAGGGAAGGTATTGAGCAAGACAATAACAGCCTCATGAAATTAAGCAATCAAGTGTCCTGAGTGGACCTGACTAAAATAGGTGTGCTAAGAAGCAGCTTCACATTCCCAGAGGTCAGATTATGTATGTCATCTGGTCAATGTCTGCACTCTCTCAGCTCTTTTATTAGATAAAGCTTTGAGTTCATAGAGCTAATGGTTCCAAAATGAAGTTAGGAAAGGCTGTGGCCATGTAATTCAGCAGGTATTACCAGTAAATGCAGAATGAGTGTGTAAGCACTAGAACGTCCAGAACTGCAGTGGCGATAATATCCCTCCACACAAGGATTAGTGAGAGTCTTATTGAGAGTATTGTGTCTGGCTCTGGGCACTTCAGCAAAAAGCTGAAGGAAAATTTGGTGTCAGGAAGACCTGCTTTACTGGGGGAGAAATTAAAAGCCTTACAATTTAGTATACATGTTCAAAAACATGATAAAGTGATAATTTGATTGTTGACTGCAATTAACTGTGTGAGTAGGGATTTCTGACAATTTCTTTTTCTAAACCAAAGTAGGCAAGGTCTGCTGTCTGAAACTTTTTTAGACAAATTTACAGATGTTTTCTTCTTTCACTTCAGATCTTGAAAAGAAGCAATGTAATAACTCAGGTATCACAATTAGAATGGATAAAGAACCGGTGATATTCTTTGGTCAATGTTGCACTGCAGGACAAACCACATCAGGACAGTCTGTTCTACCTTGTACAGCCTCAGGTTTCCTTCACAGCACTCAGTGGAGCACATCTCATCTGGATCCAGCGAGTGAACAGCAGTGGTGATGCACCTGTGCTGACACAGAGTGCTCTGAGCCCACATCTCAGCACAGTAAATTAGGGGGATCAGAGCTGTGTGCTAATGATGCTGTTTAGCAACCAGCTTTCATACCTACAGGTGTACAGAGTCTGAGGTGGTGTCTGTACCACCTTCCCTGGACTAAGAATATTGCTGGGCCAGTTTACATATTGTATTGAAAGCTTAGCATATTTGGGAGCAGATTTTTTTTTGTTTTACCATTCACTCAGTTCTCTCATTCAGATAATATGGAATTCTCACTGAATCAGATCATACACTCACTTACATTTTCTACATTGCTGTGGTGAAATTCCTTGCATATCTTTGAACATTTTTCTGGTATATTATAGTGTGAAGCAAAGGAGAGCTGGAAAGGCTTGTTAGTCCTATATGACTACACAGTAGAGACTCACTGTCACAGCAATCACTCATAAAAAATTGCTTATATAGATGGTAGTAATAATAATAATGAAAATAATAATAATATTAAGAATTATGATGATGGTGATGATGATAATATTATTAATAATAATGTCAGTGTTGTGCTATTCGTGCTGGACCCCTCAGCTGAAGATCTCTATTGAGCAGACACTGTGCTCTAGATTTCAGCCCGAGGTCACTTTTCTTTTTTTTTACATAATTTAACACAGACCAATTTAATCCCCTAGAGAAAGAAAGACTAATCATCCTTGATTTGGGAGTTTTGCCTGTTTTGATCCACATGGGAGAGGAGACAGTTAAAAATGAAATAAGAACTATGAAACGAGTAAGAATGTGTCCCTTCAGATTAGGGAGGTATCCAGCAGGTCTACATTTTCTCTGTGGCTCATCACTTTTTTTGCAGTGGTTGAATAAAATTCTTTGTTCCCAGCCCTGGCAGAAGCAGAGCAAAGCATTGCCTGCTGGCCTTGTGGTGGTGGTTGTGACACCCTGCCTTGGGAAGAGCAGTTCTGTCCCTGAGCTTGACCAAAGAGAAATATGGAGCATGAGGAGCAGGGAGGGATGGGAGGAGTGGGAGCGAGAAGGTAAATGGGTATTTTGCAGCAGGAATGTAGACAGCCAAAAGCAGCCAGGAGCAGGCTTTAAGAGAGATTAAAAGAAAGAGGCTTCCCAAAGAGCAGGGACAGAAGAGTGGAGCCTGCTGCTGGTAGATGGGCTGAGAGCCAGCCTGGAGAATGTTATGCTGGACAGCTCTGATGGAGTTTGTGCATTTCCAAACATGAAACCATCTCTGTGGTTTTTGAATGCTCTCTGTTATGACAAGATGACAACAGATCCTCTTGCCAGCTCTGCCAGATGGGGTCCTGTCACAGCCTCTGAAATCAATGCCTTTTCTGCCTATTTCTTTTTCTTCTCGTTAATCTGGCATCTTGAATGGGGAGAAAATGTTTAATTAAATTTCCCTGTTATAAAGATTTCCCTACCCTCACATTCATATTTTAAAATGAGGATAGTCTTTCAGGCAAATCAAACATATTTGCCCATGGTTTACAGGCATCAATCTAATAATATCTCAAACATTACTTCTATATAATTGGCACAGCATAGATGTTATTAATCTTGAACACCTAAATATCTCAGTGCATAAAACTTGGGCCAAGTCCCATTAAATACATACCTTTTTGTTACCTTTGATGATCAGTTGTGATTTCATTTTCTTGGCTGATTTACTCAGTTCCTCTGCTTTTAAGTTCATTTTATACCAGGGGAGAAATTTTTAAACATATTCAAATGTAAAAGCATTTAAATTATTGCCCTTCCTTGTGACCTTTTGTTATCTAATATTCATCTAGTGCTCCTTTGCTTAAGGTAAATGCTTTATAGAAAACATTCCTCAAAATAATTTATCTTAACCAAAAAAGCTACATTCAATCATGATATATTTAACCAGTAAATTCTCTCATCTCTGTGGCTAACATTGAGCATGGCTTTAGCTGGCTCTTCAGGGCTGCTTGCTGAACCACTGAAGACTGGGATGTGCTGAGATGGGCAAGCAGAAGCAAAGAGAACCTATGCAGATATTCAAGGTTGCCTTTGGCAGCATGATCCAACCAAGCTGCTAACCAAGTCCACTTCACATTCACCTAAAAAGCACAAACTTTGGATTAGAATTTCATCATCACCCTCAGCCAATCCCTGGAGGACTTGCCTCTCCCTGAGGGCTCTCTGGGAGCAGGGATGAGGACCGGGGACACAGTGAGGCTGGCACCTGAGGGCTGCAGTGCAAAACACATGGAAATGGTGAGAGGGAGCAAACATAAGCAGGGTCAGCCTCTCGTCAGGACTCAGCAGCCAAGGTGGTTCCCATCCCACTGTCCCCCACTCCCCAGGGCCATGGGCATCCTGCCTTTGCCACAACACCTGCCCTCAGCACCAGCTGTTCTCCCTGGAGTTTCAGTTCCCGCTGTTATTCACCTCCATGCCTGCAGGAGCCATTGCTGGCAGTACTGGCACGATGGACAGTGCCAGGCAGATCCTGCACCTGCCCAGGTGGGGAGGGGAAGCAGTAAGGAGGTGATGCCACTCTCACTGCGTGCACACTGTCCCCACCTCCCTCCCTCCTACCTGGTGGTAGGGAAGCCCCACATCCAAAGCACAATAAACATAAATATTACAAACACTATTTCAGCTTTCTCTTGCTCTTTCACACATGCCACCAGCCTCAGCTTCTTCAAGATGACTTCTGTCCATCTGTTCTGTTTTACAGGGATGCACCATCATGTTGCCTCTGTTTGTTCCTTCCCTTTTTCCTCTTTGCTGAGGTCTGTGCCTGTTTTTCATCTGAAGCTTGCAATAGAGTTCAGCTCTGAGTCACGTACTACTCATATATTGGAATTGTGCCTCCTACATTCCCTTGGTATTTATTTCTGGAATAGGGTCTGCATACAGGAAGGCTATGGTGAAGTATTAAATATCCAAAAGCAACCACAGTTGGTGTGGACAGATTCTTAAAGAAAGTATTCAGATGAAACCAAATCAGTTTTTAATAATTTCCATTTTGAAATTAAAGGCAATTCTAAAACCAAATTAATTAAAAAGAATGAATGAAAAACTTTAATTTAAAAGTTGCAGGGGTCAGAGCATTTTACAGAATTAAAATACATTCACAAAATGCCTCATTGTCACCAAAACGACAGGGTTTTGGCCCAACATTGTGTCTGAAAAATGTGTATAAGCAAGTACAGGTGCTCTCCTACCAGATCTCAAAACTGAGTACTATGTCTTTCAGATGTTCTTTTAGACCTAAGACAAATAACGTGAAAATAATTTAAGCTTTCATGTCTTTATGCTTTAACTCTGGTTATTGTAGAGAACAGTAGAAAATAATATGGTGAGCACCCTGAAGACGTAGAAACTAACAAGCAAATTTTAATACGAGTGTTCTTGTTTCTGCTGTTGCTGTATCTGGTTATGTAAGGAGAGGAGAAAAGAGTCTACTTTATTCAGTCTGTCCTGTTGTTTTTTAGTCTGATCTCAGAATATTTGAATGCCTGACCAAAGTACACATCAGTTCCTCCTGCTTTACACTTCAACCAACAGTGTTTTTTCCAGCTTATCTGTATTTTTCCGTCAGTATAACAGTCCTCCTTGTTATTATGGTGCCAATTTATGAGTTCTGGGGAACTTCAAAGCAATTTTAAGTGGCAAAACCTCAAAGACAAAGACAGTTCAAAAAATTTTCAAAATTTTCATCTCTTTTCCACAGAAGGCTCCATTCATCAGGACCATATGGTGACAAACTGTGTATCTTCCACCCTTCATTGCTCTCACACTCTGCAGACCAAAATAATTTGGTGATAAATGAAACACTATGTCTTGCAGAGTAAATCCATTTAATCTCAGGGTTTTGTTCTTCACCCAAGGCTTCAATTATGCTCATGACTGTGTTGCCTTAAGCAAGAGTGGCTCCCACATGCTTCTGCCCTTGGGCCAGCAGAACATTTCTTAGAGCAGCCTGAGGTTAACCCACAGACCTTCAGCTCAGGAACTGTTGAGAGATGCCTCTACCAGGGAGAAGACATATGCAATAAGGTTCATGAAGCAGGTAAGGGCAAGAAATGTCAGGAAGCAAAGCAACAAAAAACAAACAAAAAAAACCCAAAAACCAAAAAATAATTCTAGATTTTTTTTTTTTTTAAAGTAGAAGTCCCGCTCTTCACATCTGAAGCTGGCTGGAAGATTTATGGTTCCTGGTGTATCTGGTTAAAAAAATAAAAGTCAAAGTATGAAGTCTGTTTGAGCGTTTACATAACACAAGTTCTAATGATACTCTATGATATAATGAGATCATTTATTAACAGCACAGGGAACAGAGGAACCCCCGTGCCTTAGAGGGGGTCCAGAAGCCCAACAGCTCCTGCCAACTATCACCAACTTGAGAAAAGTTCCCCCCACTGCCAAGTTGGACCATGGGTACCCACAAGTATCTAACCAGGACACACCACTGAGCTCCTCAAACACAAGGATGTCTGTATCCTCCATCCATAAGTGTACACATGTCCTGTCTCCAGTGCTGCACACTGGGATGTGTCTGGAGGATCCACTCCACTCATCTTTCACAGAGGTTCTGGGAGTTCCTTGAACTGAAGCCTTTGAAAAGTGTTGTTGATAGAAGGAAGAGATTTATTCACTTCATCTTTTTAAACAGATACAGATAGCAGATTTAAATTTAGCATGTGTGCAGAAACCTTCTGCAATTTTTGGACCCAAAGCAGAATCAAAAAATACTTTTGTGTCCTAAGGAGAGAAAAAAAACAAACATGAGTGAACAAACAGTATAAGCAGCAAAGATGGATGCTAACTTGTGGATGACTTGCCTGCTTAGTCAATAGCTGCAACAAAAGTGATAATTCAAGAAAGAGGATATATAGGGGTCAGCAGAAAGCGCTGAGGAGCTGATGCACTGTATGGACAGCCCACACTTAGGCATCACAGGGCAGTCAAAAACATCTTTTTCATAGTCATGGAGGTTGTAACCTGGAATTTGGTAATGGCTAAAAATGTAAGAGGGCATACAATGACTCAGAAGGTCCAAAACAGACAGTTGGAGCCTAAAGAGAGCTGACATATCGATGAAGCACAGGTACATTTTTGCTGGACCCTTAAAAGGTACCTTGTTTGAACCAGAGGGGGTTTTTATTGTGGGTTGGTTTTGTTGGTGGTGGTTTGTTGGGTTTTTCTGTGGCATCTTCAATGAGGAGGCAGAAGCAGTGAAAATTTATTGCAAGTGAAAAGTAATCCATCTTTCTTTTAGCCTCTTCTGGGTACTAACCCTTCAGCTGTCCTAAGATTTAGACTCACAGATTTCATTTCCTATGTCCCAGGCATTAGAGAAAGGCAACAAGGTGAGATGGATAGACTCAAATATCTCCTAGAATTGAAACAGTTTCTGAAACAGAGGTGCAGAAGTAAAACAAAATGTACTTTTGCTTCAGGGTATTCTCAATACTAGGGTTTTTTTTCTTTTCATTGTGGTCCCTCATTTCCCCACCCAGAAACATGGAAATCCCCTAAGCAGTACAGCAGTACAGCTCTGATAATACGATTATTTGTGTTCAACAAAAATATTATGTCTGAAAAGACTTTTTCTTTTATTTTGCTCCAACTGAAACAGGAAAAAAGAAAAAAAAAAGATCAAAGTGATAGCCCAGTCAATTGTAAACAAGATAAATTTAAAGTGAGAAAGTGTCATTTCTGGATAGTGACAGATTTGCACAGCAAAGCCTTTCTTTAATGACATTTCTGGCTGAAAATGACGTAGAGATTACCTTAAGGGTTTTTACAATAATATGATAAGGAAGACTATTAAGAAAAGTGTTGAAATTCTCAACTAGTCTTTTCTAAAGCAAGGGGTGGGCCTTAGTATGAGAAATTACCAGGACTCAATCTCACTAATTCAAGTTTGACTGCAATGTACTATGGTACATCAAGCACAGAAAACTTGAGCATGAGAGATGACTACAAGTAACTGCTAAAGTCCCCTCAGCTGACTCAGAGAGAGGGGATTTCTCCAAGGGATACCGTGTGAATTTAGCAGTGACACAAACAGTTCTGTAAAAGTCAAGCTCTCGAGTGAGGGTCAGTCAGCCCATGGTAGTGCCACCTCCAGTGACTCCGTGGCCCCTGCACCATGTCCAGCTCCTGCTTTGTGTGGATGGCCAGGCAGGTCCCCTCCTGTTGTGGGAGGTATTGTAGAGGTCTGCTGGGCAGATATCTAGCCTGCCTCACCTTGGGCTCTCTCTTAATTCAGTGGAGGGAAATAAATTCATTTAGAAGTTTAGATTTCATCTTTTGAACATCTGTGATAGGATGAGATGAATCGTGCTCTTCCCTGTCCAGAGAGAAGCAAAGCAAGGAGAGTCCTGACACAGCAACAAACAGGGTAAATGCTGACATGCCAGCCAAAGAGCCTGACCCCCTCTTCTGTACCTACCTGGGCTTAGTGCACCCGCAGGGAATGCTTTCATGGGGAGCCACAGGGAGGCTCTACAAAGCAGGGCTGGATAAAGATTTTGGAGATCGTGCAGTCAGCCTCACTGAACTCATGTGGAAAGGGAGGGGGCCATTTCTTCCTATTAAAACTGGGCAGGGGAGAACAGAAACAGTGCCTTGACTACCCAGTGCCCCTTGCCTAGGGCAGCAAGAGACACTGCAGGACAGTCCCTAATGTCTCGGAAAGAAGGAAACTTTTCTGGCTATGACACCTGAGTTTTCTTCACTATGGTGAGCATTTTCAACTATTTCCTTGCAAACAAAAAATAATTATATGGCTTCCACATTGAGCCTCCTTATTATAGTGTCATCATTTTTCTGTTTGCTCGGGCATTTTTACGAACTTTGCCCTCAGTTTCCTTTACACCTCCAACCTGAAGCTGTTGTTGGTGCACAGGGCTGTGCCAGAGCTGGCTGTTCTGTTCCAGGCCCTCAGCTCACCTGTACTCAGCCACATCAGTCAGCCCTGTGCACGGCCCTGCTTTACGCTCTAGTGTGCGTCGGTGTATTCAGCCACAGAAAGGATGCAAAGGAAATATCTAACACCTCTTTATCTTTCGCTTTCCACCCTTGCTTTGTCCAAAGACTGAAAAAAAAGTGAGATGTACCACTTTGTTCTCAGGAGCCAAGTTTTGCAGGATTAGTCTTTTAAATCACACATTTTTCTGGGTCAGCATTGCCTTATGCAGGACTTCATAGAATCACTGAACGTTTGGGATTGAAAGATTGGGTTGAAGATTTTCGTGTTCCAACCCCCCTGCCATATATACAGGGACACCTTCCTCCACCAGACCATGTTACACAAAACTGGCCTTGAGCACTTCCAGTGATGGGGCAGACACAACTCTGGGGAACCTGTGCCAGCACCTCACCACCCTCACAGAGAAGGATTTCTTCTGTATGCCCAATCTAAATGTACCCTCTTATTTTAAAAACATCACCTCTTGTCCTGCCACTACATGCCTTGGTAAATAATTTCTCCCCATCTTTCCTATAAGCATCCTTTACATACTGAAAGGCTATGATAAAATATCCCCGGAACTTTCTCCTCTGTGGGGTGAACAGCTTCAACTCTCTGTCTTGTGCTGTCTGTGCAGGAGGAGTGTTCCAGCCTTCTCCTCACCTTACTGCCTTCCTCTGGACTGGATCAAACATGCCTGTGTCCTTGTGTCGGGGCTGAATGGGGCGCTCCCGCTAGGCTCCCACTAGCGTAAAGAATCACCTGCTGGCAGTGTGCTGCTTTTGATCCGGGTAGTTAGAGAATAAACAAAGCAATCATACCTAAGGTTTCATACCTGGAAGATTCTTCTGGACCTGTGCATCTCTCCTGGGAGCCAAGTGGATGCCAGCACTAAACCACCCTCTTAAGGAAACCTGCAGCCGAGCCAGGAGCGCTGCCCGTGAAAGGTGCCGCCTTTCCCGCTGGGCTTTACCCGGCTCGCCCGAAGGAGCTGGCCGGCCTGACCCCGAGAGAGCTCAGCGCAGAGGCGCGAAGCTGTTTCACCGTGAAGGCTCTGCAGTTATCTCCGCTTTGGCTTCCTGCCCGCCGCCACCGGCCCCGCTGCCACCGGCGCGGCGGTGCGTGGGCATGCCGGCATTTCGCGGGCCGCCGTGCCTCTGTGGGCAGCCGTGGGCTGCCGTGCCTCTGTGGGCAGCCGTGCCTCTGTGGGCAGCCGTGCCTCTATAGGCTGCCGTGGGCTGCCGTGCCTCTGTGGGCAGCCGTGGGCTACCTTGCCTCTGTGGGCTGCCGTGGGCTGCCTTGCCTCTGTGGGCCGCCGTGGGCTGCCTTGCCTCTGTGGGCCGCCGTGGGCTGCCTTGCCTCTGTGGGCATCCGTGGGCTGCCTTGCCTCTATAGGCTGCCGTGGGCTGCCGTGCCTCTGAGGGCTGCCGTGCCTCTGAGGGCTGCCGTGCCTCTAAGGGCTGCCGTGGGCTGCCGTGCCTCTGAGGGCTGCCATGCCTCTGTGGGCCGCCGTGGGCTGCCGTGCCTCTGAGGGCTGCCGTGCCGCCGTGGGCCGCCGTGCCGCCGTGGGCTGCCGTGCCTCTGTGGGCTGCCGTGCCTCTGAGGGCTGCCGTGCCTCTGAGGGCTGCCGTGCCTCTGAGGGCCGCCGTGCCGCCGTGGGCCGCGGGGCGGCTCGGGCCGCTATAAAGCGGCGGCGCGGCTTTCGCACACAGCCCACTGCACACATGCAGCGTGCTCAGGATGACACAGCCCGGGGCCGTGCTGAGCATCTTCGCCGTGTTCCTTCACACCACTCTTGGGGAAAGTGGTTGCACCTCAGCAGACGGTGATGGTGAGTCATTTCGTCTTCATCTTTCCACTCACGTATGGTCTTGAGAAACCTCATTAAAGAGCTCCAGAATGCAACTGTGAGATTAAACACATTTACGTTGTAACTTCCAATCTCTCTTCAGTGCTCTCTTTGGAGCTGGAGGATACTTATTTAATTTAATTCCCAAATCTGCTCTCCTTACAACATTCACATCCACACGAAATAAGGGAGACTATAAACTGTATACGCAGGGCATGCAGTGCCAGACCTATTAATCCTTGTTGTAGCTAGTGTTCATGTGGGGATTTATGCCTGTGGAGACAGGGATAACTTCACTGTTCTGTGGCCCGTGGTCACTCGGAATGGCCACTGGAGAGGGGTGAGGTTCTGGCTTCTTTGGCTCTTGCCAGTCTCCTCCAAATAAAATGTTTTGATGTAACTCAAACTTGGACTGAGCTGTTCCACTTCAAAATCCAGACTTTTAAGTTTTCTTTAAGCAGTTTCATCAGCTGTATCTGAGATCCAGTCCCAGTCTCTCTTGTATTCATGGCTTATGCAGCAACTCACAGCGCATCACTAGCAGCATTCATCCCCTACTTAGCAAATAATTATAAATTAACAACACTTTAAATTCAGTCTTATTGTAGGCTTTATGATCTCATTTAGAGAAGTGAAAATTACTTAGCAGTATCAAGATCAAAAACATAAATAAGCAGCTATAAAAACATAATAAGCCAAAATAAAACCACTTTTTCAGGTTGCTATTCATTTTCTTAGCAGGGAGATGAAAAATTTGTTTTAGAGATTCAGTCACAGATCTGTTACTTGTCTGATACTAAACAAACAGCAATGACAAGAGTTTGTGCACTATGCCTGAAGGACATGGGCTATCAGTTAGTTACTGGTAGGTTAGAGCTTCCATTGTTCGGGAACAAAACAGTTTTTGGTTTTTAGGAGGAGAATGGTTGTGTTCTTATGCTGTCTCTCGGTTAAGGAATCTCATTTTCCCCTGAGTGTTATGTATTTTAACGCATGTATCTAGACAGTTGTACATACGTACATAGACATATCTACATAACTATCCTGTACATAGACAAGATATGCATAAGTTTTTTCATTGAAAGAAAACAGAGACTGGCTCAGAACTGCATCTAACCACCCTGAGGTTTTTATTTGCCATTTGTTCATATAAGTGGCAGTTGTTAAAGTCAGCTTTGGAAAACAGCTATGGTAATGAATGTTCAATGCTAGTGATATATTGTGGGTGTCACTGAAATCTTCAGGGCTTTCCAAAATCAGATATGATCAGACCTTTGCTTGTTTTGTCACTAACATGAGTAAATCAGGATTTCCTTATACTTGAAGACAAATTCAGAAAATCCCCACTGAGCAATTCACAGCTTTTATGACTTCTTTATAAATCTCCTGTGTTTGGCCAACAAACGAAGTAATCACCCATGATGGATATTTGATTTTCATTCTTTGCCTCTCTGACTTGCTCTGCCCTCTTACAAAGTGCCAGTAGCCAACTCAGGCATGAAGTTGCCTTTATGGGCAGAGGAGGGAGTAACTAATTGCAGCACTTGCCTCCATCTCCTCCTCTCTTCTGAGCATTAGACTGCCCCTCAGCCAAGAAGTGGTGGAGATCCCCAAAAGGCCTCAGAGAGCTACAGGCAGAGCTAGGGAGGGGCAGGAAGGGAGGATGTAGGTGGCATGGGAGGCTTATGGGCAGGGCACCCACACTTGCAAGGTTTGCCCAACCCTCATCTAGACTGCTGTGACTGAAACAGGTTCTGCCTGAATCACATCAGTGCTGGAGGTCTCACATCACTCTGTCCATGGGGACAGCTGGTGCTGAGCTGTGCCCCTGGTGCACACATTGCTGTCAGTCCTGCTGGCTCTCGAGCATAAAGCTAAAGCATGTCCTTAGCCTCTGCCAACATCCTTCTCTTCCTAATGACTCCTGAGATTCCTGCTGTGGTTTGAACCATCCTGCTGGGTGCTGTCCAAACCCAAGAGAGAACCATTTCTGTGAAGGACCTGCCATGACTGTGCTATGAGAGGAGTTTTTATCCCAGTTTAGAATCGCTGTTCCCCCAGCCCTGCCTTGATTTCAGCAGAGACAGGTTCGTGGCTGCCTGGTCTGGGCTTCTCAAGGCAAGCATTATGAAAGTCTGGTAAATTTTTTAACTGAGTGAAGAGTCCTTAGCAGTGTGAGTCATGTCAGACTCACCAAAGCCAACACATTTGTGCACGGTGGTTCTGAGGTTTAGGGCAGAAGTGAGCCTGAGACTATATGCATACTTACGTCAGACCAAAAAATTAGTCAGCCCATGGAAAAACCATAGCAGAAATAGCATTTCAGGTTGCTTACTTAACACTGTTCCTGAAGTTTAATTATCATATATTCTATGGTTATTATGTTATTTCCATCAATAAGGAACCATATAATCAAAATGTTCATGAACAACGCAAATGTTCAGTGTCTAAGTGGTAAAGTCAGCTTTCCTTCCAGTGTAGCAGCAAAGCTGCACTGCATTGGTTAAACCTTGAATGGCTGTTTGAACTGCAAGACTAAACCTTTTCTTCTTTACACTCTGCAACCAAACTGAAAGAAAATTAATTCAAATTTATGTAACTTTTCAGCAAATAAGTAGTGAGTAGTTGAATTTTTTTTATAAGCTATTTATTAATAGGGTGATTGTCAGGTTTTTGAGTTGATGCAAAATCTGGTATATATAGTTTGCATATACAGAAATCACCAAGCAGTCATTTAGAAAGGCAGATTAGTCATTCTAACCTTTAAGTTTTAATACTGCCTGGAGTATAAAGCAAGCCTCCTGGGTGTTGCAAGTAAAATCTTAAGAGAGGCTTAGAATGTGACATATCTTTGCATGTCAGTTTTGGGCGTATATACCTGTATAAAATATGGCGGGTTGTTTTCCATTTTAAACAGATTCATTTCAGCTTACTTGGTATCCTCCATGGTATCCTCCAAATTTGAAATACTTTTTCATGTACACACTTCTACCCACAAATATGCAACTGTATGTGGTACATATCTCCGTACAAGCATGTCTGCCCTTATGGCACAGGGCTGCACGGGACAAGACTCGCCTCTGTGAAACTGCTGCAGGACTTGTTCCAGAGTTGGGCTGACCTCTGTCTAGAATGAATACTACATAATGAATAATAATAATAATAAATACAGCAGCTTTGTACAGGATCTGCTTTTTCTGCATCTCTCTCGGTATGTCTCCATCTGTGTTTGTGTCTCTGTCTATGTTTGTGGTCTACAAGTTCTCCCCTCAAAGCAGCAACACTGTCTTTCAGAGAGACCTGGCCTCCCTGAGCTGTGCTGAGAACACTAGTAATATTTTCTTAGCACCAGTTGCTCATAGTGAAAAATGGCCACTAAATTTTAGCTCATGGGGGAGAGATGTCCCTGTGAGTTCTGGATTAGTGCCGCATCAGATGCTCCCATCCCATTATGGGTGCTGGTAGCAGCAGTGCCCTTCCTAGCCTCTGCCTGCACTTCTGTGTTTCTCTGCATTTCTGACTGACTTCTGGACTTCTCTTACTTAAAAATCTGACTGCAGATGCAAGAGTTGACCATCATTTTCTCTGGGAGGGATTTTCCATTGGAAGTTTTTCAAGGGGCATTTCCCCACTCTGTTGGAGAGTCTGAGTCACTGATATCCCACAGCAAATAGCAATAGGACAAGGAGGAACAGCTTCAAACTGTCAGAACAGAGATTTAGATTAGATGTTATGAAGAAGCTCTATACATAGAGGGCAGTGAAGTTCTGGAACAAGCTGCCCCAAGAAGTTGTGGACGCTCCATCCCTGGAAGGATTCAAGGCCAGTTTGGATGGGCCCCTGAGCAAACTGATCTAGTGGGTGTCATTCCTACTTGTGGTGGTTTAAACTAAATGAGATTTAATATCCCTTCCAATACAAACGTCTCTTTGATTCTGTGATTCTTTTTCTCACTGCATCAGGTGCCCCACATGGTAAGGACCTGTCTGAGGAGTAGGTAGCAGAGTACTGAGCATAATCCCTTGACTCAGGAAAGAGGTTTATGTATCATGACAGCTACCTTTAACCATTGGTAAAAGGAATCAGAGGCATTCCTGCCCCTAGGATCCATTGTAGAGGTCATGACAGTAACCCTTTCCCCATCCACTTTGCAATAGTGGGTGAGATTTTATGAAATGAGGCTGAACTGGCATTTTCTACCAGAGAGGACTTTTCTCAGGAGCGTAATTTTTTGCATCACTGGCCTCATACCTGCCCAGTGTAGGATTTTAGAATTATGCTTTTAGTCAAATCATGATTGTGTTATTAGTCACTGGAGAAAATTTGCAGGAAGCCGTGCATTCTGGCAGAAAGTCTGAGATTTCCCTCCTGAGCCCAAATTCGTGACATTTCATAAAGCCTCCCAGTACAATCAAAATGTGGCTTAGTTGCCTCATGGCAAAATATTCTTGCAAGTGGGTGGACTTCAGTGGCTGCAGGGAGAGCAACCTTGTAAGGTGCAAACAGCTTTTCACTTCATTTTGGACGAGGTTTCTCTGCTTCTTACAAAACAGGTGGGTTGATCCTCTTTATTTCAGCAACCACATGAAGAAACAATCTCCTATACAATGGATCTGCTAATCAAATACACTCATGGGTTTACTTCAGTAACATCTTGTGAAATCTCCTTAGGGACTCTTGGGGATGATGAACCAGACAATTTTGACATTGATTGCTTCAGCCAGCTGGAAATTAAGGACTCCTTTAGCAGCCTGACCTGCAATTTCACCGAGCTGCCTCCTTACAACACTAACTACACCCTGTCTCTGTGGTGAGTGCTGTCAGTCTGTCCCTTGGGAAGTGAAATGCCTGGGAAGTGAAATGCTGAGCACTAGTGAATCACGTTGCTACATGTAGGGAAACAGGGGCAGCAAAGCAAGACAAAATCCTGCTTCAGAGTGTTTGCCAAGTTTGAGTACTATATTCATCAAAGAAGGAGAGTTTACTGAAGCAGAACATAACTCCCTAATGAGAAAAAGAAAGAGCTGTAAGGCTTTCTAAAGGGGATTATAATGTCTCCAATAGTTCTGATCTTGCCTCTGTTGCTCTGGAACGTCTGTAATGTGGATGTAGCCCAGTATGAACGGAGAGATTTTTACTTTAATTTAAATGGTATTTAAAAAAATGTTTTTGAAGATACAACCACAGAAAATACTTTAGCAGAAGGTTAGCTTTTCACATCCGAGAAAATGCCTTCATCTAAGTTAAGACAAAAACTCAGCTATTGTCTTTGCACATAGACATACAATACGTACCCTAGAACAAGCACACAAACCTCCAAACACATCATTCATCTCCACTTCCTATCAAGGCTTTGAAACTCTTCCCACCCTTTTGTTTTCACTCTTGTACCAAGCTGAAGATCAAATTTTGTTTCTTGACCATACAGATACTTTTCTCTTCTTCTGTTTTTCCTGAAAGTGGAAGTTTTGTGGCAGCCAAAGAAAGAAGTGGATATTTTTTTGTAAATCTTTATATACTAGCCACTAATTATGTCCTTTTTTTTTCTCATAGTTTATTAGAATGTTTTTATTTTCATGGGACTTATTATGGGTTTTTGCTGAAGTTTTATGGCAATTGTCAAACATGGGAGCCACAGAAATGGAAAAAAAGGTTCTAAAACTGCCATTTGATTCCTTCATGGCCAGGCTGACTGTTGAGCCTCTATCCGCTATCACTTTAATCAATAAGAAATTCATTTTTATCTTCAAAGAGCATCAAAACACATATATTGCCCTATATTTAAAAATAGCAGTGGTAAGGTAATTTTTAAAGATGCAGGTGTTTTAATACATACACTTCCAATTAAATAATTGCACTTTTTTCTCAAGAGGTCCATCATTCTTAATGTGATTCACATCACTTTACTATAGTTCTCAAGGACCACAAGGAAAAATACTATCAATCTCTCAAACTCCTTATTTGCATTGCATTATTTCTTATTTCACATGGAGTCTCACTTAAGTGACATGAGTGAAATGAGCATGCAGGATTCTTTCCTTATAGTAAATAGTCAAGTCATATTAACACTAAGAAGAAATTATTGTCATGTCACTTTGGCCAACAGTACGAAGGAAGACAACAATTATGCCTGCTCCACCATGAAGAAACAGGAAGATGTATTCTTCTTACAGTTCACTGATATACTCTCAAACAGAGATGTTTGCATGTACTCTGAGATGAAGAGAAGGGTCTGCAGGAGTCTGGTTGTAACTGACATTGGTGAGACATTTAACATTTCGGACATTTTAGAAGTTATAAGGGTTACTGTGGAAAAAATAGCCCAGCACAAAGCCCAATGGTCAATCTGGATGACAAAAAGGCAGCATAAAATAGCATTTTAGGGCATGTAGCCTGGATTGGGATGTTATCAGAGCGTGGTGTTTCCCCTGCTTCAAGGCCAGACGTGATTAACCTCCGTTCAAAATGCGTAGCTGAATCCACGCCGATTGTGACACTGCCCAGACCCAGACACAGACTGAATCCCATCCGTGGCTGAAGCAGCTGTTCCTGAGTGTGGATGAACTGCCAAGCAGGGACATTTTATTCATCTCTGACTAGGGACTGTGGAGTTTAGGGGCTGTCCATCCCAGGGATAGCATGAACCCAGTAGCACAGAAAATAAGAAGTTGCAAGATCTCACTTCACATAGTATCCTGTGGTCTGAATGAGGTGCATCCTGCACTAGTAACTGTGAATGGGCTAAAACACTTCAGGGACTTGCCTGAGCCAAGAAGTAGGAAACTCTGGGGGAAGGGGGTACACAGAATTTGCTGTTCTTGGTGACCAGTGTCATTCAAGGACAGCAGAGAAGCCTATGTAGGACAGATTCTTCTCTGTCCTTCTCTGGTGCCACATTGCTTTGTCTCCAGTTGGCAGTAGGCACTGCAATATCCCTCTCTTGTGAAACGTTTTTACCACAGCCCAATAGTCTTTGTAATAATCTTACATTACCTCTTAGTTTATGGGCCAGCCTGGACCATCTCTGGCAGTCCTTGTTCTGAAAATTGTGGAAGATCTAAGTATCTGGGGGTTGTAGAAGGAGCGAGAGCAATT
Organism: Thryothorus ludovicianus; assembly: GCA_013397245.1. Taxonomy (NCBI): domain Eukaryota; kingdom Metazoa; phylum Chordata; class Aves; order Passeriformes; family Certhiidae; genus Thryothorus; species Thryothorus ludovicianus. The sequence continues at coordinate 54,593 of VZTB01007070.1, forward strand.
TATGGCTGTATGAGTTTTTCTGAGAGGAGAAAGATATGGGCACTTTATTCCTATGAGAGCTGATGTGCTTGTGCAGGGTGAATTCAGGAAGCCTCAGTGCCCCAGCCACAAGTCCCTGTGGGTCACAAGCACATCCAGCTTGGGCTCAGCTTGGAGAGAGCCCTGAGGGCTGCATTTTGGACTTGATGTACTTGCACAGACTTACAGTCTCCTGCAGATCAGGTCAGATGTGTGTTCATAGCACAAATCTGGAGCCACAGCCCCCTCTGGGCTATCAAATACTGTCAGACTTTGTCCCTCCTTCTGTCCCACTGCCCTGACAGACAGCCTCAGGTACAGTGGTACCTGAGCACAGGTTGCTCCCCAGTGCCTCCTCTCAGGTGGGTTTTGCCAGGGTGCCTCCATCTCAGTGCACAGGCTAGAGGGATTGAATTTCAGGTCTTCAAGATGCCACAGGGCTGGGCATGCTCAGGAATTGCTTTCCAAGACTAAATGTCCCATCCCTCACAAGCACCTCCCCTGCTGGTCAAACTACTTGTCTGGCAGGTCAAAACCTCTCAGGATCAGGGCGTAAGGATGAGCTGGGGATCAGCACAAGGATTGCCTAATTCAGGACATCTCTTCTTCAAGACAGGTCACCCTGCAGGGCTGTAACTTGAAGTAGACTTTTTTTTTTACATTCCAAACCCTGTTTATTTTCTAGTAACATTATTTTGCTCCTGTTGTGTCCTGATTTGTTGTCATTTGCAGTTAAGCCCGAAGTACCATTCGCTATAAATATCACATATGAAAAGGAGGCAAATGAATATCTTATTCGTTACTGTACACCACACTCAAGGAAGAAATACTTAAAGGACAAATTAGTGCACCAAGTAGCCTATCGGCAGAAGGAGGGTACTTGGAAGGTAAGTGGTGATGTCTTGGTGTCCTTAACACTAATTTCAAAATTAAACATTATCAAAATTACCTGTACCATATAAAAACAATCAAATTTGCATTTCTGTAGATCTCCATCTGAAAACTTGGAAAGGTGCAATATTTGGCATTTGGAAATTTCATCGGTCAAAAGAAGTTCCGTTCCTTTCGGCTTTGCAGTGGGAATAGAAGACATAATGTGTTGAACCATTCTAAGTTTGCTCTTTGCTATTATTTTCTGTGTTCATCAGTCAGTACAGTGTGTGACCTCTTTACTTATTTTGCAAGTTTCTTCATGTCTTCTTTTCCATCACATCCTTCCAGGCTTCCAGTGCAGCCTTGCAGCTCTCCCATCTTCAGGCTGAGGCTGCAGCTGTGAACTGGGTCTGACCAAGGCTGCTCAGCTGCAGGGATCTCAATGTCCCCTGTCACCAGGGCAGCCATGCAAAAGCTAGTCATAATGCCTGAAAGCATGGACTACTCCTGGGTTTTACAGAGGGAACACAGTGTTGTCTACAAAAATCAGATTTGTTACCTGGAGTGCAACAAGCAGTAATTACACACTTGAGAGAGACATTGATTGTTCCAGTTGCACAAGCCGGGGTGCTTGGTGATATTCCACAAATCAAACGCACCAACTACCAAAACATTTTTCTATTTATACATTCTAGCAAGCAAACTAATTAGTGTTCCTTTGCCACAAGTTACATAGTTCTCTCGCTAATTAGTGTTCAATCTTCTATCGGTTAATGATTCTCTCCCACCTCAGGCTAATTAGCCCACAGGCTCAGTCTTTGTCTTCTGAGTTGGTGGCTCTCGTTTCCTGGCAGTCATGATCATGATCCTGAGTCAGCAGTCTTGATCTGCTCCTGCCAAAATTACCTTCAGCCCAGTTCAGACCTGATTCAGTACAGTCACGGAGTTGTCTTTATTAGTTTCTTCCTTGTCTTAGGGGTTCTGCCAAATGTCCTCTATCATAGTCCTAAAATTCTGCACTCTTTGTGTCCATTACCATCTCTACATCCTTCTTCCCAAGCTTTGTTAACCTCTCCCCAGATCTCACACCATTGAAGAGTGTCAAGACCCAAACCTTAACAAGGCAATTCTACCCATAAATTATTTGGTTTTCTAACACCTGGACATCACTTAGAGCTTGCTTATTAACTGCTCTTTGTTTCACAGATTAAATCTCCCTTCTTGTTGATTAGGCTTGAAAATAAACAAAGATCAAACATCAAAAAACTTAAGGGAAAAAGAAAATGGTTTCAGGCAGTGAAATACATTGAAATGGAGAGCACCAGAGCTGCACTGCAGGATTTCATCTTTTTCCCTCTAACTGCCTTCTCAGATATTTTCTTTGTATGCTGTAAAAATGTATATTTTCCCCATCTCTCCTCTGAGCCTTTTCAGGGAAGCATATATTTCCTACTGCAGTGTCAGCTGCTGCAAAGCACAGTTAATACAGCTGGCTGTTTTCCAAACAGCTTTTACCTGGCATTTGTCTCTCTTCTCAATACTATCTGGACTAAGCTGCTCTTTAACTAGGCTGATGCCCTGATAAGCACCTGTGTAATATCTAGAGAGATGGAATAAACAGCTCAGTATTTCAGGGATGCACCTGATCTCACATATTTTGCTGAACTCAAGGATAATTCTTCACTGTCTGCTGGAAAAATAATTGTGGATTTTTTGTGTGTGTGTTTAGACAAAAGAGTCACCATACCTTCAGATAAAATTGCTGGGGAAAAACCTTGAAAATGAAGCATCGTATGAGGTGAAAGTACGTTCTCAGCCCAATGGAGATTTTTTTAAGGGCACATGGAGTGAATGGAGCACTTCCAAGAGCTTCAGGACAGCAAGAGAGCATCACTCCACAGAAAGCTGTAAGGGCTGAAAACACTTTTGATCCACCTGGAGGAAAGCAGAGCTGGGGACCTGGGCTCCCTGGCCAGTCTCAGCAGCTGGAATGAGAGAATGGGGAGGGAAGAGCCCACAGCCACAGCAGGGTCAGTCCTCACAGACACAGGCACTCCGAGGAGGTGACTCACAGAGCAGCTGGATCACTCTGGTCTGGGGCTGGCTCTCCATGAAGATTTAAATCTCACTCAAGGGCAATAAGGTCAGAGGAAATGCTGCCATGAGAGCATGAGGGTGTGGGTGCAGAGGGAGATGAAGGCTGACTCACTGCTTGCTGCTGGCCAGCTTCCAGAAGGAAGAGCTTTCACCAGGCCTTTGGGTAATGCACAAAGAGCTGTGAAACATGACCCGTTTTAGGACCCTGGGCTCGAGTGTGAGCATGGCACATGAATCACAAATGCAACACAGGATAAAATCTCATTACAAATAATCTTTGTGGTCCTAGGGTCCCTTCAGTCCCCATGAGGAGCATCTCAGAATTACAGGTGTCAGAAGTCATCTCTGTGCTGGACAGTGAGTGCTGGTTTCAATGCACAGCAGATGACAGCACACTTCAAGCTGCTTTAATCCAGCTCAAAGCTCAGCCAAGTGCTGATGCTCTGGCAGCCTATCATTTACTTCCTTCACAGAGGCAGGAGGAATGAGCCATTGCACCAGCCCAGTGACAGACATGTGCAATGCTTGGTGTTAATTCTTAATTTTTCATCTGAAAAGGCATCACTGTTACGGTGGCTTAACAGTGTGACATTTACATGCATTGGCTGATGTTCTTTGTTTTCCTTTAGACAGCAGTGTGGTCATGGTTGTACTCTCCATCCTGGGATTCATGCTGTCCTTTGTTATGATTGCACTGACCGTAGTTTTTTGGCAAAACAGGTAATCTCTTTGTATCAGAAAAGGTGTTGGAACCCAATCCCATTCTGACAGTCTTATTGATTCCCTTGTTATACTTTAAACTATTCTCTCTCCATCCTTGGAACTCTGTATCAAGCTGATGGCAGGCAAAGAGTAGAAACGAGCAATACAAGAGACAGTGTCTCCAGGCAGAAGATGACCTGCCACTTGGACCAGATTTCAGTCTTAAGCTCAAAACTCTGGGACCTTGGGTGAGCCAAAGTGACCACAAAACATTTACAGACTCAATGTCCCACTGGAGGCAAATTTGACTCATGAACTTCAAGCAAAATCCAGAAAAGACAGGGACCTGCGGGTTTTAGTAAACCAAGAAGTGTGGAAACAGCATGCCAGGATGATGACCTCTTTCCCTTTCACAGGCTGAGTCATCAGGGTGTTTGCTCTGCAGTGCTTTCAGAAGCAGCAGGGAAGAGCCCTCTGCAACAGGGGCTTGATGGTGTCAGACACTAGCCTGGCCAAATCTTCTTCCAGCCAGCCACGAGACAAGATTAGGCAGAAGTGTAATTAAGGATACATTCATTACCCAAGCAGTCCTTTGTCTGCATTAGGGTTTTTTAATATATCTGCTACACAGCAGTAGGTGGATAACTGTAAATATGTTTTTAATGACATGGCTCACTAGAGATGGCAAGCTTAAGAACAGATATATAGATAATGTTATGAAACCAGAATCTGGAGAGATAAAACCCAAATTTAACTGCAGAGGATGGTCTCCTTGCGAGAGGGAAAGCCCAGGACTCTTCAGTGACCTTCAGAGCAGTCTGTCCATGACACCCATCTCAAGAGAGGTAGCTCTGTGTGAGCTGCTTTTTGGAACAATGCTTGGGCTGTGCTAACTCCAGAGTAGCTCATGGGGATTTCCTGGCAGCGTTAAACTTGAGGATTACCTGGCTAGTAATGCTAGTTGGCTTCAGCCATACCATGCCACAATTTTAATAATTAAACATTTTAGACACTGGAGTTATCTGCCCTAGTGCTACTTTATTCTTGTATACTTATATACTTATTTAAGTATAGAAGTAGCTTGAGATTTCTCATTCTTGTGTTTTACTGTTGCTGGGAACCTGCAGTTCTTTAACTTTGCTGCAAGTTTTGCTTATATAAAACTTCAGCAAAAACAGGTGAGATTTTTTGATTACAGATATTTCCATTTTAGAAATAGGAGGGTTTTATATGTGTACATATATACAGCCACACAGTCACATTAGTAAAATTAAATGTATATTCATATACATTTATAATTATGCAATGATTGAATATCAGTTGGATAATATTCTTTTGATGCATCATAGCTGACAGTATCAAGCAGCACAACATGAGAACTTTGCTAATCAAGACAGTAAAAATGAGACCTGTGGAATAAGGCTACAGGACAGATGTCTAAAGTTCAAATTGCTGGCCATTGTCATTTTTTGAATTAACTGAACATGCAGAAGCAAGTATCAGCAAATTTCCACTTTAACCACAGCATCTTCTTGTACTTGCAGAAAACTGTTTCACCACACAGCCCTGTTAACACAGCTAGATGAAAACAAGCAACAGACTCTTTGCCAGCATAATTTTTTGCATTTCCAGTACTTAGTGAAGTGTCTTTTTTTAACTGTGACAATTGGTACATACCAAAGAACAATGACTTTTTGGTGACCTTTACAATTCCTCTTCTCTTGTCTGGTTTATTCTGAGGCTTTTCAGTCTTTATTCTGGATAATGCCAGCCAGACCTAAAGCTTTGTGAGAACTAGTAAAAATGATGCAGTATGAATCTCTGATACCACAACACAGCCCTCTCATGCTACTTTTTGTCTACTGTTGCTGTTTCAGGATCAAGCCTGCTGTATGGCCAAACCTTCCTGACCATAAAAGAACGCTGGAGCAATTATGCAAGAGGCCAAAAAACGTATGTTCTTCCACTGTTCTTTCCACCTGAGTATAGAACCTTGGGGACAAAACTAATGCTCATGAGAGACAGTATGTGTATTTTCTGCATGAACTGGGACATCTTTCAGAAATTACTTCTACATTTCATGAAGAGAGCCCACATTTGCTCATGCAGGTGTCAGTCAAGGGTATGGAAGTAACACAATCTACCTAGTGTCTGAGGTTTGACTTGTGCAAAGTAAATAACTATAGAGGTCTTAGGAAGTTATGTATGAAGAAAGGCTGAAGAAATTAAGTTTGTTTATGGAAAAAGAAGCTTGGGGTGGCAAATACTACTTAGAACCTTCCGATACTTAAGGTATACATAGAGAGATGGGAGAGGTGCTCTCACCACAAGGCTGTGTAGTGACAGGACCAGAGGCAACAAGCATCTGTTGCTTTAGGGCAAACTTCTTCCAGTTGCAAGGGAAGAATCTTGTGAAAGTAATTAAGTGCTGTGTAGCCTGCCCAAAGCCTAGGTAGGTTCTCCTTTGGGAATATGTATAAGGCTTGGCTTGATAGAGCTCAGAATAGCCTAATCCAGGTCCTGCTTCTGACAGAAGGTTGGGCTCCACAGCTCCTTTCCAACCAAGATGCTTAGGTGATTCTACAAAACTGTGATCATGGGGCTGGATAGGGACCTTTTGCAGACATCTCTGGTGATGTCCATGTACCCTGACATGTCCAGCAGCATTGTTCACACATCATGCAGTATATGAACTACTTTGTCTGTTAAAAGCCAGATGGACAAGTAAGTCATTAGTGCTGTTCAGTCTAGATATGTTATTAGCGTGATCTTAATTTTGTAGGAAACCTAACACAGCTCTCCCAGCCCCTGTGCTCCCCAATTCTGGGATTCCTAACGTGTTTCAGGAAGTCGTGGCAAATTTTTACTTCCCTTGCTGCTAAATTAGGAAGGTAAAACTGAAAGAAAGCACCTGGGTTGGCACACTCCTTCCTGTGAAATGGCAGGCATGCAACATATGCAGGTCTCAGAAAAGTCTCTGAAACACTTTATAGAGCATAAAACACTCCCCAGGGGTACTGCCCAGAGGAGGACACAGAATAGATGAAGTTAATAGGGAAAAGGATTTTCATCCATGTGATAGTTTATTCTGTGCTAACCTATTGTTCAGTGTGCTCAGAGTTACATCCTAGAGTTAAAGAAATAATAAATACCCTTCTAAAATGAAATGAATTATCAAAGTCTCTTCTCTTAAGCTACCACCCACTGCTGACTAACTATGCTGTTCCCTTTGCCACACAGAATTTTGATATAAGCTTTAACCCAGAGAGTTTTGGCTATGTTCATATCCATAAAGTGGACGGCCTTTGGGCAAAAGCTGAACTGGAAAATTTTCTGCAGCCATCAACTGCTCCAGAGACAAGCCTTACAGAAAATTTCAGGAGTGGGTCAGACCTGAAGATGAAAATCCCTGCAGTGGCAGACGAAAACAACCTAAACTTGCCAGTGTTTTCCGAAAGAGTTTGGCCGGCTGAAGCCCTGCACAGGCTCCTGGGCACCAGCCAGTTTGCAGTCACTGAGGGCAGCTGCAGCTCCAGCAGATATGAGGTTTGCCACGGCAACAGGGTGCCCCTGCACAACAATGGTTTCAATCTTTCCTCCACTTCTACCCTGGATCCTTCTGGCCAGCCCCATCCAGAGCCTCTGAATGACAACACCGTATCCCAGCTGCTGCCTAACAGTGACATGAGATCACCAAACAATGAGGAAGCCTATGTCACAATGTCCAACTTCTACAAAATTCAGTAAATTTCACAAGAATTACAGCATGCATATTTTTTTTCTAACACAAGCAGGATACTGAAGCTTTCTGGTTTTGTTTTCCTATATCCTGTGAGTTCCCACATCCTTTGCATCTCTCTACTCACAGTACAGTGCTATACCTGCAGGCAAGTGGGTTCTCCTACATTCCAGTGAGAAGCAGCCTATCTCAGCATTCAGTATACTGCTTCAGTGCAGCACAAATTAAATTCAACCTGATTTTGGTCTTCAAATCTGATTAATCTGGAGCAGTGACAATGCTGTCCCAGCTGAGGATCACAGCATGTCTCGTAGAAATTAATGAACTCTTTTGTTACTCTCTTGGTTACAGAATTAAGCTCTAATCAATGCCTTAGCAAGAAATATGGCAATAAAGTCCTTTTAAATATAACCCAATCTTTATTAAGCACTGGTGGGTTAGGACTAACTCCCCCCCCATCAGTCAAAAGACAGTAAAAAGACAAAAAACCAGTAAATCAGAATTGCTATCAAGTATTAGGTGCCTGGGGATTCAGGAGCTTGAGCACCACAATGAGAATTAGCTGAGTGCCCAGCAAAAATGTTACATGGTCCACCTGAGATGTTTCCTGAGATGGATTTAAATTTTGGGGTTTTTTTGTTTGGTTTTTGTTTGTTTGTGTGTTTGTTTTTGTGGGGGCTTTTGGGGGGTTTTTTTTGAGACATAAATTAAAACAAAGCAAACCCTAAATGCCACCACTTTTTGCTGTTGGCAAAGAACTTAAGCCAATTGGTTCTTAAGCCCATTACAGTATCCACAGGTACTTATGCTAATACTTTCGAGGTCATCAAAATTTCATGTACCAACTGTGCAAAGCAAAGTCCTTTGTCTTCCTAGAAGCTGAATTAGGTCTGTAAATTGCATGATGCTGTCCCCTTTTCTGCAGCTCTTATGCAATTATTAGTGTAGCATTCCAGAGTGCTTTCCATTCCAGGGGCTGGGCTTGTTTGTTTACTAGCATTATTCCTGATGGCTGTGACTGCACACTGATACTATGAATTTGGATAGGCAATGTTCTCATGCAATTTCTGACATAGGAAGGTGGATGGAATGTCATGGATCCTTGCCAGTGATCACAAGATCTAATTTGTTTTTTAAAATAACTTAGAATTTGCCAGGAGATGGTTTTTGTTTGTTTGTTTGTTTGTTTGTTTAGTTTGTGGGGTTTTTTTGCATTGTTAATTTTTTCTTTATAGTATTATGTTTATTATTTTTTTACATTATGGCTGAGCCACTTCACAATCCTCCTTGGATGCTGCACATTCTGGAGCACACACTTGGAGATAAAGCTGCTACAGCTACATGGTTGCATGACAACAAAACGATGTGGCCATGGACATCCAAGCTGCTTTCTTGCACTCTGTACTTGGAGTTCACCTCAAGTCACTGCAGTCTGAGTTTCTGTAGCTCTTTGAATTTCTCCTTTACCTAGTTATATTTATGTTCCCAGAGTCCAAGGGTGAGAAGAGTCCTTTCTTATCCTCAGAGGTTGAGATGCTCAGATTTCTTCTGGCTGGTAATGGTCACGGAGATGTCGCAAAACCTCTGCTGCTCTCTCTGCCAAGGTGAGCAGCAGAGAGCCAGGAGAGCAGCAGAATGAATCACATCACTGAAAGTCTCCTGTGGTCTTGTTTCAAGAATATATGGCATAGAGTGGGGCTTGCATTAAACTCGGTTTCTTGAATCAGAATTTAATGCTGCAGGAGACAATACAAACCAAACAACAATTCTGGACCGCATCAAGCCAAAACCGACCTTCCCAAGACAGCATTCCATCTCCTCCATCTCCACCCAGCGCCAGGAAAATTTTCGACTGGGGAGAGCCTAACAGCTACTGTGTGCAAAGGGGTCTCGGATTTGGCTCAAGGCATTCCAGTGACATTTTTCAGAATGGTTTTTATTGCTGTTTACCACCAAATGAAGCATTAATTGATGCAGAAGAAAATGACTAAAGCCCATGGCATTCATTTGCTTTATAGTGCTTGTATGTCCTTTCAAAAAGAGCTGCTGATAATGCTTACACTGTGAGAACTTACACAGTGTGACTGCAGATACAGACAGACTGTACTGGAATGATGCCTTCTTCCAGGTGACACAGTGACAAACAAAAAGGGGATAAGAGGAAGAAGCAAAAGCACATCAAGAAAATCCTCTGCAGTATGTGCTATGCTTCCTTCAATTTTTATAACTCTGTAACACATTTTTTGGATGTATTCAGATATAACCACTTTCAGCTTTATTTCGGGAAATAAAAATAAAGCCAAATATGCACCAAAACCAGAAACACCACAAGCATTTCCTGTCTATGGCCAAGTTATATATAGAATCCATATATGAGGATACAGCCATGGTTATGTCTGAACAATCTGTCAAGTAGTTTCCTTAATCTAGGTGACAATTTCTCCAGAGCTGGAGATTCCACAAATTCCCATCTGCCTCAGTAATCACAGAGGAGTTTTTCTCAGCTTTCACATACTCCATGCACTTCCTTTAGTTCAGCACAACTTTCCTTCTCCCCCTTCTGCCTCCAGTGCTCTGACTCGGCGGCACACCCAGACCCAGCTTGCTGACACTGTTTTTTCTGTAGCTGCTTTATGACACACAGAGCTGCCATGTGCCCACTGGGCTCCAGCCCCTCTCTTGCAGTCCTGGTGCCACAGTGATGCCCTCCCATCATTGCTTCTCCCCTTGCCTACATGCAGCTCATGCAAATGCCTCCTAGCACTATGAGCATGCCTCTCCTGCACTTTGCAAATGTCTCTTAGCTGTACACAAATAAACTATTGTGAGTTACAACAATGAGTCACGGTCTAGTTCTAATGTTGCTGAAAAATTCTAATTACATCTCAAGGCAATAGTCATCCCTGGCTTGTTTACCGCATCTCCTCCCCTTGTGCACATCCATGAGACAGGCTGAAAACACACACTCAAATGCTGTGTGTGTCAGTGGGGCAGCGGACAAACAGCTACATGTGGGGAGCAGGAGGACTGCTTCTGCCAGGGTGGAGGGATGGCTAAATGCCTGTGAAGTCTGGGCTATGAAATAAACACTGAAAGCATCACTGACAAGCACTGCTGCAGGGACATGTGGCTGAAACCGGGGTCATTTCTGGCTGGCAGATGCTGACTATGAAACCATCTCTTCTGGCTTCAAGGGACATGGTGATTCTGCAGGACAGGAGTACAGCCCCTTCTCAGCTTCTTAGCAGTAGTGTTTATTGATTTGAAGGCCTGTAGCCTTCAGGCTGCAGCCTGGGGGGAGAAGCAGTTGGATTTTAGTCAATACACTTTTAAATCAAGCTAGTTATCTCTGTGGTTGTGGGGTTTCTGGAGCTATAATTTAAAAACAGATAAAATGTGACATAAAGAAGAGTTACCACCTCTGTGAAGAGTTATTGCGGAGTCAAACACCTCCTTATTACTGTGATCATGAAGCCACCCAAATTAGCACTCCTGTGTGTCACAGAGCATTGGCAAAGCAGATCTAACGTGCAGACACACAAGAAAACAACTGATAATGCCAGAAAATGCATTTGCTAAATTATACCGACTGTATCCTCCCTTGCTCTGGCGGCAGCTCCAGGTCTCAGCCAGGATGGCTTTTCCTTGGCTTCTAAGCGCCACCTGCTGAAACACGGAGCCTCCTGTCAGGGCCCCGCACTCGGACACTTGCTGGGGCCATCACATCGTGCTGCTCCAGACGAGTTGCTCAGATGGGACCTGTGGGAAAAATCAAGCCCACATCAAACTAAGCAGTATTTCACTTATTTGTAGTCTATGGCTTTAAAGAAGTTTGGGCAAAGAAAAGCAAAAGACAGAGTTTTCCAGGACTTCTTCATCCTTAAAATGAAGTAGGCATCAGTGTCCACAGAAGTGCTAACTTCATAGCAGTAATTCAGAAATCCATCTTTTGTTACCTAAGAATGAGAAAAACAGTGTTTACAGGGGTGATGGCTGTATACTGTGGCTCAACAGACTCTGTATTTTGCAAATACTTCTTTTGCATCTTCCAGCGAAGTCTGATTTTTACATCAGATTCTCCTAACCTGATATTAGGATGTATTGCTGTAGCAAGCTCCAACACAGAATTTAGTTGAATGATACTAACACCAATGAAGAAAGATCCTTTTGCTGGGAAACAGAGCTGCTGCTGTGGGCTCAAGAAAAAGAAAATAGAAGAAATGTTTTTCCAGTTCTTGTTAAATATTGACAGCATAATTTACATGTCACAGTGAAATTGGGTTAGTCCAGCATCAGGACCATCACCAAATGAATGTAAAAAAACCCCAAACATTTGTCAAAACAACAGAAAAAATGAGACAAAAAGCAGAAATGTATTGATGAAAATGTGTAAAGGATTAAGTCTATGCCACAAAGTTGAAATTTCTCTGTCTGACTCTGTCAGACAATTGGTTTTTTCCAGGAAATGTACATAGCTTAAAAAAAACCCCATGTTTTGAAAGTAAAAAAAAAAAAATTAAAATACTGCAGCTTTTGGAAAAAGTACCATGTTTTCAATGAAAAAAAAGGAGCATATTTATCTCAGGAAAATAACCACTTCTCACATTTTACCACAATCTCTGCTTTTCCACAGAAAACCAGACTTGATTCCACTTCCACAACACCTTGTGCTTCCTTTCTTTCCAAGATACACAGCAAAGGTTGGATCCTGTCCCCAGTCTCCAGCTGCATCTCCTGTTGGGATCAGCAGCAGTGCTGTGAGCTGGGAGGAAGCCTGGGTCCAGGATTTTGTGGAGGTGGGGTTGCTGTTTCTGGGGTGGCTGCGAACCTCCAGACATAAGCATGAAAGAGGTGCTGGAGCCAACACCAAGCTTACTTTGAAACCACAGAGGTTTCAGACTCAGCTGAAGCACACCAGTATGGCCAGGGGGCTGCTGCAAATAGAGACGTGGCTTACAGCCACCTGAGGACTTGGGATTAAGCACAGGCTACTGGGAATCCTGCTTTCTAGTCACCCTACAGGAGAGGAAAGCTAAAGAAACAGGGCGAGCCATAATCACAGTGACACAGACAGTAGGCAGCTGCTGGCAGTGCCAGGTTGCTCTTGGCATTACCTGTTTCACTGGGAAACCTTGGTGTGCTGCTGCTGCTGCTGCTGCTGCTGCTCCCAGTGTGGAGGGGAGGGAGCTGCACGGCAAAAATCAGCAAAATCACTGGTCTTGCTCCTCCTGCTCAGGGACAGCTCAGGGATGGCAAAGCCGTGCTCTGCCCACATGGCTGCAGAGGTTTGAGGCAGCAGTGTGTGCAAGGAGTTACATAAAGGCAATGAGCATAGCTTGTTTCACCTGCAAAACTTCTACTGCTGCCATCTGCCTCTGCCAAGATGGCTTTGTGCCACGAGGGCAGCAAAATGAGTCAGATCACTGAAAATCTCTTGTGGTCTTGTTTCAAGAATATATGGGAGAGAGAGGGGCTTGCATTAAACTCAGTTTCTTGAATCAGAATTTAATGTTGCAGGAGACAGTATAAAACAAAAAATACTTCTGTATCACATCAAGCCAAAAATTCCCTCTCCCAGACAGAAACATGAAGCCACAAAGAGAACAGAGGGGCCAGAATGAAAGTGTACTAAAGGAAGCTACACAAGTGCCACCTTCCCAGAAGAGCCAACCAGAAGGAAAGGCTATCCCACACCTCTTTTCCCCCGCACCTTGTGCTGTTTTGGGGTGGTGGGGTGGTGTCACCAAGGTGCTCTGATGGCTCATGCAGAGGCAGGAAGTGGGGGCAGTGTTCTGGAAGAGTTACAAGGGAGCCTCTTCCCTCTTTCCCACAGGGCTCTACCAACATTTTTGGAGCAAACTTCAGTGCTGGCTGTTGGGGAGGGCATACCTTATTCCTGACAACACACTGTGCCACACGGCAGGCTGGAACTAAAGGTGCAGGCAAACCCTCCACCTCTGGGGCTGCCCCCCAGCCCTGCAGACTCAGATGTTCCTGTGGCTTGTGCCATCCTGTTTAGCATCTGTTGCACAATCAGAACGAAGAAATAGTGCTTCAAACATGAAGTGCCAACCAAGATCTCCCATCTTGATGCTAGCCAGATACAATGGTGTGCATTGCCACCTATCTCCCAAAATCTGCTGTGTGTGCTGTGGAGCCACAGGCTGGCAGGATAGCATCTCCTTATCTCCTGGATCTGCTGGGTCTGTAACCAGCACACTGCAGCTGCAGCTGAACAGGGGCCTTTCAGCTTCATTTTTGGGTCTCCCAGATCACAGAGAGGGAGAGTGAAGTGGTAAAGGGAGGCTCTGGGTACTTGCCATTAGTCTTGAAAATCCCTCTTGTCTGGTTCAAATCCCCTTACCTTTCCTTTAAACCCTGAAAAGTGCTTCCTCTGAATGTCCAGTGTGTGTGCCCAGTGTGCCATTACGGTTGCATGTTCCCCAGTAGAGATTTTACTGTCTAGCAGCTAATGCCTTTGTTTGTTCCATTAATTTGCACACATATTAATCAAATTACATTTCATACAGGACAGATTCCAGTTTGAATTCTACAGCACCTTATTACTAGTGAAAAATCATGGGGTTTGTTTCCCAGATTATTTATTTTTTCCTGAAAGCACTATACCTTTTCTGAAGTTACCAGTTGTTGTTCAGACTGCTCCGAGAGCAACTTTGTTCACACAGATGTGAAAGGAAACTTTGCCCAAAACCTGCCCTTGGAAACATGGTTGTGTACCAATGTTGAAATGACTCCACTGGAAACCATGTTCTCAGGAAGCACATCCAGTGAGCAATGAGGTGCACACACAGGCAGACCTGAGCTGGGAACTGTTCTGAGAGCAGCACCAGGGATGCACCACCAAGGTGAGTGGGTTTAAGCTCTCCTGGATCACGTCCTTCAAGTCCCCACACAAACCCCATTAGTCCAGCTCAGTGCAGAAATCTTGTCCTGAAACATAGGATTTTCCCCAGCTGCCATAGGCTCACCCAAGGCTCCCAGAAGCCAGTGACAAAACTTCTGCTGGTTTCAAAAAACCACAGTTACTTTCAGTACTAATCCTCTATTCTGAAAATATATATTGGTTGGAGATTAAATAAAATTGGAAGGTATTAGTACCAAAGACAAACTGGCTGCAGTTATTCAGATTAAAACTTCCACTTCACTTGAACAAATATCAACTTGTCAGATCACTGCAGGGTGTGAAGACATGAGATAGCAAGTCAAAAGGAAATGTTTCTTTCATTTTGTAATTCCCACAGCCCATCCACATTACTTTATTTCTATTTGAAAGAGAAGACAGATAGCATGACACCATGTTGTGAAATCAATTAATATAAGAGAAGTGAATGGATTCTATTCAAGCTGCCAGACCACCACGTACAGCCCCTCTTTGATAGTAAGTTTGTTTATA
>VZTB01007070.1:69455-80104 GCA_013397245.1 Thryothorus ludovicianus
TATATATAATATATATATACCGGCACTCCAGTAGCATTGCAGTAAGTAAAGACTCCTCTTATGATCACTGGCAATCATAAAGAGAGTTTCTCCACCAGTTTCCAGTGTCAGCTAGTATGCAAGTTTCCCGAGGCTTACTGGTCAAGAAAATAATAAAGTTTGCACAGCCTTCACTAAGGAATTGCAAGCAGCTATTGCTCATACTGTGATCATTGCTGGACAAAAGAAAAATAGGTTTTTGCAGAGGATCAGTGCAGCAAGCACTCAGGACTTCTGTGTTTGAACTGTTAGCAACTCAGGCCAAGAGCTGCAGCTTTATCAGAAAGGCTTTTTAGAAATCCATTCTATAACCCTGTACTGGTTTTTGCTGTCTGCCAGCCTGAAATGGAAAAAATGTTGCCATGTACAAGCCTTTGTGGCACTCTGCTACAGCAGCAGCAGCTTCTCAGTCTGGAAGAGCAGCAAAATGATGAGAGGGAAGCAGAAAGTGGAAGAAAAAATAAAAAGGTATCAAAGCAGGAAAAATTAGACACCACACACACACTAGGGTTTTATTTGGGATTTTTTTTTCCATTTTCCAACGTGTACTATTTCCCCCCTGTTTGTACGGACAAAGGACAAAAGATGAACTGAGACAGTCTCATTGATGTGACAAGAAGGGTAGGTTCCCAGTCCTTATTCAGCATCTGAAACAGAAGACAATAAGAAAATGATGAGTTCTTCACTTCGCAGAAAGGTCCCTGAAGTCGTATCTTCTGCAAATACAAGTTGTTTGCTACAGTAAACTGTTTCACTGTCAGTATGTACAGGTAACAGCTACCAGGTCAGCAAACATTCTAGGAACAGAGAGAAAAAAATGCTGTAACACATGTATTCCCTTGGAAGAAAAGTATAAGTAAAATGATCTCATAGCACAGAAGGAATCAAAGCAGGAGGAGAGGAGTGAAAATCTATAAGAAGCTACATAGGGAGTTGAAACATGGCATGCACAGGAAAGTCATCTGTGTGCTTAGTTGTAAGCCAGATAAAAAAACAGGACTTTAAAAAGCTTTTTGTATTTATCCTGGTCCATGTCTCCCTGTCCTGTGTAGGCAAATTTGGGAAGAAACCTCCAAATGGGGTCCCTCTAGAAAGCAAATCCAAATGGCCACTCACACTGAACAACAAACCCTCTGTGTGCCCCGCAGAGATGCCAAATTCAGAAAGTCTCTCCCGGGGCTGGAGCTCGGCTCAGTTGCTGTCGGTCCCTCAGGGCTGGGAAAGGCCGGGCCCAGGCCAGGCCCGGTGGGACACAGGTGGGAGCTCCTGGGGCCCTTTGGGTGTTTAACCAGAGCAGGGTCAAACAGTGCCAAGAAAAAGGGATTAAAAAAACACATTCCTGAGAACTTCTCTGCCTCAGCTGGCCAAAAACTAACAAAAAGCAAAGGAGAGCTCTCTTCTACTGTCCACACTGCAGCCAGCACAGGCCGTGTGTGTAGGAAAGCTGAAAACTCTCATCTTTATGTTTAGAAAACAACCACCTCAGACATTCCACCGTGTCTCCTTCACTCTCAGATCGTTTTAAAGGTGCAAAACTTATTTCTGAGCTAAACAGATGAATGGGGATACAATTCAGCATCAACCCAGGACTTCTCCTCTTTGATTTATCCCTCCAGCTCCCTGTTCTGGGAACTCTCATGTTCCCAGCAGCAAGATCAGCAGGTGCTGGTCATGCCAGTGAGACCCTGAAACCAGGAGATATGCAGTGCTACAGGTGACAGGTCTTCATGACCTCTTTGGGACAGGCTTCCTTCCATTTATAACAGCCTGTCCAAGACCACCACACTTCTAGAATACTTTGATTTCCATCTTTTGCCTCCTCTGCCAAACAGAGCTTTATCTAACATTGCAGGAGGGGATTTACAGGAACCACAGTGACCTAATGCAGATGTCAAAAAAGGAAAGAACAGCTCATCTTAGAAAAGACATACCAGGGATGCAAAGAGAAAAAGGACAGATGAGTTAGGTGGCCAAATGCCAGACCTACTCTCTAATTATGGTCTGATCCCCCGAGGCTGAGCCTACTGAAGCATCTGGGAATTAATTCTATAGATTGAATGTAATTGGCACAGTTACTGGAAACTGTTGTTATGGAACAGGAGGGTGTTGTTGTGCATACCCTTAATCAGAGGAACCTATAAAAGGTGAAATAAAAGTCCTGCTTCTTTACCGATATGATTACAGTTTCCAAGCATTCTTCATCATGACGATGAAGTAGATGTCTGTGTCAATTGAAGCACTGACTCCAGCATAGTAGTTCAGGAATTCTTCTGTTGTGATCTGAGACAGAGAAATTAAAAATAGGAAAATGAACCTTCGGTTTTATTTAATGCTTTAAGTCAAAACCACACATTGAGAAGAACTCTTAATGAAACCGAACATCTGCTATTTTATGTTGTTGCTAACAAAAAAGAATTCAACAGGAGGAATTAAGACACTTAAAATTTGCTTGATTTCACTTTGCTAGAAACAAGAGTTTTTGTCCTCCATAACACTTCGATGCAGGTGAAACATGTGAAGTTTACCTAACCTTACCAGAAACTGAAAGTAAAATCACTGCTGCCTAAGAAGACAATTTTTTTTTAAGTATTTTCTTCCAGGGATGCTATAATCTGGTTCTTTGCATAATTATTAATAAAGTAGATGGGGTTTCTGATTCAATTCAGAAACAGACGGGAACTTTATTTCCACCCATTGCTCTAAACAAGTCTCCCTTAATGAAGTACATATTCTTTCAAATACCTAAGAGTTTTGAATTGTGTTCATGGGTATTTTGAGGGTTAAAAATGACCATTAAAAAAATTAAGTTATTAAAGCTGTGCATGTCTCTTGCGATGCCTTAATTCTTGAATTGTGTAGGTCATTCTTTGAATAAACATCACATAGAAAAATACAAAACAATTTTAAAATGTTATTTAGCCATGACAGTGTCCAAAGGAGGGCCAGGAGGATGGTGAAGGGTCTGGAAGAGAAGTCGTGTGAGGAGTGGCTGAGTTCACTTGGTGTGTTCAGCCTGGAGGAGACTGAGGGGATCCCTAATTGCAGTTAAAACTCCCTCATAAAGGGAAGCAAAGGGGCAGGCACTGTGGTGCTCTGTGGTGCCCAGTGACAGGACCCAAGGGAATGGCCTGAAGTTGTGTCAGGGGAGGTTTAGGTTGGATAATCATGAAAAGGTGTTTTCATCCAGAGGGTGGTTGTGCACGGGAACAGGCTCCCCAGGGCAGAGGTCACAGCCTGACAAAGGTCAAGAAGCATTTGGACAGTCCTCTCAGGCCCATGGTGTGATTTCTGGGTGTCCTGTACAGGGCCAGGAGTTGGACCTGATGACCCTGATGGGTCCCTTCCAACTCAGCATATTCTGTGATTCCAAGATATATGCTGTCATTGCATTATGTGTTTGAGAGCTTAGAAAAACATGACAATAGGGAGAAGGGACAACTTCACACTGTCCTATCATCATAAAATGATTACAACACTCACTAAAACTGCCTGTTTCAGATTCACTCAGCAAGACCATGGTGAAGAGGGCCTTTCTAGCAAATGCTTAACCTTGAGGTGTTTCTGCTAAAAACATTTTAGGTATTCAGTATCATTACTGTCTTCTGATTCAGGAAAGCCACGATTTATTCTCAGAAGGAACAGTAATCAGGTGAGCTAACATCAGGACTGCTGAACAAGAGATGGATGCTCAGAGAAAACAGGAACTGAACTCATCAAGGATCTTTTTGGGAATTGATTTAATGTGTTTATGTATGACCTCAGTGCAAAAAGCAGGAACATTTGGTTTGAAATTTGCTAGATACTCCAGCTAGATGCTGTGGAGGTGGTAGGAGATAGCTGGCTCTGAACTGATATCCCTGAGGATGACACTGCAGCTGAAGAGATGAAATTCAGCTCTACTAAGTGCAAAATCATGCCCACAGTATATAAAACTCATCACCTCTCTACAACTGAGAGCCTGAGTGGTGGGAACTAAGTGAAGGATTCATGTGAAGCATGAGACACGTAGGAGTCACCTGTGCAATGCAGTCTTGAAAACCCAAGGCTTTGGAGAGTGGAAAGTGATAAAGACATTCCACAAATCACTGATAAAAGCTTACAGTCTAGTTTGTTATTATTAACTGTTCAGATTGAGAATATCACCATGTGAACCACAGAGATACAGGGATGCTCTGAGCTGGTAAACAGATGTAAATTTAGACCAAAGAAGTTTGCAGACACATAACAAGGGGAAAGAGACCGTGCTTGGCTCAGAGATGGCTGCAAAGCAGATGTATAAGAAGTCCATCACAAAAGGTGACCAGGCTTTGCACCTCAACTAGAGAGTTGAGCCAGAGTGCAGGAAGGGCTCCCAGCTCACGCCTGTGGCAGAAACCCCAGCCCCATTATCCCTCCAACTCTCTGTAGATAGATCTGTCTCTGCTATGGACTGATTTCCAGGTCAAACGTTTCAGTAATTACACTAGAGAAGAACTAACTGTATTTAACAAAGCAGGGAGTCTGCTTTGGACTAGGATCCTAGGATTTATTCTCCTAAGAAGTGAAAAATCTCCCAATTTATGTGGATTTTGAAAGTCAGAAATTTTGTGTGGTAGTCTGGAGGTGTACTTAGTGTAGTCTATGAAATTCAGTTATTAAGGCTACAAGCCTTAATGCAATCTCACAGTCACCCATGTATCTCCTGCAGAGCCCCTTTGCCTCAGAACATGCAAGCTAGCTCTATAAAGAGTGCTGTGCACAGGCTGTGCATCTACTTTGATTTTTCATATAAATGTGATGCAAATGAATGTTTGGTACTGCAATTACTCCCACACTTAATAACCTAAGTCAAATTCTGAGTCAGATGGTGACTTCATGGCTCGCAATTAGGTGCTTCATTTACCTTCCCGTCTTTGTCATAGGGTGAATCAAAATTATCCAGAAAGGCTTTAAAAACTTGATCTTCTGTCCAGTCTCCATTCATGTATTTGGGATGATATTTTGCATTATACATCCCGCGTAAATCTTCAATTGTAATGACACCATCTCCAGTCCTGTCTAACTTCTGAAATGCCTGCAGGACAATCTCTTTTCTTGCTTGGGACATGGGAGGCTGTAAAAAATATTAACATTTTATTTTTGCCAACTATTTGCCCAGTTCCAATTTCAAGTGCTTGCTGTTGCTAGCAGCAAAACTTTCAAGGTAGATGGGACAATATACTGGTGATAGTCCACACTGTCCATGAGTTAGAAAGGGCAACATATCCTCAAAAGAGAAATATGATTAAGACTATTCAGTGTCTTTCCATACAATAGCAAATGGACAATGAGAGAGAAAATGCAACCTAGAACACTTTCCTGATCCACCCATTCTAAATATTACCAGCAAGAAATTACTAATTACCTGAAGTACTAATATTTTCCATATTAATTGTTAAGGCTTCAGCAGAGTAAAGATACTTCAGACAAAATCAATCCCTGTGGTGGACTAGAGAAGGTCTCCCCTGAATAAGTTCATGTCAAAAAGAGATGCATCATAAAATGGCCAACAAAGAAGTGAGATTGATGGCTGAACCGCTCATGCACCCAGACTGCAGCACAGGAATTTCTGTATCTAAATCAAAGCCACAATTAATTGGAAAAAAATCATAATAGTGTATTTGCAAATATTCTATTCTACTTTGTGCTGTTCTGCTATATTTTAATCCATTTAATGCAAAAACAACATTGACTTCCCATACTCACTCTCAGAGTAGCAAGAAATTCATCAAAATCAATTGTTCCATTGCCATTTTTATCAAATATCTGGAAAAGCTCTTGTGCTTCTTCCTTATCGATAATCACAGCATAATGATGTAGTCCTGTCAGAAACTCTTTGAAATCAAGGGTTCTGCTTCTGTTGCCATCAATAATCTGAAAAACTCTGTGGAAAACATGAAATTTAAGGAAAATACATAGGAAAACATGGCGAGTGCTGCTGTGGTTTAGCACAGCACTGGAGAGTCACCTTACTGAGATAATGTTTGCTCCTTCTTCTGTGTTCTGAGGAAAAAAATCCAAACAACAAAAAACAAGAACAACAAAAAAAAAAACCCCAAACCCCCCCCCCCTACAGTTATTGGCAGTAGAGATTACTTGTTTAGATTGGGAACATGAATATTACACATCTGAAATTAAATGAGGGAAAGGCTGCCACATAGTATTCCTATTCCTTATAGCCAGCCCTCTGTCCTCTGCAAGTTGCACATTTAGATGAAGTTCCAGTTGGTCACCAATTGGATCCAGTTGTGGTTTGTGGGCCTGGGAAGAATGTCACATCTGTGATGTAACACCCCTTTCCTAGGGATGGGATGCTTGCAAAAAGATTTTAGATAAACTAGACAGCTAATAGACCATTACAACCAGACACCATACCCTAAAAGGAAGGAAGGTTAAAATTTTGAGTGCTGATAATTTTAGAAAACACCAAGGAGAGATATGTGGCTAACATTCCCTTCCTTTCCATGGCAGGAGTTGTTCTGGGTCTCACAGAAGCACTTTCTCATGAGGAATTCACAGTCTTCAGTCCTTCCAAAGGTGAGCAGATCAGTCCTGTGTCCCAAAACACATGAGCCCCTATGCCAGGCTCTGTGGGTTTTGGCATTTGCACTGAAATGAGGAAACTCAAGTTTTGGTCCCTATTTAGGGCGTGAGCCTCTTGTGGCTAAAACTATTATGCTGAATAGTGGTTTGACATCTTGCATACTCACCTGCCAAGTCCTTTGATGCCTGCAGATCCCTTTGCTAAACACTGCAGGCGAAGTCTCTCTATAGGGTCAGTGGTTTTGGACAGGTTCCTTTTTGCTTTTATTGCCATTTCTCGGTCATGTCTTGCTGTGCCTGGCATCTGGAAGACCAAAACGATGATGTGGCTTGGATTCACATTCAGACACAGTGCTGAAACGTGCCTTAGCATACAAAGCATCCCAAATCCCTAACTCGCAAGCTGATGGTAGCAACTCTTTCATGAGTACCCATTTTGACCATCTATTTCCTTTTCCTTGTATCCTTCCCTTAGAAAGGGGTATTGCCAATGTAGGCCACCGACCATGAAAGGAGGGCAACCACCTTGTGGTTAATCCAGAAACAGACAAGAAACTGTGTGAAAGAATTTTCTGCCTACAGTGTGAGAACACTGTGATGACTGGTGGGTGCACTCAGGAGTGTGTGGCTCCCTTAGTGTCCACAGCATCCTTGCCAAGCTTCTTCCAGCTGGCCAGGTTTGTGGCTGTCATTTGATCACAGGAAGACAAAAATTACCCTGAGGACCTTTGCCTTTGATTCACTTTTGTTCCACTGAGGTCCCGAATCTACAAGGCAGAGATTTCTCCCGTTGCATGTCTGAGCAACAGCAATCACCTACACAACACCACTGCTTTTTAAACACAACAGCAGAACAAATTATATCCTTAAACTTTCACAGTGTTTAGCACCCGAGGATTTCACATGCTGACAACAAAGGCCTTCCAGCTTCCCTCAGAGGAGAACAGTGGAACAAAAATAGGGAAAACCAGCTTGTGATTCTGCAGTGCTGCAACAGCACCACCAAGAGCAGCATGCCCAGGCTGGCAGAGACCCACTCCTTCTTATTTCTGATTATTTCTTATTTCAGATTATTTCTGCCTAGTGCTGAGAAAAGTGAGTCTGCCCCTACTGATATTTTGGGTCCACAATGAATCCTGGGCCCATGCTCAGGGACAAGACTGCTGTCCATAACCTCCTTTAGGGGTCTGCAGCAGACCATGAAGACTCCCAAAATATTTTCCAGCCTTTCAAGCACCATGGGATCAGAGCGCACGAGTCACGGAAGTTACAGCTGAGGTCTTGACTCAGAGGGCCACTGGTGCTTTGTTGAGGCAGTGCTGGGATGGGGAGAAGAATCTGAGCTCCCCTGTGAGGCACTGCCAGTGCACATGGAACTTCCAATCCCATTCTCATTTCACATGCAGAAGTGTGAATTGAAATGGTCACACAAAGCTTCTAAGAAACATGGATCTTAACTGTTTCACTCCTGTTTACAGAGCATTGGCTATGGCTGCTGGTAATGCCACATATGCTGAATTTTGTAAACACTTCAGGTTACTCCAGCTGGGCTTGGAAAAACAGAAAAATTAAGTGGCTTTGTACTCCCCAAATGGTTTCAGAGCTAGCTTACTGTAGAAGTCTAGAGAGGTAAAATGTAGAGCATTTTGGCCTTTGTTTCAGACAGAGTAAGCAAAGTTCTTCTGGGAACGCATTAACCAGTGGCCAGGAAGATCTCACAGCTGTGTGAGATCAGCAGCCAAAAATGTTTTCTGCAAACAATGACCTGTCCTTAAGGGGAAATGTTTAGCTGGAAAAACTTTAAAATACAATAAAGTTACATAAACACAGTGCAACCTATATTTACATTCCTATTACTTATATATAATATATAGCAACTATACCTCTATATACAGGGTACATGATGCAAGCATTACCACTGTGCAGTGTGCTTCTCTCTACACAATGGTGTGTCTTTATAGAAATCTATAAATACTGACACCAACAAGGACATAATTCATCTCTATTGCACACTGCAAAAATCTACACAAACACAACCCATGAAAAGAATGTAGCATCTCCTTGCCTTGGATTCAGTGGAGTCGAGTCATTTCCAAAATACTCCAATGTGCATCAAATAATCATTGCAGTAAGACTCATTAATTGAGGCTAGGGAGTGATAGCCTGATTTGTTATCTGTTATGATCTCTTGAACCTCAATAAAAGCCATTGAAAGTGGCCAATCCTCCATAATTTCTGCTGTAAGAATAAAGTTTGCTTCTACATCTAGAAGCATTTCTGCCTCAGAATTCACCATCTCCAGGCTAAGTTGTTGCAGTATTGAATAATTTTTCTTTTAAAATATGTTGTTTCTAGTCTGGATTTCCACCATATTAGATGCTGTTTTACTCTTTTTTACAAGATTAAAAATGTGTCCAGGTATAAGTACTTGAAGGTCCCTTTTAAACTCACTTTGGCTCAGTAATTAGGCATAGCTTAGTTCTCCTGGTACAAAATGAGTTTCCAGATATCAGATTATTCTTGCTTTTGAACTTTTCAATTTTTTCCCAGGGCTCCTTCTGAAGTGGGTCAGAGCACACAATAATCTCACTAATATCATAGGTAAAGATATTCCCACTTTTTTTCCTCCATGAGTATCATGGTTAAAAGTACTAATAATAAATATTTCTGCTGCTCTTTGCAAATCTGCATTCTCTGTAATGTTCACTACCTGAATCACCAACATGTTTCTTCTATACAAAACTCAGTATTTAAAGTCTGTTTGTAAAGTAATTGTGCTTTCACATCACACTAAAGCCTCCTAAACAGGACCTGGTTTCCTGTACCACATGGCAGTAAGCATTTGAGAACCCTTTTTATACACCCAGAAAATACAGAAAACCAGTTAAATACAAAACCTGCTACATGCAAACCTGGTCCATAGTGATACTTATACCACTTTCCTATTTCTGTTGGCTGCAAGTTTAAGTTAGAGGTAAGCCCTTCCTAGGCTGTATTTTAAGAAAAGAGATTCCAAATCAGTGCAAGGAGGGAGGAATCACAGTAATTCACATGCTCTTTCCTCCCCTTTCATTTTGCTCTTGCTCCTTTTTGGATAATGTGAAGTAATTAAAGATGCAATCAGCAAACAGTTCGCTGCATAAAGTACAAATGTGTTCCATCTTAATATCATTAAGGAAACAAGAACAGGTCATAACAGTAATTCCACATGGTTTTAATTTGTGTATCTCATCCAAGACTATCAAATGTCTCCTTCAGTGAAATTAACCAGCAGTGTTTATTTTAATTTTGAGTGCTAGAGAGTTTTGTTTTGTTTAACAACCTAGGCTATGAACAATTACAATGCCACACACTGTCAGCATTGGTTGTTTCTATAGGTGATATTGTGTTATGTAGGCAAAACAGAAATGACTGCATTTATTCCTAACAAATACAAAACCTTAAATTTTGGGTTGGATTTTTCCAGAAGAATCTTATGCAGCTCAGCAACCAGATCCCCTTACAGATTTCTATGTGCCTGAGAATTAAACCTGGAAAGAGTCAGATTCGGTCTAAGCTCTGCAACATTTGTTTAGATATTATCCTTCAGGAGCTCAGGAGCCTCCTATGAAGATCCAAAGAACCACTGCAGTATGATGGGCAGAGCCCCATACTTACCTCTGGATTGCTCAGGCTTCTGAAAGCCCATGTCCTAGCCAAAGATTAAAAAAAAAAATGACAAAGCAGCACACTACCCTGCCCAGAGCAGATCATCTCACGAACGAAGGATGGATTAAGTGGCCAAAACCAATTGCACATATTAATCTTACTTCTTATCATTTCATTAAATTATTAAAAACATGAAAACTGCAGGGGTACTTGACAGCCATCTAAACACCTCCTTAAAAATCTGGTTTCCCAGCTCCACAGACCCCTCTGCAGCAGAGGGGTCTGGTGTCTCTCTATTGTGACCAGCATCATCCAGCTTCAACTTTCTGACAGGTGGACATCACTGTGATTGTTCTTTTGCATATATACACACATATATATTTATAAATATATATATTTAT
>VZTB01007070.1:88493-99472 GCA_013397245.1 Thryothorus ludovicianus
CCAGCCAGGCAAGGGAGGGGACTGTCCTGCTCTGCTCTGGGACAGAGCAGCATCCAAGTGCTGGGGGCAGTTTCGGGTTCCACAGTGTCAGAAAGGCATTGAACCATTACAGAGCATGCAAAGGAGTGTCAAGAAGAAGGGTCTGCAGGGGAGGCTGTATGAAGAGCATCTGAATGCACTTACCTGGAGAAGACTGAGGGGATCCCTCATTGCAGTTACCATTCCCCCCATGAGGGGAAGCAAAGGGGCAGGCACTGATCTCTGCTCTGGGGTGACCAGTGACAGGACCCAAGGGAATGGCCTGAAGTCGTGTTAGGGGAGGTTTAGGTTTTTCAGGAAAAAGTTCTTTGCTTAGAGGGTGGGNAGCCTGACAAAGGTCAAGAAGCATTTGGACAATGCTCTCAGGCCCATGGTGTGACTCTTAGGGTGTTCTGTATAGGACCAGGAGCTGGACTTGATCATCCTGATCAGTCCCTTCCAACTCATCATATTCTGTTCTATGGTTGAACAACTTTAAGACATAGAAGAGTAATGGAAGGGTGAGCATAATCCTAAAAAATATAGAACAAAAATTAAGTTTATTGTAATTGTATTATTAATATTACTATTCTCCTTTAACCATATTGCCGTTTTAACTGCCTTGTTACTCTTTATTTTTCTCTATCAGATTTGGTTTAGAGGTAACATGCTGCAGATCTCAATTAACAATTAAATCTTGGCTTTAGTTATATGTAATGTGTTCTTTCTTTTTGTTCAAAAACCTTGAACATAACACAATAGAGGAGAGAGGAGTATGACTCAAACTCAGCTCCTAGCAGGGGCCAAAAGGCACTCTGTGACATTTCTCCTGCTCTTTTTGTACGTGACACACGTTGCCAGCTACAAACAGCTTTAATGGGAAGTTAGACTGTTCTGTTGTGTGTCATTTTTTTCACACCCACAGAATTGAGGTCTGTCTCAGCAGTGAGATTGCTTTGCCTCTCCCTGTTACCATTTCCCTTGAAATGGGATGGTTTTCTTCTTAACTGGGAAGTTAGTAGTGGTACCTTTCTCTCTACGGGCTGCAGGGTAATGATGTCTTTGTGTAGGCCCCTTACTTGACCCTGTTTAGCAGATGATCAAGAACGATTTTAAATAGAGATGGTAAAATATCTTGGTGATGCCCAGCAGATTTTAACATAGATTATTTTGGATCAGCCACCACAGACCCTCCTGTCCAGCCTGTGAGGGAACATGCCCTATCTGTGACTTACTCTTTCTTGTACACCAGCCAGAAAGCTTCTGTCACACCTCTGGTTGAGCAAAGTTTAGCAAAATCTATGTTAAATTCCCCAAATGCACTCAAGTCTTTCTTTTATGAACTGGGTGCTCTTGTCTAGCAGCAGGTTGGGTGGGAGTGCCACCAGGAGCAGGAGAGCATTGCTCCCAGGCCATCTACTGCGTGGCTTCTGTGGGAAGGGACCAAGGACCATTGGACAGTGGCACATGGCTACAGGGACGTGCTGCAGAGGGCATCAAACAGGGAAATGCAGAGAAGTAGGCACTCCCCATGCTGCAGAAATGGTAGCAGAATTCCCCAAATGTTTAAAACTCCATTTGCCCAGTTACAATGTGTTGCACACCATGCTGTGGTTCAAGATCTTTTCCACTAGTCATCATAACTTTACTCCCCAGTAAAGTTCCCGCTGACTTTAGAAGTGTAGCATCTAACCTGTATGTTTAGAACTGAGTCAACAGAAACAAAGTGCCTGATATCTGTATTGATCCCTAAAGTTAGTCACCTAGTCCCCAGCCCTTCACACATGTGAGTGTTCTTGCTCTGTGTCTTGTGCATCTCCATTACAGACACTGATGCTGATGAAGATCCTGTCAGAGAACAAACCACTAGCAGCTACCAGGACACAATTATTCTAGGATACTGCCACAAGTCAGCATTTAAGTGTTTGTAAACTACTTCCTCTGTCTGAAGGCTTATCCTTTTTAGAAACAAATTAGTCATATGGTCTCAAATAGATTCATGTCAGTTCAAAATTTAGTTCAGACCTGTGAACGAGAAACCAGTCTACAACTACTGTCATGTTTCTGATGCACCATTCCTGCATTTGAGGCCAGATAATGCTAACAATAATTTTCTAACATTATCTACCCAGAAATTGCATAATCTGGCATGTTTGTTATCTGCAGGGGGAAGTCACTATCTTCTGATGAATGAAACCTCACAAGTTTCTGTACAAACAGTCATACAACCCGGATGCCACCAAAGATGGCTGTTTCGATGATGTCAGGAAGAAAAAAAAAGCAAAACTAAAATGCCCACCCAACCCCCCAAAAAAACAGCTCTGTAAAAGTAACAAAACATTTCTTAGAATAGAATATTACAAGACAAATGTTAATTCTAATTATACTATAAATATTATGTAAGCTCTAGGAGTGGCACATTCCATCCACCACCAGTTGTCTCTGCCAAGGACAGAGGCTGCAGTGCTGTGCTGCAGCCCATGATGTGGAGCTTCCTGCAGTTTAAGAGGCAGAAAACTCCAAGCAGGAACTCCAGTAGGGGAGTGCAGCCTTTCTGCTGACATGGCTCCTGCCTGCACTGACCTGCACAGCCCTGTCCTGCCACCAAAAAGGCAATCAGCATGAAGAGAGAAGATGGCTTTGACTGCTTTCAGCAATGCTTTGGCACAAATAACTACACCTAACTGCACTGTCACACCAGTCCCCTGTTGCCTACAAGGAACCAGACCTCATCTAAAGGAAGAAAGACGGCTCTGGACCTTTGGAAAATTTGGAGCTCCAACCTTATCTTGAAGGATTTGCAATTACATGGCACATGGCTGTGCTTGTTTCTTTGTCAGGGACAAAGTGGGTAAAGTGGGAGGATGGGGACTGAGTGGCTTGCTCCAGGCAGCGGGTCTTTCAGAAAGGTTTGGTACCTGACCTTTTCTCCGACAGACATCACAAACATGATTCAAATCACAGCAAACTCTTTGCCTCCTTTTACTCCAAAGTGGTGGAAAAGCATGTGTTACCTATTCCTTGTTTCTGAAGAAGAGATTGATTTTAGCCTCTGAAGAATCCACGGGAAAAAGAAATGAAGGCTGAGTTAAAGGCAGTTTATTAAAATGTCTCCCACTTGAAAATATTGGAACTATCATGGGAGTTAAAATGGGAGTAGTTGAGTCCCTGACAAGGTACTAAGTACTCTGATCATCAGGACTGCATTGCTGTATATAAAAAAGGGTTTGCCAGGAGCATTGACAGGTTTGTGGAGGGCGGTACACTGTCTATCATTTCTGTGTACAGTTCCTTAAGCAGCTTGGGTTATCTGCAAAGCCCATCCCCATTCCTGTGTTAGTTTGAATGACAGGTGTCTGCTCAGGAAGACAGGAGCCTCCCTTGGAATGAAGGCTGTAAACCCCTTCCCTATGAATTATTATAATTTTGAAATTAAGGGGCTCTCAGGCAAAGATATGGGAATAGGAATAACAGTTCTTTATTAAGAGAACTAAAATAAAACAAGCACGTAGTATCACAAAAAAAACCCAATCCTGCAACCCATGACAATTCCTCACAGCCCCAGACAGTGGCTTGTTAAATAACAGGCTTCAAATAAAGAAGTAAGGCTGCAAAAGTCATTAAGTGGAAGTTCTCTCTCCCTTCTCCATGCACGTCCAATTCTTTACCATGTTATTCCTAGTCAAAGCTAATGCTACCAGATAAAACAGATTTTAGATAAAAGCATTCAGGGAGTTAAGCCCTGCAGTTTCAAGTCTAGGTATATCCCTGGTGGATCTTGTACTTGAATAAAATACAAAACATTTCTAGATATGAAATTCAGTGTAGTTTTTTTAATCCATCACCAACATTCAGTTTACACCTGCTACCCAAACTGAGACATGTGGAAATAAAAGGAAGCACAAAAAGCAACACATCTGTTCCTTGAGTAGTGTAACATTTTCTTTCAAGGTTTGAGATTTTTCCTGGGCATATCCCTGGTCATCAGTGTAAGAAATCTTCTGTAGGTTGGATGGATAAGGCATCAGTCTTAATGTTCAACTCAGAAGCTAGGGAACACACTGGAGCAACCCTTGGATGGCATGAGGCTTCCTTTGTAAAGCTTTCAAAACAATTCATTGACTATCTAGTCTAGGGACTTTCCTAGGAAAGTTTCCTGAAAAGGGACAATGTGTTAAGGGTTCCTTACATGGGAATTGTGAAATGTCACAGCTGGGATCCAGATCCACTGAACTCCTGCCCATGCCAAGAGTTCAGCCCTTCACTGTTGCAAGGGAGGGGAAGGAAGTCCTCTTGAAAAATTCTGGTCTAGTCTTGCCCAAATCTTGTGGAGACTGCTTTGAAAAGGGGTTCTTCAACTGACAAGGAAGATGAAAGGATCACTACACAGAGCTGCTCAAGGGTTTAGTGAGTTTGGAGCTGTCTTGTAGAATATTCAAGAAGTTTCTCATTGAGCGGCTGGAGTGGACAGCTAGATAGCTGTACATGTAGACAAATATTTAAATAGGTCTTTGTCATCTGCACAATCTGTTATGTAGAGTTTTTGATGGCTGTCCACAGTTTTCTGGAAGGCAGACTTGGCTTTACACGAATATCAAGGTTATTTCAAACATGATGATACTCACCTTAATGAGGCTCTGTTGGAAAGCAGCCCCCAGTTTCCTGTTGCAAGGAAAGCAGTAAGCAGTCCAGAAGAGAGTGTGGTGGTGTGGGACAATGTGTGACAGCATTTGGGTGGGACAATCACACATGCAGTTGACAGACAGGCTGCTGACACAAGGTACATGCTCCTGCTTAAGCAGACATGCTCTGAAAGAAATGTAATCTTACAAGTATGCATTGAAAGGATAACAGGAATAAAGGATATTTTCTATTCTTCAGGGATATTTATTATTCTTTTTAAAAGGACTAATTGAAGAGATAGCTAACCTTGTTAACTTCTAAACTACTAAAATTTAAAGAACTCACAATTTATAGATTTGATAAGGAAGTAGCAATTAATACATAGGAAAGCAATAGAACCCATTTAAAGAGTCTTGCTTTTCTTCCATTACAGAGAGAAGTTCAGCACTTACCTGAGTTTTATGGATCAACTGGCATACTGCTAATATGCAAAGACCTCAGCTCCTTGAAGGAGAAGTTTGGTGATATTTTTAAAACCTTCCTGCTCTGCTGTAGAAAATTAAGGTGTGTACTGAAGCAGAGTGCCCTACTGCAAGCAAGCTGGGAGGGACACTCCTGTGTCTTGTGTGTCTGTAATTCATCCCTACTTAGCTGTGGACTTCTGAAGAAAATGAAGAAAATTTTGAAGTGAAGAAAGGTTTTTTGCATCTTTCTAGGATCACTTTCTGTCACCAGAAAGTTAGGAACACAGCAAATCTGAAAATGTTGCCAAAGAAATAAAAATCAAATCCAGCGGAAACTTAACTTTGCATAGTTTAAGAGTTGCTATGATGTTCTTCCTGGTTTCATGGCAGAAGCCAAGGTGGAAGACAGCAGAGAGCATTGGAGTTCTTGATTTTAAAGTAACAGAGAAATGGAAAATATCTTGAGTGTAAGCATCCAAGGAAACAGCTTTTGAATCTAACACCGTACTGTTGGAACCCAAGAAAAATTTTGCAGACTGTGATATTTTATTGTTCTCTGCAAGTGCTAAAAGATTTCAGAGCAAAAAACAGAAGCACAAATTTCTTCATTGTGACATTGGGCCAGCTCTTCTCAGTCTTGCTCCTGAACTTTCTTTTCTGGAGGGATACTGGTTTAGTATTTATCAACATATCTACTCCAAAGCAAATGAAGTGCCATCTTTCCCCATGGCAGGTAAGCTCTAATTGCCACACTGAACATTACACTTGGATCCCTTTGAAGGATCAACAAGCTATGGGCTCCAATGGATAGAATCTATAGCTAATCTAATGACTGGTTTCATATCTGTTATTTGTTCAAGTATACCAATGAGCTCAGTCAAGCACATTAACAGTTCCCAGAGGAAGAACCACCTAAGACATGGTTTGCTACTGCTGCTGACAAAGGCTTTAATTTCAATGACAGTAGAATCAAGCTTGTTAATTCTTTTGGCTCATTAGTAATTACGGCTCCTGGCAATTCCTAGAGCTCATTAGTGTTATTGTTCCCAGTAAATTATGATTGAATATCTGATTATATTTCAGCGGCATTTCAACAGGAAAGAAGTTCATCCCATTTTCTGGAAGTGTTTTTAAGGTTTTATTTATTTATAGCTCTAAACTAATTTCAAATCACTCAGAACCAACAAAAGCAGTACACTCACCATAATTCATATTGTCATCCCCTCTAGCAGAGGGCTTCCACCTCTGTGGGTCCCTGGGACAGACCCTACCCAGCCACTTGCTCCCCTCAGCCTGCAGATCCCAGTCCTGCTGTTCTACACTTGCTTGGCTACTGCTTTACAGCCCATTGGTATTCTTTAACCACAGCCTCTGCAATGTTTATTGTTCAGAGAAAACAAGTTTCTGGTGATCTGTAAAGCCCTTCTAAGTACTAGTTCAGAAGGCCTGCCTCCCAGTGTCTTCCCAACCCATTACTGAATTATCTGAGGCAAAAGCACAAATATTTTATTTTGGTGCTCTGAATTGCACAATGATTGCTCACACTCTCTCCTGAATCACTTCCTCAATTTCCCTTTGTCAGGATATCCCTAACTTTAAGCCATGAACTGTGCTTGGGTTTAATACCTGAAATGAGAGGCAAAAGCTACAAGGTGGTAGCACACTACTGAGTCCAACACAGGCTTTTGTCACTGCTCTGCAGTCAAACCTACATATTCTTAGGCATGAAGGGCCAACCATCAGCATCAGATTTCCTACAGAAAATACACAGTGAGGCTGGGAGCAACAAATGGCAATAAGCTCACCCCAAGAGTCAGCAGAACTCACACCTCCCTTCCTACCACTGCTCAAACACTCTCCCACAGTTCACTTAGCCCCTCAACACTCTTCCTCTGTCCTGTCTCTCTCTGCCCTAGGTTGGTTTTGCCTCATTCCTTCCCACCCACAAGCTGTCTCTGAAGGGAGTGGTGCTGTGCCACACACGGGCCTCGTGCAATCGACCTGGTAGTTATTTGTGAAACCCGGGCTTGAAAGCTGTTGCTTGCTCACTGAAATGTGTTGGGAGTCATACACCACCTTCACGTTTTCTTCACGATTCCCAGAGATTTTTTTGGTAGTGCACCCCTTGCCATTCCTTTCTAGATTGCAAGGTGATCTGAGAAATGCTTATTTGGCCTTGGCCTTGAAAACACCACCTGGCCTCAGCTCTTTCCGAGTTTATCAGAAACACTGTCTGCTCCCAGGGACTTCTAACAAGCTTGTTTTTCACATGACCTGCGTGGGAAATATTTCTCTGGCCTGAATGGCATAACATTCCTATTCTCACACTTTCAAAGAAAGTGCCGGCCCAGACTGCAGCCAAGATAAAACATTGTTTTGACTAAAGCCTGCTTTTTTGCAGCCCTCCAAGCAGTGGTCTGAAATGGGCACTGTAGATCTTCTGGGCTGCAGCAGGCTGTGACCAGCAGTGTCCCTCTGAGCGGGACGGCTCTCAGAGCCAGCAATCCCTCAGGTTTGCTATTCCTGGAGGATCACTGAACCACAATGTGTCCTGGGCTGATACCCTCACTCCTCGAGGCCCAACCCTTTGCCCATTGGGAGATGCAAAAGCGAGTATTTTCACTGGCCTCTGAAAGAAATTTTTCCACAGCTACCTTACCTTGCACTATGTCTGTGTGCATACCCTCTGCGCATATGCTAGAGCCAATCTGGAAGTTAGGTTAAATTATAGTTATGATTTAGGGTAAATGCTGTAAAGTAAATTCTCTGTTAGATTGTTAAACTTAAGCTATAAATTAAGATATAAATTAAGTTAAAGTATTATTAAGTTAATGTTGTTAAACTTTTTTTCCTTTTCATTCTTGTTTACAGTGTCTTTACAAACACACACACGTCCACACACACACACCCTCCCACATACCCCTAGGCAGTTTTCAATTAATTTCTATTTTGATTGCCTGGATTTTTTTTGTTTTGTTGTTTGCTTTCCTTTGTTGCCTCAGTTGTCCTTTGTAAGAAGAGTGAATCTTACCAATGAATAGGTTGTGTTTTGTAGTTTAATATTAAATCTGACTTTTGCTCATACTCTTGTTGGTGATTTCTTGGGCAACCTCAAGCACATTCATTCAGGACAGACTTAAAACCAGCAAAATCTTCCAAAATAAAAAAACATTTTGTTTTAAGAGTACAAATGCTTATGGAAGGAGCAGCCTCTGGGGGAAAAGAGGAACAGAAAATACACAAGGAAAATTCCCACACGCAGCCGGCCTTTATGAAGTTTACTTAAAATAGATGACCTTTCCTAAACGCTGGAAATTATTTTTTGACTGTGGATCATTGAACTATAAGCATTCACTTGGATTTCAAAAGCTTAGCAGGTTTCCACAGACATGCCTAGGCACTGCCTCAGTTGAACAGTACAACATCTTGCTTTGCTGTTGACTGAGCAACTCAAAACACACTTTTAACCAGATGTTTCTGCGGGAAGAACCTCAGAGTTTTTCTTGTGCTTGTGCACAGCCCACATTCATAAATCACTCCAGTACCTGACCTCTGTTCATGAGCTGAATCTCTCTTTGCAGTCCAGGTCATGCTGCCCGTGAAGGAAAGAGAAATTGTCTTTTCTTTCAGCTGGGCCCTGACCAACTTTGGCTTTTTTCATAAGGCTGTTGAAAAATCCCAAAGCCAATGATGTGTAATGAACCAATGCAGAACAAATGCGAAAGACAGGATGTTTATGGAGAGAAAGAGTAAAGATCTTTATCACAGCATGCAGAGGAAAGACCAGGACGAGCAAGCACCCTGGCAGTCCGCAGTTGAGCTGCAGAGGGAAGGGGAGAATTCACAAGCCTGGTAATTTCACACTCAGGTAGATAGTATATCAGATGTAAAATCTACTGAACACTCAATGTAGTTTCATTAGCAACTGCTAACAACTAAACACCAGACTTAAGATCGCTCTCTGAGCAAAAAAACATCTGACAAAATAACTGAAAGTTAGTATTGAATAAGAACAATTCCCATCAGGTGAACTGCATAGATGGTAAATTAGTAGATTTAAGAGTAGTAACTTACCACAGTAAGTCTGGAGGAAGTGTGTGGCTGGTTAACAACCGGAGAATGATTCACTTCCCTAATCAAACCACCTCTGAAAAAAAAAATACACAGATCACTCACAGAATAATTTAAGTTGGAAAAATGTAAAGGTCATCCAGATCCAACCACGCTGCAATGAATGTGAACATCTTCAGCTAGATGAGGGTGCTCAGAGCACCCTCCGGCCTGATCTTGAAAGTTACAAGCAATGGGACACTACCTCTCTGGACAACTTGTGCCAGTGTCTCACCACTCTCAACTTAAAACACTTCCTTTTATTTTACTTCAATCCACCCTCTTTCAGTTTAAAACCATTATCCTTTGTGGACCCTATCTTAGTTGTAAAAACCCCTGAAGTATTGAAAGGCTGCAGTGAGCTCTCCCTGGAGCCTCCTCCTCCCCAGGCTCACCAAACTCAACACAGCCTTTCCTCTCAGGGGAAGTGCTCCAGCCTCCTGATCATCTTTGTGTCTCTCCTCTGGACTTGCTCCAACAGATCCATGGCCTTCTTATGCTGGAGACCACAGAGTTGGAGGCAGCACTGGTGGGTCTCACCAGAGCAGAGCAGAAGGGCAGAATCATCTCCCTCAACTTACAGACAGTAAAATATTTAAATTAAAAAAAAAAATAAAAATCTTTCTCTTCTTTCTTTACCTTTGGGTTTGTTTTTTTCTGTAGGGAAGATAAAAGCAATAAATATGCAAGCATTAGAAAATGAGATGGACTCAATTCCTTTGCTGTGCCCATCTCCTCATACCTGCACTGGATCAGTCTCTTGTCTTTCTTCTCATCAGTGGCCTGGATGAACTAGAAGGAATTGTGTCCTACTATGAGGGAGAAGTGTAGGCACCCTACTTTTCATTCCAGTTTATGCCCCTCAGAAATACTCAGTTCCAAGTCAGTCCCAGGAACACACAGGGTCCTCACAAGTTTCCCTGACAACAGCAGGTATGCAATAGTCTTCTTGATTTCCCTTTTTAATCTGCCTTCAAGAAGATTTAAAATTATAATGAAGACAAGACTGGATTGTCTTCTAAAGTATGAATATACTTTTAATAAAAGTATACCTTTCACCTGGAAAAAAGATATCAGTCAAGTTTCTCTAAAAGACCACTTTCAAAAACACCTCAGAGAAGCATGAATATCTAAAATACACCAGGGAAAATGTATTGCAGAAATTATTTATTTCATGCCAATTATAGTATTTGACTATATATATATTGTAACACACATTTCAAAAATATCATCCAGTACAACAGTAATTTAGAACGCTACAGAGAAAAATGTTTAACTCAGTGAATTTCAAAACAAGGTATTTATGCATACATACTTGTATAAGGCAAAAGAAGATAGTCTATCCATAAGCAGCACTCCTACAGCCTATCTTGATATACACTGGAGAGTGAAGGTCTATTACTAAACCTATACTTAGAAAGGAATCTCCTTATCTTCCAGACACCTCTACAGAAACACAATGTATTTCTATAGAAAATAATTAATTTCTACGCTGATGGCAAAGGCATCACTCTGAAACTACTAGTTCACACGAGTATGTCAAATATAACAACATTATCTTGAGGAAATAACTGAAGCTGCATACTGAAACACACACATGCACACAAAAGCATGCTGAGGACTACATTGCAATGCATTCTAAGAGAAACAAAGAATAAACCTGATTGGGCTTACCATATGACCCAGAGGGTACCAAATATAATGCAATAAAATCAACAACAGTAATTAATGTATTTAAAAGGGATCTAGTTCAACGTGCCTTTT
>VZTB01007070.1:99482-111449 GCA_013397245.1 Thryothorus ludovicianus
AAGTTTACAAGATTCACAACTACGCTGCTCTGAAAAAAGTAAAAATTTTTTTAATTTCAAAGAAAAAATTAAAAAGCTATGACACAATATATCCCCTTAGTAGTGCTATTGTTAATAATTAGGATGCACCTATTTGTCTGTAATAAGCCAGTCAGATTTCTTTAAGAAGCCTCATAAAAAGTTTTCCTACATAAAGTGATCTCTATTTGGTATTATGAATGCTCCTCAGATTTCAAGTAATTAAAGCAATAACGAAAACTGAAACCAAATGTAGTATTTTTCACATAATATTTACAGTACTCCAAGACAAATTTAATAAAATACAAATTGCCATAATTATATAAAATAATTTATATAATTCATAGATAGTAATAATTTTTAATACCTCCTATGTAAAAATCATTGTTCATGTTCTATTTTAAAATAGCATGAGTAAATATTGAAAAGACAGCAGCTTTCCACCATTCCTATTAACACTGCTAATGACTACTTTACAAGTGCTTGATTGCAAAATAAAGGCAGATTATAAACCATGATTTTTCCCGTATTGTAATTTATAGATGTATAAAGCTTCTTTTTTTTCTTAACACATTACTGTAGTTAAATAAAAATCTGTGTTGTCGCTTGCTCAAAATATCACTATGAGCAGAAATTAGAAGCTACAGATCTTTTTCCTTCCCTCATAAAAACACTTCCTCACTTCACAGCTGAGAGATGCACCCCTCTTTAGCTGAGTAGGGAACTTATTTCCCAATATACATATCAAAATATATATTAAGAGAACTACAAATCTAGTAGGAGTAATTAGTTTGACTACAGCTTTTTGCTATCCATACCTTTTAAGAATTCCAACACTGATTAGGTACTGTTTTCACACTGCTTTTTGACATTCATTGTGACTTGCACATGCTCTTTTCACTCATTTAAATCTTCGACAGGAAGACATTCAAACATTTGTACTTAACTTGGGTAGGATTTTTGGTGTTTGGGTTTGTTTTTTTTTGGTGTTCATTGAGGGAGAAAACTGCAGAAATTACGGCAAAATGTATACACTAACTGGTCTGTAATTCAGGAAGTGAAATAAAGAATTATACAACTGACATTCTTTAGCAGCAAATAAATATGACTCTATATATACACACTGAAAGACAAATATGCTAACAACCAATTCCCAAAAGCATAGTTTGCAAGGGAATTGCATTTAAAATCACCTAATCTGAAGATCAGAAGTGATGCAGGAACACTGCTAGCTTAAACATAACAAAGCTAGTTTTAATTTTATTTAGCTGTAGTGCTACTGGGACTGGAGCTGTAGCAGGAAAGAACCCATCAAGAGTTGCCACAATCTGGCTGAGAAGCACCATGGAATCCCAGAATGGTTTGGCTTGGGAGATATCTGTAAAGGCCACCTAGTCAAACCCTCCTGCAATCAGTCAGCACATCTTCAACTACATCTGGGCACTCAGAGCCCTGTCCCAGCCTGGGCTTGAATGTTTCCAGGGACAGGGCATCCACAGCTCTCTGGGGAGTGGGGTAAATCCTTAGGAACATAGTCCCCTCCCAAGTTCTGCATTATTTATACTAGCAGTAACCAAACTTGTTTGAAACTAGTTCAAGTGAACAGCAAATATTGTTCTTTTATAGTTGTACGCCATTTTTCTTTATTGTAAGTATTCCAGATTCAGTCATATGAATCCATAATGAGTTTTCAAAATATACTTTAAATTAATTACCCCACAAATTGCATGTAATTAGAGCCTGGACAACTTCTGGTCAGCAATGTACACTACAGATGAAACACGACTTCGCTTATCAACTCCTTTTTTAATCAAACAGCATCCAGGGAGGATGTGAACACCAGGCATTGCCAAGCACAATATAGAGAACTCTTTAGAGCTTTTCAGAGCTCAAAAACCAGTCACTGGCTCTTCCTTACTCCACTGCAACATCAAAAATGTCAGTGGATTCCCACTTTAATGAGCTAAGAATGTCTACATTAGAATCTGAAATCCCACAGCCATTACTTTATACATTCAACTCTACAAATTCCTGTATTCCAACGAAATCTGCACGACCAGTTATATATAAAACCTCTGACCATGTTTCCTCTGAAAATTCTATTTGCAGCCATTTCACTGAGAGGGGGAAAAACCAGGCCCCAAGAAGGCTCAATCCCACTGTCTGGTCACTGGGTACTATGTAAGGTTATTTCACAGATTTTCAGAAAAACAGAAATAACTTCTAATAGCTTTTCTTCTGGCCCTGAATTAGATCCCTTTGCAGTGACATCTCAAGAGTTAAAGAGTTTGAATTTTATTTCTGCTAAAGATTTTAATAAATAAACCGCTGAACAACTAAATGAGATAAAAATTTTTAAAATAGAAATATAGAGTCTAAGAACATTCATGTGGATGGGTGCCCAAGGACATACACAACTCCTTTCATGTAAGGATGAATTCAGGATAGCACTACCAAGTAGCTCAAAAATAAAATAGGTGTTACCATAGAATAGCTATGAGCCTCATCTCCTTAACTTCCAGTCCCTGATAAGATTCCAGCCTAAGATTTGGAACAAGCTTTTACTAACACAAAGTACTCAAACTAAAATGTGGCCTCATATGAGTAGTCTGGAAACTGCATGAGCTTGAATGCCTGTGGGCACGGCTGACATTGACTGTATTCACCTAAGAACAAAACTGACAATTATTGTATGTCTGCCAATTTATTAATATAATTATTTCTATACAAATAAAGTTTTTTTTTCTCCTTCATAGTAACAATTCAGTGTTTCAAAACAGGCAAATCAACGTATTACAAATACCACTACTGTTAAACCACATGTACTAAAATCACAGGAGGTAGAGTTAGATCCCCATTAACAATTACTTGAGAAAACACAGACTATTTTTAAAAATTAGTAAAATATGTCATTCATGAACACTTACTTTTCAGAATAACTCATTCCTAGCTGCTTTAAGGGATGTGTTTTTTAAGCATGATAAAGAATGTATGATAAAAATAGGTTCTCTTTCAGTTTTCAACTTAACTTTGTAATAAGCACATAATAAAGCTCCCAAGTGGTAATGATTTCAGATAAACTGGAAAAAATCAACATTTTAAATTATTCAAATTACCAAAGTTATCATGAATTTGACCACATCTTCTACCTTACAATTACATTTGAAAAGTCATTCAACTAACTACAATTTAAAAATACGCCTACAGTAATGAAATTCATGTGAAGCTTTTTTACACTGTTAATAATTGGCATTTTTGAATGGCAAAATGTTATTCTTTTTGCAACAACTTACTGCAAAATACAGGCACCTTAAAAACTGATACATAATGCAACCAGGGTATTTAGGATATTAAAAGTGTTTACCATTACCTAGTCATGCTATGTATTTCCCTTCTTTTAAAGAAATACTCTACAGTTTGAAGCCGTGCCTGAGATGCGTGCAAATTATCATGTTTCAGTATTTAACTCAGTTTTCATAGTACGTTTCTTTTACAGTTATAAAAACACTAGTGTGCCAAGATTTTGAATCATTACATCTTTAAAGATCTTAAGCAGACATTATATCTTCAAAAATGTATTCTTGCTATTGCACATATGCTCATATGACAGTGACACTCAGGTCCATATTTAATTTCAACTATTTACACATGCTAAAATCATGTATCTGCATATAATGTTGGAAAAGAAAAAATACAGCCTTTCTTGACCAACACACAGCTCCAAAATTTATGACAAAATAATTTCATGGAATCACAGAGCACCAGGATGGAAGAAACCTTAAGGATTATCTGTTGACACCAAGCTGTGTGGTGCAGTCAATAATGGAGGGAAGGGAAGGCATCCAGAAGGACCTGGACTTGAGAGGTGCAAAGCAAGGGCAAGGTCTCACACCTGGTTCACTGCAAGCCCAGGCACAGCTCACAGGTTGGGCAGAGAACAAACTGAGGGCAGCCCTGCCCAGAGGGACTTGGGGGTGCTGGGGGTGAGAGGCTGGACATGGCCCAGCCATGGCACTCCCAGCCCAGAGAGACAAACGTGTCCTGGGCTGCATCCAGAGCCCCGTGGGCAGCAGGGCAGGGAGGGGATTCTGCCCCTCTGCTCTGCTCTGCTGAGACCCAGCTGGAGCATCCAGAGCTGGGGCCCAGCACAGGAGGGACAGGGACCTGCTGGAGTGAGCCCAGAGGGGAGCACCAGGTTGGTGAGAGGCCTCGAGCACAGCCCTCAGTGAAGAGAAGCTGAGAAAGTTGGGGCTGTTCAGCCACCAGGTTGGTGAGAGGCCTCGAGCACAGCCCTCAGTGAAGAGAAGCTGAGAAAGTTGGGGCTGTTCAGCGCAGGGAAGAGAAGGTTGCATGGTGACCTCAAAGGAATCTTCCAGTGTCTGAAGGTGCCTACAGGGAAGCTGGAGAAGGACTCTTCATCAGGAGGTGTAGTGATAGGACAAGGGGAAATGGGTGAAAATTGCAAGGGGACAGATTTAGAGTGGTGAGGCACTGGCACAGGTTGCCACACGGAACTTGTGGTGCCCCATCCCTGTGAGTTTTCAAGGCCAGGCTGGATGGAGGCCTGAGCAACCCAGTCTAAAAGGTGTCCCTGCCCATGGCAGAGACACTTGAGATTAGATGATCTTTAAGATTCCTTCCAACCCAAACCATTCTGTCACTGTGATTTTACGGTCCAACCTTTCTCAGCAAAAAGCATAGTTTAGACAAGATGACCCAGCACCTTGTCCAGCCAAATTTTAAAAGTGTTCAGTGTTGGGGAAATCTACCACTTCTAAGAAGACATTATTCCAATGGCTGATTTTTCTAATTGTATAAAAATTTCCAGTTGTGTCCAATTGAAATCTCACCAGGAGTAATTTGTGCCCATGACATCCTATCTTTTCCATGTAACTCCTTGTAAAAAAGGGACTCACCATCTCCTTTGTAGCCCTCTAAATACTGGAACTTGTATTTTCTGATTTTATGAAGAAAGCCTGCCATTAAGGCTTTCTCCTTACATGGGGTTTGATTCAAATACCACTGAAGACAGAAGAAGTCTTATTTTTTTCTTCAGCATATTTTGGACTAGGCATAAAGTCCAAATAGAAAAATTACAGAAAATGTTTATTATAGTAATTGATATAACTGCACTTTGGATGTCAACATGCTCTCTCACACAATTGGTTAAAATACAAAATAAAAAATTCCAAAAAAACTCTTCCTCAAACTTAGACTATAACAGTTCAAGTTGAGCCCTAGGTGTATTTATGAGTTTGCCCTCTATTAACTTTAAATACTTTTCTCCTTTTGGTCATGACACAAAAGCCCACACTGATGCACAATAGTATATAAAATAGCAGAAGCATATTCCTATCACAAGTGGTGAAGTTATCATACACGTGCATTTCCAAAAGAGTTGTTCCTTCATGTTCTTTTTTTTAAAGAGTCTTTGATGGTTCAGTGATATATCACAAATACAGTATTTTCCAAGCAATGAGTAGGAGCTAGATTTCCACTGAATTTTCTTTAGCTTTGATGAGCTTAGACATCATCAAATATTTTGCTTCGAGACATTGACAGGTATCTTCCACCAGGCTGGTACCTGCAGAATCAATTTTAAAAGTGAAAAAGTGTCACAAGAAATAGAAAAATAAAGACCCATGAAATCATCTAACTCTCATTTCAATCTTATTCCTTAACTCCAGTGAATTACAGGCTTTGATGTTCTACTGAATTAGCTTCCATGAAAATTTGAAAGACAGTCATTAAATTAAACCTTATGTGACCAAGAGAAACAGTTATATGAATACTGTGAGTCTTAAAGAACTATGTTTCCTAAACAAAAGAAAGAAGTAGGGTGTTTTGGTTGAACAAGACTTTTTTTAAAAATCCCAACCACAGCAACTAAACAAATGAACAAAACCCCAAAACACAATAAACCCAAACAAACAATAGCACCCATAAAGTAGCTGCAGATGCTTAACAGTACATCTCATGGGGTATTCTTAGAAGATATACAGTATCAAAGATAATGAAAACAAATGCCTGCATGCTAAGTGGGAAAAGAGAAGCTTCACAAATTGTTGGTCAAATATATTTTAGAAACACTTTAAAAGCACGAATAAGCACAATAGTAGTTCCTCGCTGTAGTATTTACTAAAATCTGAATGAACACAAAGCCAGAACCTGATGTCCTAATTGCCCTTACTGTCCAAGAATGTTCCATCTACTGCAGGAGCTCTAGTTCTGAAAACCAATGTTACATAAGCTACTTCTAAATTAATTGAAATTCCATATGCAATTACTCTTGATTTATTACCTCCAGGAAATGACATGAAGGTTACCAGGCAAAGCTCAACTAAGCTTTGAAACTCAAGGTTTTCTTTCTAAAGAAGTTTAGAATGTTCCACTCTGCAAAGCATGTATAGATGCCTTGAGACTTCTGACATTGTGCTTGAAAAGTATTTGCTCCAGAACAATTACATATGCCTACTCCTGTTTTCAGTAGACAATTCCTTCCACACTGCATAGAAGCCAAATCCTGACAGAAATTCTAGGCTAGCTCCTCTCTAAACTCTTGTGCTTAAAAGCCCCCAACTTTTCAAATGTGGTGACATGAGACTAAAGCAGTTCTCTGAATCAACCTGTGAAACTTGGCAGTGCCATTTAACAGCATTCTTTGCATGTTTCTGAGCAGACATTTTTTTATTGACATTATTGATAGAAGCTCACTGAAACAGTGACAATTTGCGACTCTTTTTGATTAAGTTAGTTTTAGCTGAAAAACAACAAATTATAGGGTTTTATATATGAATTTTAATTATTTTAAATTATTTGTCATTTAGTGGTTCTACACTATAGCCAACCCTTCCCAAAAAAAAGCACCCATACAATGTATTGCTTGTTTCCTAAATATGAGCAGAGCTTTAAAGTTACATAAGGTACTCCATGACTGAGAAAATTTGGTGTTGCAGTCACAACCAGAGAATAACAAAATTCTCTACTACAGACGGAGCTACATGATGCAGTCTGGTACTCTCTATTCAAGAAGTTCAGATTTTAATTTATTTTAGTAGTTCCAAGATCTGATACCCAGCTGTATTCCTGCAGCAGATCCCATAACACTCAGCCTTTACATAATGGATTTTATACTGGAAAACCAAGTGAGCTTTCTTCAGTTGAGCTTTTCAGGAAATTAGGGAAAAACTCATATTGTACATCTGTCTGTTGAGGCATACACCTAGACAGGTAGCTTGGTGTGCAGCTGCAGGTTGTGCAATGGGAGCATGGGAAAATGGGAAATGGAAGCCTCAGGCAAGGTGGCATGAGTAACTAACAAAGGGCACAGAGACCTTTGGCCCAGTCAATGGACACTCAGAGACCATGCAGGAGCCAAGGGCAAAGCTGGAAGAGCCTGGATTACCATGCACATGGGCAATGAGGTGAAAGCTCAGGGATTCCTCTGTTTGAGGTTTCTCCCTTGAGGCACCAATTCAAGCTGTAATGCTGCCACTGCACCATGACTAAAGGAACCAGGCATGTGGGACTCTGCTGTGGGAAAACTGCAGTCGAGCAGGAAAGGGAAACCTTTCTGACTGTGAGAGTAGGGGAAGTAGAGAGTGAAAGGGGGACCCCTTGGGTCACTGGAGCTGCTTGTGGTGAAGGCACTTCAGTCTCAGCAGTGAAAGCCTGGAGTGGCAAAAGTGTGACCCCCAGACTGCCCCCTGAACAGTCACACTGGGAGGTTTCCTTAATATGCAGGTCATTTGCCAGTTTTATATGCAGCATTTTCAAATTATGCCATATATAATGTTATATCCAATTCATTTCTGAAAAACCTGGAACACCTTCAGGTTTAAATAGGCTTTTAAATTATTTCCTTATCATAAGGGAAAAGGAAAAAAGAAAACAACATGAAATTATTAACTTCATTTACAAAACTCTTACTATGAACCTATTTGATACAGTTGTCATAGGTCAGAAAACAGAAGACATTAGAAACTTTTAACTGAAAATTACAGAGAATATTCCTCACCTTCCTGAATCCGATTCAAGGGGGTCATCATTAACAGAGT
Organism: Thryothorus ludovicianus; assembly: GCA_013397245.1. Classification (NCBI taxonomy): domain Eukaryota; kingdom Metazoa; phylum Chordata; class Aves; order Passeriformes; family Certhiidae; genus Thryothorus; species Thryothorus ludovicianus. Next base: position 107,558 of record VZTB01007070.1, read on the forward strand.
CTGCATTAAAATCCAAAGGTTCTGCATCCTGGAGGAGTTCTATTCTATCTCTTTCAGTCCTACCATTTGAACGGGTATACTTTGATAGTGCTGAATAAGTAAAAGAAGTGAAAGACACTTATTTGCTTTGTGAACAGCCTGGAGTGTACTGAGACATCTAATTTAAAAAACCGTTATGAATAACAAAACAATCTCATCCAAAGCTAAAGTGCAAAAATTTAGAGTAGATTTAATATTGAACCAAACTTTCTGCTCAAATCTGTATTACTTCAATTTTCTATCTTCACAGAAATGCAACTACAACTTTCACCCCTCAAACAGATTGAGATCTACCTTGCAAAGACTCAAGGAAAATGAGAAACTACAGGCAAGCATTACTGTTAAATCACCCATTCATCCTCCCAGCTTCATGCTTTAACTAAGCTGTTTGGAGGGGGCTTTCGTTTGCATTAGTTTGTTTTTAAAAACATCAATCTCATGAATTAATGAAATACAGTTCTTTCACAGTTGACTCTGAGACCTTCACTAGGTCAGTACCTATGGCTTGTTTAAGAGTTGGAATGCTACATAATCACATGATGAAAATCCAAATGTAATTTCAGTTAGACTACCACAAAAAAAATGGGTTTGCTATTTTGTACAGAGGAGGGGGAAATCTACCAGTGTTTTCTGAAAAGCATATTCAAAGCATTTCTCCTTTATCTTCAGTTTAATTTTACTTGTTAGATTACCAAGAGCACAAAAAGTACAGAAAAAAACATTCACATTCTGACAAACTTTTGGGAATTTTAAAGCATGCACAAAAAAGGTATTTTGCTAATAGACATTACTAAATGAAGGTATTATACACTTATGTGATGTTACATTTGTTGGTCATCTGATTCCTTCATTATTCCACTGTTCTGAGATAGCTCATTTGCAAGCAAAAGAGATAAACTTTAAGATTTACAACACCCAACTTCAAGATGTATCATGAAGTTTCTTTGTCGACAATTGTTACGCTAATGGCAACCATTATATATCCCACAAGACCAAGTAATTACTCTGAAGAGTAGCCAGAATCTCTGATCCCAACTAGCTGGAGATGGAAAGAAATACAGTACTCTTTTGAGTGCCTTAAATGGCAAAGTGGCACTGAGCCACAGAAGTGAACATTATCAGCACAGCATCTAAGACAAAAAGGAAAATATCTGAAACTACTTTCACAGCCAGTGTTGTGAAGACAGTGTACTGAAACAAAACAAAATGAACTTCCCCTCCAACCCACAAAGCTTACGTCTATTGGCACTGGTCTCTGAGAAGCTGGATTCTTTCTGGTCTGTGTGGACAGCTCTGCTTCTGGTGGAATCGTCTCTATTTCCATACCGCTCCTTCCATTCCTGGAAAAAAGACCATGAAGAAAAATGTACGTTGGAAGGAAAAAGCAACACAACAACTGTTAAGGATCTTAAAAGAGGGAAAATTTTTATTTCATTTTAAACTCAGAATGTACTCCTTCACTAAACCACTTACCATAACTGTTCTTAAGAAAAACACTTTTAGAAAACAAATTGCATCTCAAGTCTGCTCTCAAAGTCCAGCAAACTGCTCTAAATTACGGTGGGAACTGCTGCTTTTGTTGATCACTACTTCCACCCGGTGGCAAAATGGAAAAATAACAAGATGCACAGAGCACAGAAAAACACATAGCTTTGGCACCAGGTCATTTCAGTGGATATCAAACGTACCATTCACTTGATATTTTACTCCCCAACAAGTTCAAGTTTTAAAATTATGAGATGGAGGGAAAGGATCAAAATAAAGGTCTATGCAGTACTGGCTTAAATTATACCTGAACTTGGAAAACCAAGATGTTTTAGGCCCAGTACTATCTTGAATGCATCCTTTCTCTCATCTATCTTTTACTGTGACTTTCTATACTAGATTTTGTTATAAATTAGTGAAAAACTAGAGCTTTACAAATCCTTCAATACAATATGTGCAGACGATGCGACTTGAATCAAACATTCTGTTTATCATTCAGTGGAAACTATTAATTTTGTTTTAAATGTAATTCTCTCCTCTGGCAAAAAAATAAAATAGAACCTTGTGCCAATGACTTTCCAACAAGCACACAAAACAAGTTTGGGAGGAATCCACATTTCAGTAAGACAACCCTGCAACTACAGTTATTTTAGGCAGAGCAGTATCAGTACAAGAGACTGGTAATAAGCCATTTCAGGTTATTCTGTATCCTAGAAATCAGGACCCTTTTTAATGCTTGTTATACCTACTGGCATAAAGGAGAGCACACTGAGTAACAACAGTGTCCAAGTAGTGTCATTAAAATTGTCCTCTAACCTTCTGTAATTAACCTCCAGTCAAGACTATTCAGCAAGATTAAACTGATTCCATCAATTATTTGGGAAAAATTTTTTTGTGAAATAGATCATTTGAATTAAATATCCATGATAAATCTTATCAGATATTGCAGCATAACATTATAATTCGATAAACAAATCTCATACCCTTCTTCTGTTTTCGCCTTCTTCCTGCCTCTGTCGTTTTCTTTTCTCTAAAAGTAAAAAAAACTTTCGTCTGAGCTCCATATAAGGAAAATCATCAGCAATTTTTTTAAATAAACAATGAAAATCTGAAGTTAACCAACAAAAATTCTTATTTAAATACGTGACTCTTACAATTAAACAAAAAATAAAACAATAAGCTGCTTGTCTATCATTATGGAGTTTCCCATGAAAATGATTTTGTATATATTACTTTTGTAATGATGGTATCTTGGATCATAGCATAACATTTGGATACCAGCTGGCAAAGCAGAAAAGAAAATCAAACAAATCCTTAGAAATAACAGGGAAAGTATAATATTAAGAAAAAAACTTCAGCATTTTTAAATCAAGATCTCCATGAAGTTCTGTGAGGCCCAACCTGTGACCCAAATACTTTGTGTCCATATCTGTTATAAAGTTGGAAGTACAACATCACAGTATCAATGTCATCATAACCTCTTATTTAAGGGAATGAAACATTGATCTTTCTCCAGAAAAACAAAAAAACACTACTACTCTAAGTAAATCCAGGTTTTGTTTTTCATCAACTATAGAAATGAAAGTATTTCATAATTCCAGAAATTTTAATTTCTAAACTTTTACTCAAAAATTACAATGGCTTTTAGCTTTAGCAACTTTTAAGAAATATTTTCAATAAAAATTCATGTAAAATAAAAAGCTCTCTGAATTAACAAATAATTCCAGTTCTCTACAAAAAACATGCTTTCTCTAATAAAACACAGCTAGTTTAAACAGCAAAAAGGACTGAAAGAAATGACTGAATTTGTGCAGCTCAAACAACACTCAAAAGAAAGATTAGCTTGTTGATGATAAAGACAATTTAAATGTTAACCATTCTTTATGACAGATTACACAGGCAGTTGCTAAGGTATTACTCGATCAGTAACACACTGTAAAATATTTAGAAATATCTAAGATTCAGATACTAGATGAATAAAACTGGTACTTCGTTTAAGTCCATCAGTGGACTTCATATAGTGATCACAGCGCTCTAAGTTTTCTGCAGTTTGTGCTGTGGACTTCTTCAGTACAGCTTTCAAAATACTGACAGACAGCATGCTTTTTTTTCTGCAACATTCCAGAAACATATTATATGATGAGGAAAAGACTGAAGTACTTAATGCCTTCTTTCCCTCAGTCTTTAAGACTGAGACCAGTTGTTTGGGTACCAGGTTCCCTGAGCTGGAAGGCAGAGATGAGGAACCAAGTCCACATAATCCAAGGAGATATGATTGGTGACCTGTTACCCTGCTTGGACAGAGACAGGTCTGTGGGGCCAGATGGTGTTGACCCAAAAGCATAGAGGGAGCTGGTGGAAATGCTCA
>VZTB01007075.1:174-106664 GCA_013397245.1 Thryothorus ludovicianus
CCCCTCAGCAGGGACGGTCCCGGTTCCGTCCGCTCGGCCGGGACAGTCCCGGTTCCGTCCCCTCAGCAGGGACGGTCCCTGCCGAGCTCTGGTCCCCGCCGGGCCCTGCTGCCCTCGCCGGCTCCGCCGGGCGCTGGGCTTTGGGCTCCTCTGGCAGCAGCGCTGCAGAAACCAGGAGTATCATTGTGTTTTATCGTGGCTTCTAAGAAACGCAGCGTGTTTGTGCTTCGGGGAGCCCCAGGGGCTTTGTTTTTCACCAGGCCTGAGCTATTCTTCAGCAGAGCCTTCCTGGAGCGTGAGCCAGTTCTGCCCATTAGGGCCGAGAGACGGGCCTGACTGATTTCTGCTCCCTGCTGCATAATAAATCTGATACTAAAATTAGTGTTGGTCTCCCTAGGCCATAATTCTTGCTGAGATTATAGAGAATTGTGTGTGCAGAGAGGAACTGTGGTTGTATGTGTTTGGGTTTTTTTTATAACCTTGAGTGTCCAATTTCCAGGTTTTTTACTTAACCCCCCCATCTTTTTCCCCTTTTCCTCTCTTTTGGGAAGTGCTTAGCCTTTCTGTGTATTTTGGCTATTTAAGCCTCTGTCACTGCAGGCAGATGAGTTCCTTGGGAGCTCTTCTGAAGGTTTTGTAATTGAGTCTTTTACCACGGCGACAGGATATTATTAACCTTCAGTAAAGCAATTTATTTCATACTCCTTTGTGGGGATAAGCCTTTTTTCCCCCAGGAAAATACGTATGTGGAAAGGGTTTTGCGTACAGAGGTAGCTGGACTTGCAGCAGTGATTATGATTTTAGAAAAATTAATAATTTACATGATAAATAGGCAGTTCTGTTTGCACCAGTTTAAAAGAAACCTTTGGTCCTGAATGATCCCACTCCTGACCAGTGTTTTATTTTCAAGAACAGGCTTTTTGCCCGTTGGTGGCTTTGAAAAGAGGCTCTATTTTATTTTAGAGCTCTTGATACTTAGCCTGTGTGAGCAGTAAACCATTTTGTTGTCGTCTTTCAGATGGCCTTAAGAACGACCTGAGCGCTGGAGGGAGGAGTTCCTCTCGGGGTCTCCCTCTGGGCATGGCCTTTGCCCTGAAATCAAACGCAGGCTAGTCCAGCAGTCGTTAAAGATTGGAGAGCTCCTGGAATAGCGATTTCCAGCCAGCGGGGGGAACGCTGGATAAGTGGCCAGCCTGGTTGCATCCCTTGTGCTGTCTATTGAGCACGGTGACAAAGCTGGGATTTGGGCATCCAGGCTTGGGTGTCATTGCAGCTCCCTGCACCCCAATTTTCAATTAAAAAGATCTGGTTAAACTTTTTACTTCAGTGTTCTATTAACTTTAAAAAAAGTTAAATTAACAATGGGCTTGTCCTGTCGTTTGAGGTATTTGAAAACTGCGCTGCTTTCGAAGGAGTTCACCCCACCGTGCAGTAGGAATGTGTTATTTTGGCAATTAGATGAGCTAGGGGTGTTATTCCCACATTATACAATGGAGGTTGGATGAGAGGCACAGTGCTTTGTCCAGAGCTTTACATTTATTAACACACTTGAATCTCTTGGCACCGTGTGGAGGCTCTAATTGCAGAGTCATCATTTCCCCACTCTCCAGCTGAATGCTGCTGCCTTGGAGTGAAATGGGCATCCTGGGCAAGTGCTGTGTCTGTGGCACTTCGGGAGGGCTGCACCACCACCCTCTCCTGATGCTCCTGTGCTCAGCCACGTGCTGCTTTCCTGCACGAGTTCTGTGCTTTTGGTACCATCTCCCAGTGCCCCTTTGGTGGCTCTGTCCCTTTTCCGTGAGATGGGCTTTTCCAAAACCTGTGTCAGCAGGCTGTTCTGTGGAGCTGGGGAGCCCTCACCTGCTGCAGCGTGGCAGGGTGTGCTGGGGAGTGTTTGGCCCAGGAGAGAGGACGGGCTCACACAGAGTTCTGTGGGTGAGAGCACGCAGAGCTCCCTGCTGGGAACTGTGTTCTGTGGAGGCAGTGGGAGCCCTGGGTGCCTGCAGCCCTGGTTTGTGGGATGGTTCTCCTCTCTGTCTTGTGTTGGTAGCACTGAGCTGAGACTTCTGAAAGCACAGACAAGCACCAGGGGCTGGCTCACACCCTGCATGTGCCCTTGGGCTGGCCGGGGGACAGAGGGGCTTCCCGGAGTGCCTGGGCTGTGCCCAGCCCCCTGGGAAAGTGGGGGCCCTTTGCTGTGTGGTCCTTCAGCCCCTCCTGAAATTCCAGACACACGTTACACACAAGAAAGTGTTCTTGTTACAGAGACTTCCTGGCCCCTTCACATGCTGGTTTTGTAAAACTTTGCAGCTGGTAGTTTTATTCTTATTGTCTTCAACCAGAGAATCTTTCTATTTTAAAAATGCTTAAAATATGTCTTCCCCCCTTTTTTACTCTGTTGTTGTAAATGAGCCCCACAATCTGAATTTTTTTTTTCCTTTAAAGCTTCCCCACCAGAGATTTAATTAAAATATTGTGAAAGGCAGTCATTGAAAATGAGAAACCTTTTGAGTGGAAGGCACCCTGATTTCCCTCTGCAGAGCTTTTTGTCACCATAGAGATGAAAAGAGAAGCTCAAAATTGCACTTTCCCCTTGTGTGTTGCTGCTGAGGGGCCGTGGCTGCAGGTAGCAGCTGCACTAAGATCAGCAGGGCTGGCTGGGGCTGAGGCTTTAACTCTTTGCAGGGCACAAGCCCTGGGTCAGGATTTCCCTCCCTGCTGGAAGTGTTTTTCTTAGTTTATTATTCTGTTTTAATTTCCTGTACTTCAGGGCTGGAATTTATCTGGGTTTGTGAAGGGAAGGAACGCAGGGGCCCATCCTTTTGTCTCCATAAAAGCATAACTCAGCACCTCTGAGCACAGCAGAGACTGTGGGTCTGCTCTGAGCACTGCCACAGTGTCCTGAGGTATTCTTGCACTGCTGAAGGGATGGTGTTGGAATCCCACTTGGCCTTTTCAATTTTCTCTTTTTAATTTTTTTTTAGTGTATAAATTATAATTCCTCTTTAGGGTTCAAGCTGGTGTGATTCTCACTTAAAATAGCTAAATGTTGGGCTTTTTTGTTGGTTTTCTTTTTAAAATCAACGGGTTAATGGTATTTTTTTTTTTTCCTTCCAGTAACCCCTCTGGAAGTGTAGGGATTACTAAATCAGAAATACATGCTGTGAGTGGTAAAACTGCTCTGCTACAGTTTCAAAGACAGTCCCACAAATTGAAGATTATTGGAGGGGACATGACACTGGGCAGTGTTATGCTTTTAATCATTTTAAAAACAAATTTTTCTCCCTAATCGAGTGAAGAGCAGGCTCAAGTGGATTCTTGGCACAAACATCTCAGACAAATGAAAGTAAAATGTATATTGAAGCTGTCTGCTGTTGTATATTTTATGCCATACCTGTCTTGGTGACTGATCTCAAATGGGCACAGTGGTTTAATTTTAAGCTGTTTGAGTGAGACCTGTTGTGTTTAAACTTGCAGAAAGAAAGTGAACATAACCCATGTAATGGCATTATTAATGGGGAGTATTACTAAATTGTAAGTTGCAAATTAATGGTTTAACTCTGAGACTAAATATACAGCTGTGTGATGTTACAAGACAAAATTAGATCAAGTATTTAAAACCAGAAGGGCCTCATCCAAACCCAGCCAGTGTCTTCCCAGGGACTTCACTGGGCTTTTCCAGCTGCAGTGAGGGTGCAGAGCTGTAACCCCAGCAAAGTCACTGGAATGGGTGTGTGCCCCCACAGTGGGCTGTTAACATCTGGCTACCCGAGACTCCCACGTGTTTGAGCAAAATAACAACATTACCTGTTTCCATGGTGGTGGGGACGTGATTGGGTTCAGCATGTACCTCATGGAAGAGATGCCGTGGTGTGTGTATGTGTCTGAGTTCCTGCAGGGTTATGTATTAATTTTTAAATGAAACAGTGTTTGGGAGCTGGGCACAGCTCTGATGCAATTTGCCCTTGTGCTTTCCTTGGCTGTTGCTAATAAGAAGTGCTGGCCTAAATCAGCGTCTTGAAGAATCATCGATTTGCTAATTGCAGATAATCAAGTCCCTGCTCATGCTGAGACCACTTTTGTTTGCTGCCACTCTGCCAGGCTTTGGGCAGCATCTCCCAGCCTTTGACGTAACCAGCAAAGAGGGTTTGGAGCACTCAGGTTGGTGTTGAGCTCGATGAACGGGGAGCTGTGCTACCACTGACCTTTCTGACCAAAGTGAGCTGGGGAAGGGGATGTTCAGGGAGCTGTGGTGGCACAGCTTTGCAGTGCTCACCTCAGTTAGTGCAGTGTCTGTCAACATCAGCCTCCTGAAATTGCTCTGAACATATGTAGTAGTTGTTATTTTTTAAAAAAATGTGCTTCCTCCCCCTCTGTGTTCAGCTAGGAGAGTGTTTCTGTGAGCTGAGGACTTGGTAGAGTGTTTGAAATGAAGCAGGGGCTGACGAAAATTTGTGTCCCACAGTCAGCAGAGTTGAGGACAGGAGCTGCTGCTCTGATGGCTTCTCCCAAGTGTCCTGGCAGGTTGTGGTGGGTGCACTGTGTTCTCTCCATGTCCACTTGAACCAGCCACCCTTTGCCCATCAGGCCTTTTTCATTCCCTGGCTGGATCAAGTCTCCCTGGAGGCTGGTGAGCTTTTCTGATGACTTCATGTAGAATGGCAATTTATCTCAGACCATGAAAAAACAGGAGGGAAGTAAGAGCCTTTCTGAGGAAGACCCCATTAGCTGCTGAGCATTGTCCTTCTGTAGGTGTTGGTCCTGTGGGTCAAGGAGAGCAGGGCAAACCCTCTGGAACCCCTTGCTTGGTGAGTCAGGCACTGCAGAATATTGCCTTGGCTGGAGCGTTGTGACAGAGTGAGGAGGGTTTTCCACGCTGCCCATCTGGCTGGGAGCTGGCTCTGTGCAGGGCAGCCTGTGCCTCAGAGGTTGGTGCAGACAGGGTTTGCTTTGCCCAGTGCTGGCTGCAGGGATTTATTTGCAGCAGGGATCGTGTTCAGATGGCAGAGCCCAGCTGCCCTCAGCCCTGCCCCTGCTCTGGGTGTGCATGGGAGGGAACGCTCTGGGGTGTGCTGGTGCTGCACAGAGGGGATGGCAGTGCCCAGGGGTCAGGGGGACACTGAGTGAGTGGTCCCAGGCTGGGTGGGAGTGCTCTGGGGTGTGCTGGGGATGGCAGTGCCCAGGGGTCACAGGGACACAGTGAGTGGTCCCAGGCTGGGTGGGAGTGCTCTGGGGTGTGCTGGGGATGGCAGTGCCCAGGGATCAGGGGGACACTGAGTGAGTGGTCTCAGGCTGGAGCCGGTGTCAGTCCTGCTGCCGCTTTAAAGCCACACCAGAGGAACAGATGATCACTGGGCAGCTTAGGTTACATAATCTCTTTTGGGTTTAATGTCAGGCCTCCCTGAGCCCCATCCAGTGCCAGCTCCCAATCTGGCTCGTAATACTCCTGAATGTCCTTTTAATTTTTATTAATAGTTCTTTTACTGTAGTGTTGCCTCTGCCTGGCTTTGTGTGCTGTGCGTGCCTCCGAGTTCACTGCTCTGCCCTCCAAGGCATCCACTGCCTGGGCTTCCTGCTCCTCCACCAGCCTGGAGCCATTCCCATGGTTTTCTTTGCTCGTTCCAGGGGTATTTTTCAGAAAGTGTTGTCAACAGGGAGGCAGGAGGACTCTCCACGGTCATAGCCTGTGTGGATTTGGCTGTTCTCCTTCATGAACAGAGCCTGGTCAGAGCAGACCAGGACAGTGGTGATGAAGGTGATGGGGAGGGTGAGACAGCAGAGACCACAAGCTCTGGCTCCACCTGCATGGGCTCTTACTCTTTGCAAGCACAGATTTGTCAACTGGACTAGCTTTTTTTCAAGTTTAGTTTGTTCATGTCTAAATGAGCTGCTTTGTTTCTGTATCGAGTTTTTATTTTTCATAAGCAAAGCTCAAGCTCCACACTGTTGGATGTGGAGTAAAGACCAGCAATTCTGTGGAGACAGAGTAGCAGTGATTTTGGATGATGAAGAGTTGTGTGTTTCAGAATACCAGTACTTTTTTTCCTCATCCCTAACTCCATAAGTAGGTGCCTTTGCAGGTATTCTCCACTCCTGCTGGGATTGGTGCTAATTCAGTGTGTATGCCCTGATGGCTGGTGCTTCTCTGAAAGCCCTAACACTGATTGTTTGTTCAGTATTTAAAAGAATAACATAATTACAATATATGCAGAGGGAAGAAGGAACTGAGATATTTCAGATCTGAGTCCAGGGATCAAGTAGGAATCACAGAATCAGTGTGGTTAAAGAGGACATGGTTGAGCAGCAACATCAAGCCCTTGGAATACTTCTGCATTCCCTGGGACAGCTTCCCTTACATTAGCTCCTGCATGACATACTGTGCCAGTTAAATACTTGAAAAATATCGCAGGGAAGATATTTAATGCATTGTGAACATCAGTGTGTTGTATCAAATGGCTAATAAAAAATGGCTAATAAAGCCCTGAAGAGCAAAGTGCAGTACCCAGACTGGACCAAGGCAGGCTTCTGAGCTCCTGGAGTGTTTTACTCCCCTCCTTAGATTTAATTTTACTACTTTAAATGATTTCTTTGCTGGGAGGGAGGCAGGAGGTAGCTGAGGGGGCAGGATGGATCTGCTAATTTCTTTGGAAACCTCAGCAAACATTGCCCTGGCCACCTTCCACATCAATAGCTGGTGCTTCCTAAACTCTTCCTGTGAGTAAACCATGGAGCAGAACTGATAATGCCATCATGGTCTTGACTGTGAGCCAAACTGTGTAAAATCCAGTAGCGTTTCTGAATGGCTAAAAAAGCCCAAAATAAATCACAAAGTGCTGGTGCTAGAGTCACTGCTGCTGTTTGCCACAGGGGTGGATTGCAGTCTGTGATCCCTGGGTGAGTTAGTCTCTAAATTGTATTCAGAGATGGTGTGTGGCATAGCTGGAGTACCACAGCATCACTGCTGTGTAGCATCAAGGAGCAAGAATCCAGTACTATTGTTTTATTTTGTTTATTTAATTTTTTTTATTTATGTACTTTTTGGGCTGTGTCATTTTGCTAGTAGATCTGTGCAAATGAAAGTCAAGACCAAGATGTGTGGGGAACATTAATTTTATTTTATCTATAAATATATGTATGAACACACACATAATGGGTGGCAGAATCTCTTACATATTTGTGTTTGTTCAAGTGTACCAGAAATGTGATTGACACCACTGAAAAGGGAGAGGGAAATTGAAATGAGTTATGGCTTTTGGTCCCTAAACTGCCATTTCTTAGTGTATCCTAGAAGAGCCTTCGCCCTAATGATGCAGAGCAATAAATAACACAGGGAAGAGTAATAGCTGCCTATGGTAGCAAATTATAGTTGATTTATTGCACATAATATATACAGGTGCAGCTAATTTAATTAAACACAAGACCTTTTAAATGCTGTAAAGACATCCCTCTCTAAAGCCAATCAGCACTATGGTGCTGTAATAAGGCTTTAAGTGAAATAAGCAGCATTACAAGCACAGCTCTATTGGTCTGATCAGCCTGGTGTGTGCTTGAGGGAGGGAGTATTTTTCCATAACCATTAAAGCCACTTTAAGTCAACTTATGCCATGACAAAGTCCAATTTAATGTACTGATGGAAGCGATCCCATTTCTGCCTCCTCATGGAACAGCAGCTCCCATGAAGCAGCATATGTAACTTGTTATTTTCTGGCCAGCTGAGGGGTGCTGTGCAGGGGTGGAGGCTTGGATGCTGTGGGATCTCACCCTGGGGATGGGAACAAATAACAAGCAAGAAGTGGTGGTGGTTCCCTGGAGCCTCTCTGCTCGCTAGTGGTTGTCTCCTGTCCATCCCTCATCTGAGATGGGAAAAAGGGGACTGTGGAAACTCACAGAGAAGAGCTCATGCATCCCAGAATCCTGAGGGGGGTTATTGGAGATCACCCAGTTCCAGCCCTCTGCCATGGGCAGGGATGCCACTCACTACACCAGGTTGCTTGGGACCCTGTCCAACCTGGCCTGGACCATTTCCAGGGATGGAGCAGCCACAGCTTCTGTGGGCAGCCTGTGCCCGCGTGTCCCCACCCTCACAGGCAAGAATTTCTTTCCAAAATCCCATCTACCCCTGCCCTCTGTTAGTGTGAAGCCACTGCCCCTTGTCCTGTCACTGTCTGCCCATATAAAAGTCCCTCTCCATCACATAGATGAACACAGGCAGCACTCTAGAACTACCTTGTCTGTGTATTCACTTTTCTGGGATTTTTATCCCCTCTGCTCCTTTTTTCAAATCAGAACTTGCAGTGAGTGGTGTGTGTGTGTATGCATAGAAATTCACCTCCAGCCCGGCTCAGAGCTGCTCCCTCTGCTCCCTGCTGCTGTAATTTCTCCAGAGCAGGGCTGGTGCCTGCCCTGCAGTGCCACCTCCCTCAGCTCATCACCATGCTGAGCTGAATCCCCACCCTGGGATAATGGGGGAGATGCTCTGCGATACTTTGCCACCATTACTTGATTATTTGTGAAAGCGTAAAAGGCTCAAGTAGCTGATTGATTAATTTTTCTCTAAGTTTTTCTTCCCTCTGTTGCCTTCATTTGGAACATGTAATCAGGGAAGGAAGAGGCATTAAGAATAGATGGGTATGCATATGAATGCTTAATTTTTTTCTAATTCAGGCATTCATGTGGGCACATGTATCCCACTGCACGCTGTGCTAAACAAACCTCTCCCAGCGCTTCTGGAGGCAGAGGAGTGAGTTTGCTGTGGATTCCTCCTTCAGGACTGGAGTGTCTCTGCTGTTCCAGCCACTTGGGGAGTGTGGGGAGCGTCCCTGGGCACAACCAGGGGTGGGTGCATGTGAGGCTGGGTGTCTGAGCCCAGATCAAACACCTGCTTGACCTTTTTCTCCCTCCCTGCTGGAGGAAGGCCAGCAGCTCTGCTGGAAATCTTCCTGGTCCCTTTGCTGGGGTCCAGTGCAGCTGGGGCTTCCAGTTGTAGGTTTGGAAAGGTGATGGTTGTCAGGAGCTGCTGGGGGAGGTGTGCAGGGAGGCAGGAGCACCCTGAGGTTGGGTGGTTCCCCATAACCTTGAGTAGCTGTGGCCACCTGGGAGAGGCTTTGGTGTTGAGGCACTTGTGCTGTGCTCAGTGTTGGTACAGAGTGAGTTGTCTGTGAGTTAAGGTGTAGTAGGGAGAAAAGCCCCAGATAGCTGCCTTGCAATTTGATAAAATGATAATTTATAATTATTTTTCCAAAATAAGTAGAATTCCTAAGCAAAAGAAAACTAAAATGAAAGCAACTTCTATGTTGGTTGATGTGGTGGCTCCATTGAAAGAAAATTTTGTATTTCTTTTATTCCTTCTTTTAAAATTCTTTTTCTACGTAGTCCTGTCTCTGTGGGTGCTTTCTGGTCGAGGATCTCCATGCCTCAGTTTCTTATCTGTTTAATGGATAGAGTAACAATTAATCTCACTTCTCAAGGATTCTGTTGTGAAGTGCTTTTGAGAAATCTGGCCTGAAATGTCACATTTGATAAGGCTGCTTGAGAGCTCCCATAAAAACTGCTTTTAATCCAAATTATGTTTGATGATAAAATATTGCGAAATAGATTGCTCCTTCTCCAGGCTCACTTTCTGTGTTAGGATGTAGAAGGGAACTGAGACCTTGGAACCAAAACTGGAGCATTTTTTTAAACCTGAGGTTTATTTAATGGTTGGGGCAGAGGGGGAGAAAATTATCTGAACATTGCCCTGAGAGTGAGAATATAAACTTCATGTTTTAATTTCCCTTGGAAAAAAATAACACAGTGTTCTAAGTAGGTCCAGTATTTGCCCTTCTGTGCTGTACTAATTCTCTTCTTGTACTTGTAGTTCTGATTATGTTCCCTCAGCTGGTACTTCAGGAAACGTGTTTGTCTTTGAGCATGTCTGGTGACTCAGAGACACGTCTCCATAGCATCTGGTGAGCGTAATTGTCATTATTAATCTGCCCCATGCCAATCTGTCCTCGGAGCAGCAGTGGGAGGAAGGGAAGGTGCTGCATGACTGGGTGTGTTCTGCAGAGATGGGGCTTGGGAGAAAGGTTAGAGAGAGCCTGGGCTTGGCTGAGGTTCCTCTGCTTCCTGCCATGCCTCCAGAGCCATCAGGAATCACAGGCAGGGCCCGAACTGAAGCCTTTCTGGAGACTGGCCTGGAACAGAGACCAGACGGAGCAAGAGGATAAAGTAGATATTTATTGAAAGGCCTCAATGGGCACACCTGGGCCACACCCAGGGTGCCACAAAATGGGCACCCAATCACGAGGTCCCACACTTTGATAAGTTCTGGTCCTTCAGCATGTTAGAATCAATTCTCCAATCACAGCTCCAGGTTATGAAGCTCCATCCTCCTGGTTTGTTCTTCTCCCTTCAGCGCTGTTTTCGTTCTTGGGCCTAGAAGTGTCCTTGGTATTGAGCTGGAGAAGGAATTGTTTTGTCTGTCTAGTCTGTGAAGAGAACTCAGTAGCACTTAATACAAAACCTAAAGCTACCCACCAAAACAGCACAGCATCTAAAAAACATAAGAGCTCAAACCTCAGGCGTCAGTGCTCGGGTGGGGCTGCCCAGGGAGAGTCCCGGTACCGGGGCTGGCATTGGTGTCCTGCCCGTCCCGACACCACTGCACCCCTGCTCTAATTATGTAATGCTGCTCTTTCCAAAGTTGTGGGTGAGTGTGCTGTAAGTTAATCCCTCACTCTGGAGTTCAGAGATTCATTGGAACCAGATACAACTTGGCATTATCTCTGGAGCTTTGTGCATTTTCCATTTTGAGCGCAGTTGAATGAAGTCTCCCACAGTCAAGTCCCTTCTCCCCTCTCTGACTTGTCAGGGCTCTGCTGCCCTGTGCCCTAACCACAAGGTGAGCCATACATTAGTTTTAAAATGATTTTTTTCCCCTGGGCTCAGATGCTCTCTCTTCATGTGGGAAGGCTCTAAATGCCCTTTTGGCTGCTCTCTGTCTTCAGTGCTGGAACTCTCTCTTCCCAGTTCAAACAAGCACAGGGTTTTCCTTCATTCCTGTTATTAATCAAACTTGACTGCCTGCTTAATACCTTTTTCCTTTCTTTTTCTCTGACGTGGTGATTTTGATTGTTGCTTCCGTCACAGGATTTTATTGCCTTTGGCTTCACAATAAATTGGGGAAATTAATAGTGTATGATTGAGAGCACATACTTTAAAATAAGTTAAATGTGAAATAGATATTTTTAATTACTATTAAAAATTACCTTTTTTGTCAGTCCTTTTGTTTTGAGCGCAGGGTACATTCTGCTTTAACTGTTTTATCATATGTGTGCTATTGTAATTTACATAAATGAATTTTAAATATGGTTATAAGCTGTGGGAAGATGTTATTGTCTCTGCACAATGAATGTGGAGATTTATGCTGTGCATACATCTTGTGTTAGATTAACATTTGTTCCCTCGTCTCTGTTGGATAGTGTCATGATGGAGCCTTGAAATCTTTACACAGGTACTTCTCATGCTTATTTAAAACAGCATTTGAATTCTTCTTTTTCCAGTCCATTCATTTCATGTAAATATGCCTTTGGATATTTGACTCAAATCTGATGACATTGACAGAAATAATAAAACTTCTGTTGGGAGCGAGATGGGAACTGCTGTTATGCCCTCCCACCCCCTAAATATCAAACAATTCCCATTTTTCCAGGGTTTGTGTGTGTGGAATTCAAGCTCCTGAGCTGTTCCAGTGGCGTTGGCCCAGCCACGTGCTTACACTTGGGTTGGGACCTCCCTGACAGGCATTTTCTGCAGGGTCTGTCTTCTGTCCAAGGCTGGTGGCAGGGGCTGCTTGAGCTCCTGCCAGGATTGTTGCAGCCCTCAGCTGTAGTGCCCGTGGCCTGGAAGGTGCTGGGTGTGCACGTCCCTCTTTGGGAGGAGGCCTATGGATGTGCCCTGTGTGTCCCAGGGGGAGGTGATGGCAGGGTTGGCAAAGGAATTACAGCAGTTTGGATTGGGGACCTGCACTCTTCCCACCCTTGCCAGTTCCTGCTTTTCCTCCAAGGGGAAAACAACCTGAAAAAAAGCAGTTTGCAAATTGTGCAAGTCCTTTCTCAAGGGGATGTGCAGGTGAGGTTAGGCTGGGAAGCAGACTGTGGGATAGGGTTTTTTTTCCTCCTGGAGCTCTGGGCTTGGGCAGGAGGGCTGCACGTGCCAGGATGAGTAAGAGAACCTTTGGAACACGTCTGGAGAGTGAAGCTGTCGAGCTGGAGCAGGGCTGCTTGCTGACTTGCCAAATACAAGCCTCTGGTAAATGCTCTTGTGGGGGCACTTAGCCTGCGTGTTGTGGGGGAGGAGAATAACAATTTGACTTGGGGCTGGTGATTATTCTGTGGCTGTGGTTGAATTTCTCTCAACTGTAGTGATGTTTTGAGTTCTGGGGACAATTACCAGCTCTTCTAGATGTCTCTTTATTTCCACAGCTTAAAAATGGCCATTTGGGGCAGATCCACCTGAATGGCCTGCCTTTCTTCGAGGCTGCCTATTGCATCCTGACTGTCAAGAGTCAGATTTTACTGCTTCCCTGTCAAGTGAGGGCCTGTTGCTGGGAGCTGGGCTGGAGTGTGTGCACAGACACACAGAGGGGTGTGAGGGATCCTGAGCCCCAGTCAAACATTCCCGTGCTGGAGCCCACGATGTGGGTGTGGAGCTGCCAAAGTGAGTGGCAGTGGTGGTGTTTGCTTTCCTGCCAGCTGGAGTCTGCTCCCGTTGTGATTGAGACCATTACACTTACCATAAATGTTTCTTCTTAAAATAAGAATGAAAACAAGGAGAGCAGAGCGTGGGGCTGTGCCGGAGGGCTCAGGGGCACTGGCTGGCAGCTGGCTCTGTGCTGGTCACCCTCGGGGGGCTCAGGGGGCTTGGACCGCCTCCCTGGGGCTGGGGACAGGCTGGGCACCAGGCTGGGGACAGGCTGCCAGTGCCACATGTGGCCCTGCTGGTGGCTCCTGCCCATGGGTGGCACCGGCTCAGCGGGCACCACGTCCCCGGTGCTGTCAGGGCTGTGGTGTGAGGATGCCTGGGCTGGGCTGCTGGGCTCAGCCTCTGGGTGTGCCACAGGTTCTGTTTTCCAGAGGGGCTGCAGCAGGGAATGGTCTCTGCTCCCTGCATCCTGCATTCTCTTAGCAGGCGCTGCAGGAAGCGCTGCCAGCCCTGCTTAGTGAGGGAACGGTGTTCTGCAAAGCTGTGGCTTTAATTTTTCCAGCTGGTTTAGAAGGATGGGGGATGAGAGAGAGTAAAACTGTACTTGAAAAAGGGGAAGAGATATACAAATGATCCACGTATTTTTTGTTGCTGTTTTTTTGTTTAAAAAGAAGCGTATTTGTTACAGATCTGAGTAATGACTGGTTATCTGTGAAGGAAAAGTTTTTTTAGGAGGTTGTGGAAAATAGGAAATGTTTAGTTTCAAGGAGTAGGTTGTTTTGTGTTTTTTTTAAATCTTGGCTGAATGAATTCTTCTAAAAATGTATGTGCATGTTTCAATGAGACTTGGGAGTTTTTTGTATTATCCACTTGCTACAGTGAGTTTTTGATGCTTTAAGCTTGCAGTGTTGCTCACTCTCTCCCTGCTTTTGGTGTCACCTCCCATGTCCAAGGAATGCTCCAGTCTTAATTTCTTGCTTTTGGGCTGTTAGTGTCTTCCATGGGGAAGGTATGAATAATGCTCATTGTTAGGTAAATACAGGTGCTGTGTGGTTCTCCATAGCAACATGCTCACCTGGAGATGGTTTCAGACCTCTGAGGACTCCCTGGAGGATTTGGTAAATTAATCCATGGGGAGATACCCTGCTGGGCAGATGTGGTCAAGCTCTTGTGGTGTCCCTGTAGCCTGGCTGATGTCACTTCAGGCAGGGGAAATCATTAATTGGTGCTGTGTGAGCTGCTGTGTTTTACCTCCAGGAGGCTGTTTCTCTTTCAGAGGTTGTCTCTCTGTGGTGTGGGGTGTCTGTTCCAGCTTTTTTCAGGTTAAACCCTTTGCTCACTGAGGCCCATGGAGGAAGGCAGCTCTGACAAGAAGTTTCTAGGCCAGAGCTGCAGCCATTTCCATATTACAGAGGTGATTAAGCTGCTGAAGAGGAAGTGCCAGAGACCAGAGGGATGTTGGTGCACTGATGGTCCCTGCCTCTACCTCCTGGAGTCATTACAAAAGCACAAGGAAATAAACGTTTGGAGGCAGAAGGTTTATCTTAGGAGACAAGGATTGTTGAGCCTTGCCACAGAGGCACAGCACAGGCTGGGAAGTCAGAGTTGGGATTGCTCATGGAATAGTTCCAAAGCCCTGCCACAGGCAGGACACCTTGCCCAGGAAGGTGGATATTGCTGAGATGGAGCAGGAGCACAGGGTGGGTGGTCATTAAGAGAGGGAGCTGCTGTGTAGTGTCTTAAATTTCCAAAGCAGTGTCCAGTCTCTGACCCCTCCATTGGGAAATATCCCTCCCTGTCCCCTGGATTTAGGAAACCAAGGCACAAACTGGGCAGCTGGGTGACAGAGCCTGACAGTTGATGCTGGAGTTGGATTTAAAGGAGTGCCTGGTTTTGAAGTCCAAGTTGAGTTAAACAGACTTCATCGTGATGGCTTGAGCTAATCAAAGCTGTGGTGGGCCTGCTGCAAACCATCCAGTGGTCTCTTGTTTTCTTTTCAGCCCTGTTACTGACTGTGACAGCAGCATAATGCTGTGAAGTTCAGGAATAGTCAAATTGAAGCCAAAGAGCTGCTTTCTGCTCAGAGAGAGAGCAGCTGGAAGTCACTGCTGCTGGGGCTTGAGACCAGTGCTGTGGCTGAATTCAAACAAACCACCTTCTCTCCCTCCCCCTCACCTATAAATTCATGTTCCATAACGTTATTCACTAAAATTCCAACACAGATAATTGAAGCTGAAATGTTCTAATGCACAGCAGAATAGCTTGGGCATCCCTAGGCTGACCTTACTTCCCTGTCTGATAGCTGAGGGAATGGCTGAGCCTTGAAGTCGATGCAGAAATTATATTTTGCAAGCTGTCTTGTCTTTGAAGGATCCAGCTGGTGTTTCTGGCCAGCCTCACCCATCCCTTGGGAGAAAACATGAGGTCATTCAGCCTCCATTTGCAAGGGCACCGAGCAGGGCAGAAGATTGAGGTTATTTTAAGCTTCTACTGACCAGTGCAAGATTTTAGACAATAAAAAATACTCGTGTCCTGCTGCCTGCTACTTTCAGCTGCCCGTATTCAAGATTTTATATCATCTGTGTGCAAGTT
This sequence comes from Thryothorus ludovicianus, assembly GCA_013397245.1. Classification (NCBI taxonomy): domain Eukaryota; kingdom Metazoa; phylum Chordata; class Aves; order Passeriformes; family Certhiidae; genus Thryothorus; species Thryothorus ludovicianus. The sequence continues at coordinate 15,451 of VZTB01007075.1, forward strand.
GCCGTGCAGGAGGAAAAAAACCGGCATGGGAGTAAGTTTGTGCAGCTCTGTATTTTTGGTAGGTGTTTTTGTATCCTTGGGAAAGCTTGGCTGTGACAGCTGTGTGGGATAATGCAGTGTAGTGACAGCTTTGGGCTGTGCTGGAACGCTGCTGGCGGCGTGTTCTGTCACTCGGAATGCTGCTGGGGGATTGCTGTGTGTTCATTTATGGAGCTGTGTCAGGCCAGGCTCAGGCTGGGGTCAGGAGTGCTTCCCCTGGAGGGTGCTGGGCATGGCCCCGAGGCTGCAGGAGCATTGGGATGGTGCTGCCAGGGATGCCCAGGGTGGGGTTGTTGGCTGCTCTGCAGAGAGAGCTGGATTGTCCAAGGTGGCCCTAAGCAGCAGGGAGCAGCTGGAGTGAGTGGTCAGGCTGCTGAGCTGGGCAACCTGGCTGTGCTCAGCTCCTCCTGCCTGAGCTGGGGCTGGCTGTGTCCTCTCAGTGACTCCAGTGCCTTCCTGTCTCTGTTTGTCTTGTCTGCCCTCCCCTGAGTGTCCTGGAGCATGAGAGGAGGGACTCCTGCTCTGCCCTACCCCGGGGGAGGGCCCTGGTCTCCTCTGCACCTCTCTGGGTGCTGCTGTGACATGAGCAGAGTGACACTGCTGATGGGAGTGTCCTTAAATGCCATTTGACACGCACACAACTCACACTCTGCGTGTCCCAGAGGAAAATATTGTAGGCACTTTAATCTATAATGCAGGATAATGGTAGGGAGTTTTAAAATATTGCACTAAAGAGCTGCTGGTGTGTGGAGATGTTGTGATTGAGAGAGGTTGTATTGTTTGATTCACATCTTATTTGTTTGGGCTTTGTTTGTTTTGGGGGGCTGCTTAGGACATCTCCTGATGTCATTTCAGTTTAGCAGAGCCTTGTTGATCCAGGAGTGGAAGTTAAGGGTAGAGAAGGGAATGTTTGCAATTAGCTACTTCCATGATAAACATATATATCATAGTGACTGATCTATCTATCATAATATGATTTCCATCACTTTGATGTATTTGGGTGATACTGAGGGGAGAGGAAAGCTTGCTTTCCCTGAAAAATGGATCTGAAGCGCATGTTGATGTCGTTTTCTGTCCTTCCAGTCTCCTCCCTGACAGAGTGTAAAGTTTGTGAGGCACAGTAGCTTTAATGCCATCACTGTCATTCCTTTGCGTCTTGAAACGTCGCTTGCAGCTGCCGTCCTACAGATAAAAACTTGTTTCCTAAGCCAGCAGGACTGCTGCTGGAAAAGATGATGCATTCCCTTTTCCAGGCACTGAGAAATCCTCCTTCCCTGTGGCTGAGGGTCAGGGACCCTTTGGGTGGTGGTTGTGGTTGCAGACCCCTTGAGTTCTTGTCGTGCTTTTGGCACACCTGAGAGAGGCCCTCGGTGAGGGGAAGATGCGTTTTGACTTCCCTGGAGGAGCTTTTTGGAGGAATGCTGCTGATGCAGGGTGATGGAAGCTGTTTGGGCTGGGGGTACCTTGCAGACCCTCGTTTCAGAGCTGCTGAAGACTCAGCAGATGTTAGCAAGAGGCTGAATTCTGGAAGCTCAGCCTGTGAAGTTTCAGATGTGCCCCGATGGCTGAGGAAGTTCAGACTCTGAGCTGCATCTCACAGAGGGGGAGCGTGGCTGGCAGAGCTGTGGCAGGCAGCCCTGCAGCGCCCAGAGCTGCTGCCTCGTGTGGCTCATGTTAAGCAAATAACTTCTTCTCTGCTGGCTGTTTTTTATGGCTTTTCCCTTGTTTAAGAATGGATGCTTGAACTACATGTTTACTGAAATCCTGTTTTGCTGGGAGATCTGAATGTTTGCCAAAATCTAAACATGAGTGACCTTGGGGTTTGGAGCCCTTATGCAAGGATCCAGGAAGGACAAGGTCTCTGCTGGGATGTTGCCTGGGACTCTGCATAGCAGGGAGGCTCTGCCAGGGCTCTGTGACACACAAGCTTTGGGATCTGCTCGAGGATGTGCCTCCATACACGAGCCTGTGCAGTCCAGAGCAGAGCAGGAAAGTTTGCCTCCTGGATCACAAGGGGAGTACTGTCGAACAAGTTGCAGCCTAAAGGACATCTCTTGTTAATGAAATTTGAAGGGAAGTTCTTACTGGAAGGAATCTCTTGATCTTGTTTTAATGAAATGTGAGGAGCGATGGAGCTGTTCTTTACTGGGTGGCAGGCCCAGCAAGAACACACGTTCAGGCCTTAGTGCAAAGTCTCCTGTCTCTTGTTCCTGCCCATCTTCAGCCACCTCAGCAGTGTGTGACTGTGCTGTTGTTGCTCCAGCCTTTTTGCACAGCCCCAGAGTCTCACCAGCAGAGCTGGTGCTCTGCCAGAGCAGGGCTGCACACACTGCTAACAACGAGGACATCCAGCCCTGCCCAGCGTGAAATGCAGGAGACCGAATCAAATCTTCCTTCCTGCCCCATAAAACGAATATTTTCTTTTCTGTCATGAGAACCTGGGTGATGTTTCTCATGTGTTGACTTCTATAAATCACATCTGCACAAGCAGCGGTCTCCTCCTCTGCCATAGATAAGCCTTTGATCATTGGTTTTGCTTCGCAGCAAAGTGCCTCCATTGCAGCAGGAGGGCTGCTGCCAGCAAGGACTGATCGATACTGACTTTTTTTTAAACATTTCTAGTTTCAAAGATTAAATATTGTACTAGACTTTATGATTTGAGGTCATTTTAACCTCCTACCTCTGGGCTAAGACAGCTCATCTGCCTTTCATTTTTCAGGCTTTGTTACATATGTATTTGAAGCCATATGTAGAATAGTAAAAGCTTGTAGCTCTCTTCTGGTAGCAGTTGAAAAAGGGAGGGAGCAGTGTGAGAGCCACGGGCTGTGTGACAGCAAATACTCCCCCAGCTTCTGATTGGAATTCAAAATGGGTTTGCACCATTTGCCTTCTGTCTTATTTCCCCGCATTAGTGGTTAACCTCAGCAGGACACTCCCATATTATTATTATTTTCTTGCAGGAAAATTGCCCAAAGAAAATGAAGTTCAAGTCATATCAGGCAGGGTTTTTTTTCTAAGCCTGTAAGGGGAATTCCTTCTGAATGGGGCACTGGTGGGGAAGGAGAGAGGCAGAAGCCTTTTTTAAGAAAAGTCAGTCAGGAGATCTGTCTCCTCCCACAGCCTGCCAAGGCTTGGAGATGTGGTGGTGAAGGAGGTTGATACTTGTCCTCCTTTTCCTTTTGCACATCTCCTGGTGACATTAGCCAGAGGAGATAAGTGAAGAATATTAATTCTGGTGCCACTGAAGTGTGAGCCTAAGATGTGAGGGGACCCTGGCACTGAAAACTCAGGCTGCCTCTCTTTCTCAGTGGAATAATCTGCCTCCTTGAAATTCTTCCTCTACTGTCTTTTCTTTCTGGTTGTTTGGTTTCTCATTAAAGCACGGGTTGTGTTTTGCTTTGGGGATGATTGTGTAGCTGTGATCATGCTGCATCCGATACATTTCTTCACTTTGGAAAGCAAGTGGGATCCTTTAGGATTAAAAGCCCGCATGAATGAATGGGATTTTCTGGTTTTGTGCATGTGTGTATTACTTGTGTATGTAATCTGGTCTATTTTTGTGTGTTGGTTTTTTAGCATGCGTGCAGGATGGTTTCAGGCTTTTTTTGAGGGGCATTTCAGAGGGTGAGGCTGGTGCTGGGGGTGTGCTGCAGGTCTGTGCCCTGGTCCTTCTCCGGGGGGTGTTTAACATTCCAGCAGCAGGCTGGTGTGGCTGAGTGTTACCAGCCAAGCCTGGAATGCTGCTCAGAGGTGCAGGTGGTTTGTATTGATAGGTATTTCCATTACTCTTAAGCTGGATTCTGATTTCAGCAGTCGGGTTTCCATGTCCTGAATTGGTTTTGGTGATGGAAATGCTCACTAGAAAAAGTGATTTGCCGTGCACTTCTCTTCGCCCTAAAGGAATGTTGTCAAGAATTGCAGGGGAAGATTAAACACTTAGTCTTGCTCTCCTAATCTGAATTGTTCTGTGAAAGCTTAATTTAAAGAGTATGCTCCTGATCCAAATTTGCAGCTCCCTACTGGCATTCAGCTCTGAGAGCGTATCTATAACACACAGGATGGTGAGGGGGAGGCATTTTAACCTCTGCCAAGAGCAAAACACAACAGTTGGGAGAGGCACAATGTAACGGTAAATATTTTATTGACATGTTCCAAAACATATTGGATGTAAATTTAAACACTATCCGAGATTTGTTAGGTTTCCTTGTTTGAGTTTTTTACGTTCCCGTAAATCCCGGTTCGTTAATTGGCTGTAAAGTAACGAACATCTGAGGCAGTGCTGTGGCAGCAGGGGAGCCTGTGCTGGGTGTGGTGGGTGCTGGTACCCCCCTGCCAGGGCAGAGCCCCTGGGAGCAGCCCAGCTGCGTGCTCAGAGCCCTGGCACAGAGTGCTGCAAACACTCCTGGCTGGGTTCCCTCCAAAGAGCAGGAGAGATAAACCACACTTGTGTGAGTGCAGGGGCAGGAGGGGTACAACGGGATTTTCTGGGTGCTGAAGGGGGTATTGGGGTCTCCAGGGAAATGGCATGTAGACTTGATAGATAATAAAACCTCTAAAACTGTTATCTTCAGGTGTTGCCTCCACCTTGTTTCCCTCACCAGTTAGCCCTGATGTGGCTGCTGGTCAATAACTTGTGAGGAATGACTGGATTTGGGGCTCGGCTCCGTTTTTCAGTGGCTGTGGTGAAGCAGACACGGGTCCCTCTGCCCCGTGTCCCCAGGCTTGTGGAATTCTTTCCTTGTGCAGGACAAGCTGCAGAAAACCTGGGGGCAGGAGGGGATGAGAACTCCCATGTTCCACTTCCATGGGGTGTGGAGGTGCTGAGGGGACCTTGGCTTGTGGAACAGCTCCTGGGAAATCTCATCTTCCAGCACCAAGCCCCTGATAAGGACTGGAGATGGAATTGTCTCTCTGTGGCTCTAGAACCTGAGTGTTTGTGCAACAAGCCAAGAGTAGAAAAAGTATGATTGTGTCTGCAGCTTGCTGTGAATGTTGCACTGAAATGGGATTTTATAGAGATACATCCCACTGACTTTTATCAGCACCCTCATAAATTGAAGGTTCTTCATTAGATGTGCAATAAAAGATTTTACTCTTGTATCGTTCTGAAAATGTTTTTGTTGCCTGCCTTTGGATGTTGACTTTCTAATGGGTGATCAGTAAAAAGGAAAATAAATCCAGTTTTGGATATATAGTTTGACTCCAAAAGGTTATACAGCATTTATTTCAGTGCAGTTCTTTTAAAATTCCTTTGCTGGAGTATTTTGAGGCTTTTTTCGATTTTTAGTCCAACTAATTAGATTTCTGTGGCTCAGAGGACTTGGCTGGCTCTGTCTTTGATGCTGTGAGGAGTCCAGAGACAATGATGATGTGTGTGTTAACTGCAGTGGTTTGCAGGATCCAGTGGCTCAGAAGCTTGGGCTTTCCATCCTGAGGTGGCCTGCTCGTAGCTGTTGCTCTCCTTAGTTGTTTGTAATGTTAGGGTGGGATGTGTTTGTTCCTTTCATAGACTTTCCAGGAGTCAAACCTTCCATTCAGAGCCAAGTTTGGGAAAGCAGCTTTTTAAAAAGAAACAGAATAGGCCTATCTGCTTTAGTGGGTCTCCCTTTTTGGAGCCTCAAAATAACTGAGTCGTAACTAAATTTTTTTGAAAGATGCATCTTCAGAAATTAGGAACTTGGTGAATAAATTACTGGCAGTGGAGGTGCCTCAAGGTGGTGCAGCACATCCCCGTTGTGAGCACGTGCACACCCAGGGCTGTGGTTGTTAAACCAAGCCCTGCTGCAGCCACACCTTCCACATTCCGAGTCCACAGACTGGTCTGTCACCTCCAGAGCAAGACTTGAAGGATTAAGACTTGAGCAAGGCTTCCGAGAGGGTGTTTATGGGTTGGAACATCTGTTCCGGTTCAGATTTGGGTGCTGACTTGTGAAACGAGAATTTTCTGATGTTTACTGAATTGTCACAGGAGGCAGGCAGGAAACGTGTATGAACGTGCCTCTTACCCTTCATTTAGTAGCATCTCATGCATAGAGGTGCTTAGTGATACCCATTTGCTCAGGGTTTACTCTGGAGGTTTTTTTTGAGCAAATGTTTTGGAGACTCACCCTCCCCTCTGCTGCTGCTCTTCCCCTGCCCTCCCTTGGTTCGTTTTCCCCATTATCTCTCATTAGATGGGCTGCTGGGTGAGATGTTAATGATTACAGGCTCCAGCTCTGCCTGCTGGAAGGAGAACTTGTGGGTAATCACAGGAGAACAAAGCTGTTAAACTTGCCAATAGCCATAGGAAACGTTGCTTGAAGGAAGCAGGAAACAAGGCATCTATTATTATTATTATTATTTTACCTACAACCTTGATGAGAAATCTGTGCATCCTCCAGAGTCCTTCTGCTATGTACCCACCTGGGACCTTACAGAGTCCTGTTGAGGACACGAGTCCCTGCACTAACATCGAGGAATGTGGATCAGAGCCAGATCTGTGGCTCACCAAAGAAAACTACTTACAAAATTCTGTTGAGGAGGATGAAGGGAAGGATCAAAAGGATGGCACCTTTTGTCATCTTCTAACAAGCAAAGCGGTCTTGTCAAACGTTAGTTATGGAAATGGCCCTTTTATAGAAAGAAGAGTGGTCCTCCCAGCATTGTGTGTTGAATCTGTGCCTGACCCCAACACAGCAAGTCTTCTTACACATGGACTTTTTTCCACCTGCCTCTGCTTTTATCTTGCCTTAGCTCCTCTGGCTCGAGTGGTGTGCACAGATGTGCCAGTGCAGATGTGATAGGACTTGAAGAGAGTTGCCAGATTAGCTGAGCAATGCTTTTTTTTTTTTTATTTGCCATTTTAATCTTGGTTAAACCTCTTAGTCAGAGGGTGATTTCCATTTCATCTTGTGTTGGGCTTCCGTGCTCACTTCAAGCTATAGCTTGCCTCCTTAAATTTCTGATGTAACCCCTGTTACTGCATTGCCCATGGCTGCAAGGAGCTTTACCTACTCTTGGGTATATAAATATTTTCTATTTTTTGTCTTCGTTTATCAGACTTTTGGGTTTGGTATGAGCAGGAATGGAAAAGTTTATGCTTGTTTCTGGGGGAAGGCAACAAATGTTTATCTGAATGATCAAAGCACAATTTATGAGGAAATATAATGGAAACTATTCCTGGCTGTTTAGAGCTGATGTACAGGGGTAAGCCAAGTGGAACAGAAATGAGAAGAAAAAGGGAGCTGAGTGCAGTCAGGTCAGACTTCTCCTGGGCCTGAACTGCAGTGTGTTCCCACTAAGCAGATGCTTTTTCTTCACGTGTATTTAATACTCACTATGGATTTGTGATGTGCAAGAAAGGATTGGGAAGAGCAATAGCTCTGCTTGTTGTGAAGGGCTACCTCAGTGAAGCCACATAAAATGATATTTTTACTCTGAAATATTTCTGAAATACCTAGTATTATTTGAGTGCTTTCCAGCTCCCTGCTTACCTGGCCTGGCTGTTGACCAGGGTGTGCTGCAGGGTCAGAGCAAACCCGGCTCCCCTGGTGCCAGGTCTGGTGCCACGGTCGCTCCACTGCATTCCAGGTTAATGAGCCCAAACTTGTATTCTCAGGCCTCCATTTTGTGTCTCATCCAAAGGCTGCTCTTCCTGGGTGAGGACAGCGTGCCCAGCCCGCTTGACCAAGCTGTGGTCACTGCAGCCAGGCTGCTGATCTCGTTAAGGTGACTCTAATGAGCTGTGACAGCCTGACGAGTTCAGGCAGCGGCTGCTGGAAGGGAGCCGGGGCTGGCCCGGGCAGGGGCTCCAGCATTCGTGTTACCTGGCCTGAGCAAATGCATTTCAGCGTGGAAAACATGACAGCCAGGCTGAGGGACTGGTGGGAGACACGCTTGATGGGAAGCTGGACTGAGCCTGGTCCTTTGGAGCAGGTGAATTGTGTGCTGCTCCTCTGCGGGCACCCGGAGATGGCAGGGGGGGTTCTGTGCAGCCTCACACATGCTGGGCTGTGTCCCTTTCCCTGCCAGCCCCTTTGGAATGACTGCTCATCTGCACAAGGTTATCTGTGCGGGTCCTGGTGGCCTCCTTGCTTGGCTCTGGCAGTCCCTGGCCTCTCCTTCAGAGGACACTGATGCCTCTTGATTTCTTGATTGCGCTGAGTTATTCCTGAGGAAAAGCGGCTCTGTGTGTGCGGCTCATTTGGTGACAAACCCCGTGACATCTCACTGCTGTTTGTTTCACTGGCAATTAGAATCTGTCCCCTGGAGGCAGCTTTCTCCTGTCTGGTTGATGCTGTGTCTTTGGGGCCCAAGGTGGGACAGCCTCTGCCATGGCAGAGTGGGCTTTAATGTGCATTTCACTGCCTTGGATCTGTCTCTGCTTTCTCCAATAGTCTTCCTGCAAGTTCTTAATTTTGTTCATTAATCCTGTGGATACGGATACTCCCCTGCTTGCCCTAGGCAGGATCACTTAGGGAATAGTTTCTCTCTTATTCCTTGCAATGGCAGCTTCAGGCTGTTGCTGAACCTTCATTCTTTAGATGGAAATCAATGCAGTTAATGTCATGCCAGCTAAAGCTATGCTGATACTAGAGGACCGAATGCTTGAAAAGTGAAAGTCTTTGGAGTTCAAAGACTTCTGTTGCTTTCTTCAAATTCTAACTTGATTTAGGCACTTCTTAGTGAACAAAATGGATGGTTGTATCTATCCATAGTCCTTGTGTCAGAAAAACCAGGTTCCAGCTGTTGCAGCTGTGGTGAGGCTGCTCTGAATTGGTGGTTCTGGCAGCAGTTGTCTGCTTTGTCTCCTTCCTGCTCGCAGAGGTGGTGGGGAGAGGATTGTCCTGGTTTAGAAATGCTTTCAGACAGGGCTCTTCAGAAGGTGTGGGAGGAGGGAAGGTGCTGTTTCAGCTTCTCAGGTAAACTGAGCTGTGGCTTGGGCAGGGCTGCCAGGGGCCAGCCAGGGATCGCCTCTGAGACTCAAACAGGCTTCTGTGTTTATATTACCATATATTTAGAATACCTCCCTTTAAGAGGGTTCTCCAGGCTGTCTGCTGTGGATTTATACTGCAGGTCAGGAATGTGAGCTGGGTGACTCCTCTTTGGAGTTGTCTAGTGCTTCTTGGAGTTTTATGATGCATCTTGGTAGCAAAGTCTGAAGCTCCTTCTTTTGCCAGTGACCAAGTACTAAACAACCATCTCTTGCTACAAAGGGAGGGAGCCACATCTCTGCTGTGTGCCTTCTCCAGGGCTGGACTGTGTGTCCAGCATTAAAGTCAGGTTGCACGTGACATGGTGTTACTTAACAACTCTAGTTGCCACAGGTTGTGTTTTAAAAGGAATCCTCTGTTGCCTGCTCACAGCAGTAAGATTAAAGTTTCTTCCTTCCATTTTAAGCATGGGTTTAGGCAAGGCTGTGAAATTGGTAAGGCTTTGTCTTGTCTGCTTGTCATGCCAGAGTTGAGAGCATCTCCTGGAGCCCACCTGTCCAGGTGCTCTTGCAGCATGGGGCCAGAGCTCCCGCCAAAGGAAACCAGTGAAAGAGTAGCCACTGGCAGTAAAGAAAAGGGATAAAACTTGCCAGCTGAGTTATGTTACTGGCCCTCCACCTCCTCTGGAGGAGTTGTTTGTTAACAAAGGTACTCACAGCTTGGGGAGTGCACCATAATCCTTACAAGTCATTTAAAGCAGTGTAGGCAGTTAAAGATTAATTTTGCATGCAGTGACCTCTTTATTTTTAACTGCTTTGCCTCCTGCATCTTCAGAAATAACAAACAAATGGTCCAAACATACCAACCCCCTTAGAAGACAATGATTTCATTGTGGCTGTGAACATGACATACATTACATAAATATTGGTGCTTACATGCCTGCTGATTCTTTGTCCTTGGATGCCGAGTCTTCCAGCCCCGCTGGTCGTGTTTCGTAAGAGCTTGGGAGGAAGCACAGCAGTGCAAGACACTGACGTTAGTGGTTGGTCCAGGCTGCTTTTCTGGCTCAGCTGCTTTGCAAGGTGGATATTTTTCTGTTAATGTGATGAGGCTGGTTTATCTGTCACTTCTGTTGGGCAGGCCACAGCTGCTGTGGCACTGGTGTGCATTTATCCTGAGCTTTGAGGTGTCTTTGTGCTGGTTATTGCAGGATGCAGAAGAGCTTTGCACACCCAGCTCGAGCCCTGTGTCATCTCTGCCAGAGGAGCAGCAAGGCCTGATCCCTGTGAAGGCAGAGGAAGGATGCCCAGGGCATTGTCCCTGCAGCACCCTGTGGAGTGTGTTGGGTTCTGCCCTTCTCCCAGTGGGGCTGCTCAGGGCAGCACAGCCCTCCCACAGCCACGCTGCTCTTTTAGCTCCACGCTGGGCTTTTGTGTTAAGGAGCTGCGAGTCCCAGTTTTCAAACCCTGCTGGTGACTGATGCTAGAGGTAGTTTTAATTTCCTGAGGGCTACATATAACTCCAGTGGAGCTACGAGTTGCTCTCTGCTTGTTTCTGTAGCTATGCCACACTTGCTTGCAGAGAATGAAATCTAAATCTCTACATGATCTAACAGTAGTTTCCTAAAATATGAACAAAATCAAAGAATGAAGAATGTGTGTTGTTCAGAGCAGCTTGAGAAGCTGAAATACTGACTGAAGTAGCTGAGAGAAAACAAAGTAGGGGGTTTGTGGGGTTTTTCTCGATTGTTTAATGCGTTAAATTAATCTTTGTGGCAAAGCCTTTTAAATTAAGTCAAAGTAATTGTGTGTATGTGCTCCTGTAATTGTAAGGTCACTGCCTGGATACAGGCAGCAGAAAGGATAATTTTGGTTCAGTATCTCCCTGCTTGGATCAAAGATACTTTATCAGGCTGAGATGGTTGTGTGAGAGAGAGCTGGCGTGTAACCTGCACGAGGAGCCTGGGTGGGAGCAGAGCGTGGTCAGCTTGTTTAACCTTTGAATGCCTCTTGGCTCTATGGCCCTTGGATACTGCTACTTCATGGAAAAAGTTCTAAATATAGTGCTCGTTTGTTGTTGAGTAATGACTTTAGAGGGTGGATGCTGGAGTTTCCAGCTCCTTGCAGGGCCCAGGCTGTGCATGAGCGAGTTACTGGAAATGAGACCATTAATGAGGACTTGCCCCAGTAACACTGCAGAGCACTGGTGCAGCTTGTGGATTTATTTGTAGAATATTCTGTTGATAGTCTGTTTGTCAAACTCCTTGAGATTAAACCTGAGGATCACTTTTAACCCGTTCTGTTGAATTTTCATTCCCTTCTTTACCTGGTGTGATCAGCTGCCAGGCTCTGTTCATAGGTCAGCTTGTAAAGGGGAAGAGATTTTGAGGGTAATTAGAATGAGCAGGATGTGTTTTGGGGATAGACCATCTTTCTCTGGAAAAAGGGAGAGGGAGAGATGAAATCCAGGGAAAGGTGAAGAAATTTACCTGGGGACCCCCAGGAGGTCAGTGATGAAGCTGGGCTCTGAAACTTTTACCAGTCCTTTAACTAAGATGTCATCCTTTACTGGAAGTCCAGAAACCCTCTTGGGTTTAACCACCAGTGAGTGAATCTCCTTCCTCTGTGGCTCTGTTTTCCCAGAGCTTTTACCTCAGAAGACCCTAACATCTTGAACAATTTCCCCGTGCAATGCTTGCTTCATTGTTGTTTCATTTCACTAACTTTCACTTGAAAATCAGATGCTTCCCTATCTTTTCTTTTTACTTCCTTGTACAGCTTTTCCCTGTTGCTGCAGCTCATTAAATCCTGCAGCTGTGTGTTATTTAACATCATAAAGTAGTTAGAGATATCATTCATATAAAAGGATACAAAATGAATGTGCATTGTAATTCTAGTCTCGAGGTAGCAAACTTCTCTCTGGAGTTGTGACTTAACTTATGGCTTTGTAAGAGCTTTTACTTGCCTTTATTTAGCTCTTTTCTGATTCCTAATGATTTGTGTGTAGGTAAATATATTTATAATGCAGTTATTAAGTAATCTGTATAATTATGTGCATTAATCTAGGTGTGAAGGTTGCTGGAACATCAGTTCTTTCTCTGCCCTGGGTTCAGCACAGGCAGGTGCCCAGCTGCCCGCTGGCACCGCTCCGTGTGTGTGCCCTGACCTGTGGTCACAGGGTTCTGTTCTGCTGAAAGCCCATGCAAATAAAGCCATGCACCCACCCCTGTGGGGAGGCAGGTGTGCTGCGAGTGCCAGGGGCCAGCCTCGCAGGGAGAGAAGGTGGCAAAGCTTTGCTTTTCAGTTCTTTGGTAACGGGAGTCTCGCTGGCGTCTGGCGCGGGGATTTGTCGCTGCCGTGGCAGCTCTGATGGATTGGATTGGTGTCCGTGGCTCCTGGGTGGAATGGAACTGCCTCTCACCTCTGCTTTCTTCTCCTTTGTTTTTTCAAAGCAGTTTCCCTAGCATTTCTCTGCCTGCCTTTTCAATTCTGGAGGTCAGGTGTTTCCTCTCCAGGAACATGGTGAGACTTGATCGGTGTCAGTCACACAGGAAGCCAGGGCCGATAGGATCTGCTCTGCCTGTATCTGATTTTCTGGATGCTTTTGCGTGTGTGGTTTGTTGTGTGGGCTTTTCTGTTTGTTTGTTGTTTTTAAACCCAAGTGCTCATTTTGGGGCCTAATTGCCGTTGTTTCTGCGTGCGTTCTGGATCCGTGTCAGGGAGTTTGGGAGCTCTGCAGCGCAGGGAGGTGCCGGGACAGCCGGGCTTGCCGTGTGCCTGCCCCGGGGAGCTGCAGCTCTCCTGGCTCCTGGCAGGATGGCAGAGCCGGGGCTGCCTCCCGTGCAGCCTCCCCCGTGGGCGCGGGTGCGTGTCCGAGGGCAGCGGGAGCTGGGGCAGGAGCGTGTCCCACGGGGCACAGTGCCCTGAACCTGTGCCTGCCTGTGTCTCTGCGAGGCTGCTTTGCAGCTCCTGGGCTGACACCCGTAGCTGTGGGACATGGATCTCCCTCCCCAGCCCTGCCCTGCTTGTGCCAGCACTGGGCTGTGCCCGTGCCTTGCACGGTGCCAGTGGGATGCCTTTAGGACTGTCCTTGTGCCTTGTACAACATCTAGTAATGCCTTTCCACATACTCCCTTGAATAATCATTGAACGCATTTTCTTCTTTTTTTCTTTCCCCCCCCTTCTTTTTTTTTTTTTTTTTTTAAAATCATCCTGGCCAAAGCAAATAGGATAAGGAATTAGAGCAAGCTGAGGCTGGTGTAATATACTAAACTATGACTCCAGCAGCAATTAGTGCAAAGGAATGAACATTTACAGTGCCCTGCAGTTATCCTTAGTGCTCAGTGGTAAACTGAAATAAGCCTGGTGTCTATGGGCTCGCTAGACTAACTGCCATTTTTATTACATTACATGGATTATTGCTCATTTTTCCTTCCATTTTCAGGCTTCTCTCAGGCTACCCTCCTTCCCCTTAGTAGTGACCCCAAAAGAGGAGTGCTATACTTAGTGCAGATGGTGTTTGAAACAGCTGAGGGTGTGGAATCTCCCTCACTGGAGATATTCCAGAGCTGCCTGGCTGCACTCCTGTGCTCTGGGATGGCCCTGGCTGGGCAGGGGGGTGGCACCAGGTGACCCCTGTGCTCCTTTCCAGCCTGACCCCTTCTGGGATTCTGTGACTGTGTCCCTTTGAAAAGGGACTGCTGGTACTCTGCTGCTCCCACAGCTTTGCCTTGGGCTCTCGTAGCAGGTTTGGGGCAGAAACTGAACAGAGAGCAGCGTGCTGGGGAGGTTGGGTTGGTGGAGGACACACGGCCCAGCCGCGAGCTGTTGGTGCTGCCCGAGTGGAGTTTGCCATGTCCTCAGCAGCTGTGAGCTACAGCTACTTGCTGCACATGTATAAAACCGGGGTATGAAGAACATCTGTGTGAAACACACGCTTGGGGCAAGAAAAAGGATGTGCAATGTAAGAAAATACTGTTACTTAATACAGTTTTTGCTTGGAGGCTGCAGTCAGCACATGCTGTAATACTTCTCGCTCGTGTGATACAGTAGCGGCGTGACACTTCAGATTTATTACTTTTGGTTTCTCTTTAAAGAAATCCTGAATCTGGAATCAGAAGAATGCTTTTTCTCTCTTGAGCTACAGAAGGGAAAATGTTTCAAAATGTCATAAATCAAAAATATATTAAAGGCCAACAAACCAGATGAAAACTTTTTTGGAAGATTGTATATAATGTTTGGCAGAAGAGACTAATGCGCTGTGGTTTTTGGCTGAATTTAGAAATGTGAAATACTCTAGGGTCCATCTCCTTGAAATGAGTTATTTTTGTGTATTTTATCTGTCTATATATTAAAACAAGAGCAGAGGTAGTTGTGTGTGTGTAGTGTAAGTATTAGCGTGCCTGTGATTTATGTTAAATATATTTAATGCATTATATAAATTCAATTACACTTCGATATAGAACGTTCAATTACAGAATGATTTCTGTAGTGCAAGCACTCAGTAGATACCTCAATCATAGCCAACAAATTCTGTATCCTTGTTGACTGCAGGGCTGGCAATACGTCATTTTTTATGTAGGCTCATTTCTGTCAGATCCATCTCTCTGCAGACTGCACACAACAGGTGTGTTCTGTGTGTGTGCTCTCTTTTCCTGATAACTCAGAGGTGCTCCAGGGACAGGAGGGGGCCGTGGCCGAGGTTCACCTCGTGGGATGGAAGCATTCAGCTCTGGTGGGTCTGAAGGAGCTGGCTTGGTGTGTGTTTGCTCTTTAATGACGTGTTCTTCCCCTCTCAGCGTCTCCACCTTGAGTTCCGTGGTTGTGCTTGGTGTAGCTGAGTTGCAGTGCAGAGGACGTGGTGTTAAAGCTGCTGCCTCCTCCCTGGTGCTCAGCCTTCTGCCACAGGTTTGGGGATGTTTCTGGCATTTCGAGCAAGGACACTCACCCTCGAGACTCTGCTCGTTGGCTTTTTGTCTTAATTTTAATAATTTTTAAAGGGAGGCTGTTTCAAGTCAGAAGTTTCCACAGCCCTTTCTCCTGCTGGGAATTTGGTACCACCTCCTCCCGTGATACGTGTGTTGCATGGTTGGGTTCCCGTTTTTCTCCCTAAATAGAGGCTGCAGTTTTTTAGGGATGAGCTTTTTCAGATCCTCACTCCCTGGTCACATCAGTGATGCTGTGTGGCACAGTTTGCACTCCTAAACACAGCTGCACACTTAGGGCTCAGGTCAGCTTAGAGAGATTGACAAATTCCCGGTTTTAAACCCAGGGCTTTTCCTGTGGAATTCCCTGTAAGCCCCGTGTAGGTACCAGCAGCTGCTGTGAGGTCTCCCTCTCTGAGCCCTCTCAGGGTCGGATGCCATCAGCGTGCTTGGCAGGGGTGGAGCGAGGGCTGGGCCCTCCCCAGGGTGCCCTGAAAAAGCCACCCCAGCCCTTCAGCTCCTGACATCCCCTTCCCTTCCTGCTGATGCTCTTCCCTCCGTGTGCTGATGCTCTGAATGCTCCCGAGTTTTGCTCTTTGCAGTGGGGACGTAACAACTCAAAGCTACATGTAAACAGCTTTGTTGGCTACTTTTCCTTTCCTTGCTTATATTGTACACCTTAAATGTGCTATTTCTTTTGGCATAATGGCAAAATCACTGCTTATGGGAACCGAGGTAGATAATACAAAAAGCTCTTTGAAAAGAGCTTTATCAGAGTACAAAGTACTTGGAATTGAAAGCCCCTAGAGGGTTGCTTTATTTTCCCCCTTCATTCAAACTTGTAGTGGTGCAGGATCGAGATACATCATGCCCTATTTTCAGCTGATTTGCATGTTAGAGAGAACGGAGTAATTGGTGTTTAACCAGAACAAAAGAGGATCTGTTTGCTAAAAGAAAAAGAATTCTTGAAGTAGACCCTAATACATATACTGCCTTTGTCTCTCCTCTCATTAAGAATTGAATAGGATGGCCTAGTAATTAGAATGTGGAAGGCATTGCTTTGGTGTTGATGCTTTTTGAGCTAATTGGTTTGAAAATTATATTTGATGTAGCTCTGAGGGATGTTGGCACAACACCTTCTTGGGACAGGGACATCCTGTACTCCCATTTCGCTGCAGGAAGGGGCACTTTGAGGCAGGGTTTTGTCTTCTGGTTTGGTTTTTTAAAATTTTATTTATTAAACCCATATTTGCCTTCCCAACTGAGCACACAGGATGCATTGTCACATGTGAATAATTCTTCTCTTGCTGGTATGAAAACCTTGAAATGACCTTGGAAAGAGCTTAGCTCTCTTTTCCCAAATAAGTGCGTAGTTCAGCCT
The DNA here is from genome assembly GCA_013397245.1 of Thryothorus ludovicianus. Classification (NCBI taxonomy): domain Eukaryota; kingdom Metazoa; phylum Chordata; class Aves; order Passeriformes; family Certhiidae; genus Thryothorus; species Thryothorus ludovicianus. Next base: position 31,706 of record VZTB01007075.1, read on the forward strand.
TTAGGAAAGTAGAGTTTTGAGCTAAACTGGGTTTGGATTTCTGCCCTTCTGCATTCTTGGAAAGGTTTTGTTGTTGTTGCTTGTTTGGCTGGCTTTTTGTTTCATTTTGTTTTGACAAAAAGATTAGAACAAATGTTGTTCTTGAGCAAACTGAAAGAAGACAGGTCTGGAATTGTGCAGGAAGCTTCCTTTGGTCAGTGTTTGTGCTCCTCTTCAGCCCCATCCCTGGTGGCGAGGACATCGAGGGGATAATTGTTACCTGAAATTGAGTTGCTTTAGTGGGAAAACGGGTTAAATTAGAAACATTTTTGTATCTCTTGAGTTGCAGGAGGGAGCCTGTCCCTGTGCAGGCAGTGGATTTTGGGTGGGTTGGAGACTCCGGGGAATTCAGAGGAGGAAAGTGCATTTCTTAGACTGAGAGATACATTTGAAGTAAAGATTCAGCTAAAGAGAACTTAAGGGTGTTTTATTTGCTAATGCTGCTGTTCTGTGGAACAAATTGAAGTCTCAGGCCTGTTGTTGGTTCTCTGCAGATCCCTGTACAATCTTCTCAATAAAGTATTGCACTGTGGAGGAGTCATTGTGTTACGAGGGTGAAATGAATTTGTAAAATTTCCCCCAAGGTTTCAGTGATAAAAAGAACAGTTTTAAAAACGACTTTAGGTTCTGGGGAGTATGTATTTAGCAGTGTATTTGTAATTTAAATGGATTTGGTCTCTCAGTGAGCTGCAGCTTGTTTTCTTTACTTTCCAGGGTGTCTTTTCTCCCTTCTCGTGGTGCCTGCCCTTCCTCAGTGCTTTGGCTTGGCTGCTCCCGGGGTGTATCAGTGTGACTTCGGTCCTGCTTTGACATCTGTGTGTTTCTTGTGCTGCAGCTGCAGTGCCCTTTAGTGTGTGAGGCTTTAGCTTTGGACTGCGTGGGTATCTGAATGTCTTGGATATCTTCAGATATCAGCAATGACACCAAGCAGTGTGAAACTGATGGCCACAGTGTCCCAGTGAGGCCAGGGCTGGCACTGATCTCTTGGGTGATTTTTCTGATCCAGGCTCAGAGATGCTGGATGCTGCTGAGCTCCCACCTGAGCACTGGTATCTTCACCAAACTTCCATTTTTTCCCTTCCCGCGTTCTCCGTGTTTAGAAGTGTCTCTGAAATGCAAAAGGTTTAAAAGGGGTTAAATAAACTGAAAAACCTGCAGTGTATTTCCGCTCAGAGTTGAAACAAGATGTTGTGGATTGACTCAAAATGAAATTTTTCTTTTTTTTTTTTTTTTCCTTTTAAGTTTTGCCAAACTGAAAACATGTTTGTTTAATCATGGGCAAATTCATCCTTCTGGTTTTTTTGTTCTGTTTTGTTTTCAGTTTAGCCAGCAAATTGAGAGATGAAATTGTTCTGCCAGCACTGCTTCCAGTTCAGATTGCTCTGAGGAGCCGGGTGAATCTCCCCCTTGCACACTTTATCTAGGAACCATCAGAATTCTGCTGATTAATACCTTGGAAATTATAAATTAGCCATATGGAACTACTTCAGTTTAAGTAACTTGTATGTTCTGGTGATAGCTAATCCCCTTAAAGCGTGGTTTTAATGACCAGTTTGTTTTCACCTGAGGTCATTAATGCTCTAAACGCAGCTGTTAACTGCACCAAAGAGGTTTTTCCTGCCCAGGGAGGAGTGCTGCTGGGCACCCCGTTTAATGCTCTAATAATGCTTTATTCCTGCCCTTCCTTCCGGGTACGCCGGCTGTTTTTAATGGCTGTGTTGGAAAAACCTGTCTGTTTTCTGTGTGCCAAGGACTGATCTTGCAGCCAGCTGGGGGATGCAGGGCACTGGGGCAGGAGTGTGAAAAGTGGAAGGATGAGCCTGCAAAGCTCAGCTTTGGGCTCAGGGCACGTGGGGAGGGAAGGGGTGCACAGCCCCCTGCCTGCTCCCGTGGCTCTGCCAGACTGGGAATCATGAAGTCATCAGGAATATTAAAACTTCAGACAATGTAATTCTCCCGCTCCTTCTGTTTAATTTTTGTGCTAATTTATTGCTCCTCTCTCTTCCTACTTCTGTCACCTAAATGCAAATGCCCTGGCAGCCTGCTTTATGGATAACACTTAAAAAATAATGGTGCAATAATGAGTGGTGAATTGCAGCAGAGATCCTGCTGAAGTGCCTGCAATATTCACATTAATTCCAAATGAATTAATTGCAGCTAATACTATTGTATTTAAAACCTGTCAGAAGCCATAACAATGATTAGGGTGTAATAAGTAAAATGTTATTTCAGAGCAGCATCACCATGTTCTAAAATAGCAATAGATGCTGTTAAAGTGTGTCTGACCTAATGGCCAGCAGCAGCCTTTGTGTGAAGCCAGTGAGAACAGATGGATCTGAGGAATGAGGGGCCCTAAACCCCTGGACTGGGAGCAGAGGGGTTCTCTGCCCCAGTGCTGGAGGCAGGAGCAGAGGTGGGAAGGATGAAGGAGGAGTTTTACCTGGCAGGGCTGTGGGTCCCACTGCTCCCCATCTGTCACAGGGGTGCTTCCAGGGGAGGTGGCAGCAGGCTGTGAGTGTGGCTCTGAGAGGAGCCTGCCTTTAATGTTTGTTTCCAGTCCTTCACAAGAAGTTGGTGTGGCAAATTGATTTATTATTCAGTAGTTAATACTTGTAAAGTAAAAGCATTCCAGAGCCTTTTGCTTGGGTCCGTGGTGAGGCAGGAACTTCTTTCAGTTTAACCACCTGTGTTTGTATTTTATTTCTGAGTGTCTGACTCTGAAGAGCTCTACACCTGCAGTTTGTCTGCTGATAGTGGACAGCACAGAATATAATCTGGCAGATGAAGACAGCTGCATTCTGCTCATCCCAACCATGAGTTCTGCTTGATGGTTTCTAGATACAGTTTCCATCTGACACAAAGGCAGGGACTAATTCTGGCATGTGTGGGACTGATAAGATTTTAGACCAGATCTTTCTTAAAAAAAAAAATGGAAGAAAAACCCCTTGATGTGTTACATAGTGTAATAATCAGTTTCCAGGTTCTTTAATTAGATCTGCACTTTAGCTGATTTAGCTGCATGTCTCAATACACAAATGATTTATAAAGGGGAAAAAGTGTGTGTTAATCTTGACTGAGTGATACTCTCTGCAATGTTTGTATTACACATCCTACAGCATTCAGTCTTTTCCGTTAACATGGAATTGGACTTAATGTCTTAAAAGAAATTACAGAGCTTTACAGTTGTATTGTTAACAGCTTTTTATTGATGTAGGTTTGTAGGTGTGTTTACATTTATATGTAAATGTAATTATTTAGTGAGGATTAGCAGTCAGTGAGGCCCTCTCTTTCCATTTCGTGTGTTACTAGTTATTTGCAAATTCATTTCCGTGTAGGTCAGAAATTATGGTTACTATTGTATTTAATGCATGAGGTGTATCCTGGATTCACCATTTCCTTGGACAGCCCTTCTGCTCTGGATCTTACCTGATTTCTTTCCAAAGCAGAGAGGGTTCATCAGAGTCTCTCCTGCTCTTGATCCACCCCTCCATGGCATTTTGGGATCCTTGTGCTGACAGGGAAATAAACCTGAGCTGCGGAGGCTGTGAATGCATTGAGTGAATGAACTGGTGGTGGGACATTTGGAGGGGCAGCAGAGTGTGGGCTCTGGCTGCTGGCAGGGCAGTGTGGGGGCTCTGTGGGCAGGGGCCCAGCTGAGCCCTCTGTGTGCAGCTCCCCTTCAGCCTGTGCCACTGTCCCCTGGCCTTGGTCCACCAGCTGCTCCAGCAATGGGCAGAACAATTCTGCTTCCTCCCTTCTCTGTAGTTAGATTAGAATTTGGGGCCTGAGGGTATCCTGGCTCCCTTTTGTAATTGCATCATTCCCACTATTAACTAAAGAGAGCAGATTCTTCTTTTAATAAAAGCTTCCTCACATGCGTTCTTGAGTGTTGTTTTAGTTTGCAGCTACTCACGTTGGAATGCATCCAGACTCAAGTCCTTATGTTTCCTCCACGTCCCCAAACTCTTCTGGGTAATTTGCATTTCAGCACTGCTCAGTTGTACTTTGCTCAGTTTGAGGGAGGGAAGGGCTGGGCGCTAGCATATGCTGATTTGCATATGCTAATTGTAACATGGGTGCTTGGCTTCCTTCTGGCAGCCAGACCAGGATATTTTTGTTGTAATATCCTGTTGGTTTAAGGTGAGAGGTAAATCAGAGCTCGTTCTGCTTGATTTACAGCAGGAGTCTTGATTTGAGGTTTGGTGGTAGAGTTCTGAGATGCTTGGAGGATGTGATCAAAAATCAGGGAGCTGAAGGGTGGGACCTAGAGCTGCTGGAAAAACCTAGGGGAGCAAACTTTGTGGTTCACTACCAGGGAATAATAAAGGAAGGGAAGAAGCACTGCAGGGCATTGCTGAGTAGCAGCATGTGTTACTTGATGCTTCAGCAAACATTGCATCTGCACAGGACAGATTCCAGAGGTTTGGTTTGGTGGAAAGGTGCAATTGGCACAGAATGTACAGAACTCCACAGAATATGGCAGAAAAGGCTGTGCATGTCACTGAGAATTGCACTGTTACTCTGAGCAAACAAACTGGCTGTAGTGCTGCCTGGATTTACGTTCAGGATCCTCAGAGCAGCAAAAAGGTTTTGTGTGCTCTGACTCACGAAGCTGATGTTAAAGAAAATGGGCATTTTAAAAATCCTATTTTCCTTCCATTTTCAACCTCCTTTGATGAAGACACTTGAAACACCTTTTTAACTCTACGTTTTAAATGCTTTTTTATAGCCATGAAATACACCCTTGTGTGGTTTTCAGGTCTTTTTAATTTTTAAAAGCCCTCCTTATTGCTGCTGCATAAGGAGAAATTTTTAGATTGTGGGGAGAAGCAAATGTGACATTCTGTTCCATATTAAAAGTTAATTTAGGGCAGAACTGCAGACCAAGAAAAGTGTCTTTTCTTTTCCTATACCTCCTTGTAATGTAATTGACCCCTAATACCTCTGCAGGATCTGGCACTCAGACAGAGGGAACCAACTGCCCAGGGGCACGGTGTGAACAACGGGAGGAATTTGCCCAGCTGGAACCAATCCTGTGATATTTGAGGGTTTTAAAGCATGTTACAGCATGTTTTGCCCAAAGCAGAGCTCTGGTACCAGGTTTGGGCAGCAGTGAGGTGGTGCAGGTTCCCTGGGAGGGCAGAGCAGGAAGGTGTCAGGTCCAGGGGGGTGAGCTCAGCTCCAGCCCAGAGCCAGATTCCAGGTGTGGCCCTGAAGAAGGGCAGAGCTCAGTGCCCAGAGCGAGCCCTGAGCTCATTTGTGTACAGGAATTCCCCGGTCCCGTGCTGGCTTTGGGCACACCAGATTATTAAACTTGATGAATTAATTCAGATTGTGGTCATGGAAACAAGGTTTTCCTCAGGACAGCTCTTGTCATGGCTGCGATTGATAAAAGCCTTTGACACATTCTCCTCTTGAGAGAACAGGTTTGTGTAAGCATGCAGGTGGGGGAGATCCAGGTGAGTCACAGCCCTGTGGAAGACAAAATCCAGCTTTGTGTGGAGCAGAAGCTCTCTCAAGTCTTTGTGAAGCCTGAGGCAGCCCCAGGCATCCTGCATCCCTCTGAGCCCGGGGATGGAGGGGCAGCACGGCCACGGCCTGGCTCTGAGTGAGCCGAGTGTTCCTCATCAGAGGGAGCAACTGCAGGCTTGCTGCTGAGGCTTCATTATGCAATTGTAATTTTCCATAAAATGCATCATAAAACCTATTCGTGCCTTATATTGGCATGGGAGAGTTACTCCAGCCTCGCTGGCTGTGGAATGCCCACTTTAGGAAATTGCCTGAATCTGTATTTTTCTTGGAGCAATGCTAGTCAGCCCCACAGGTTGCTAATAAATATTTCATGACCTTCTATGAAGGATTATGAAAATAATTTGAATATCTAGATGACTGCCTCTCCTTGGCCTAAGCAGAGCCCAGAAGCAGGCTCGTGTTCCTTTCTCTGGCCTCTCTTGGCGTGCCATCAGATTGCCCAAAATTGTAGCCCCTACATAAACACTGTCTTGTTCTTACGGCCTTTGGATTTCTTTTGCCATTAAATCAGTTTTGGTTTTTTTTTTTTTAATCTCTAGTGGGTAAAATACGTTTTTGTACTTCAACACCACTTAGAGTGAAGTATTTAAAAATATCTCACACGCATTGATTTAGCACAAACTACTTCATCAGGGCTGAGGAACTGCTTTTCACCATTTCACAGTCGGAAGGGTGGGAGGAGAACCCGTTTCCACCTGTCTCAATCCTTGCAGTTTTTATCTGTCCCATATGACAAAAAAGAAATTAGAAGGGGAAGAGAGAGAGAGGCTGACACAGCAGTCATTGTGACTGAGAAAAGTGGGCAAGATGTGCAATTTTTGATTTATTTTTGTGAACCTTCACCAGTCAAATGCGTGCAAATGGCATTTTCCCCCTGGCAGAGCAGTGCCCCCGAGGAGTGCCTGACCCTGCTGTGCCTTGGCATGCAGCACTGACCCCCCAGAGCAGCTGTGGGTCCCTGGGCTGGAGCACAGCCCTGGGAAGGGCAACTTTTGGGGTGCCCACGGCAGCATCTCCTGGGAGCTCTGGTGCTTATGTGGGTGAGGCACTACCTGGAGGGATCTGGCAGCCTGGCTCCTCTTCACTCTGAGGTTCCTCACAGCAGCAAGTCGGATGCTTGATGATATTTGTAGGCTTTTAGGGCTCTCCACTCTGCTAATTTGACATTATTGAAGTTCTATTTCCCCAACTGTGCTGTGGGCTAAAGCGGGAATGACAGCTTGCTCGTTATTTGTGTGTGCAATATTTATGTATGTAAATGACTGGTGTGTTTGCCTTTATCCCTCCATATAAATACAAGAGATGTATACAAATATAATGAGGAGGTACAGGAAGCTCATTTTGTTTAAGCAAAACGTGGTGCATTAAGGCGTCATGCCCTGACACTTGTTCTGTGCTGGAAGACACAAAGGGAAGCGTCTGGCTTTTGTTGGGAGACGTGGAAGTTGCTGCTGCTTTCCATGTTGGGTATTACGGTTTCAGCACGCCAGAATCATTGGGGGTTTTTATTACTATTATTTTTCCTTTTGGTGATAGACTGAGAAAAGACAAAGACTAAAAATAAAACCCATAATTTTTGATACAACTGTGGAAACATGGTTAGTTCTAACACAGCAGGTGGCTAAGGGACTCGATCGGCAGAAACCAGCAGTGCTTTCAGTGCAATCAAAGTTAAGTGCAGAAATTTAATTAAATGGTAGCAAGGCTGGCAGAAACTTTGTAAAGCAGCAGTGCATTGTCAAATCTAACAATTATTCCAAGGAACACAATCCACAGATGGCGTCTAATTGATAAATTAAGGTTCTGGTGCCTGATTCCGCTTACACTTAAAGGTTCTCTTTTCTTAAACAAAACCTTAAAATTTTAAGGCTGCATCACTGTTCTGAAAACATAACAAGCTGGGCTGGGTTTTTTGGCTTGGGAAATGCACGCTTTGTGTTAAATGGAGGCGTTTGGCTTCTGTTTTCCTGGTCTGACTTCCATCCCAGGGAGGATGTGGTGTGTTGCTGGTAAGGTGCTCACCTGGAATCTCAGGTATTCAGACCTCCCGTAGCTGCTGGGGCAGGCAGTCACATAATCTCTCCCAGCTTTTACAAGCTTTTCCCTTTGCCTGTCTGCCCCTTGAAGGTGTCTGTCAACTTTTGGGCATTGCTCTCAGGAAATGCAAACCCTTGAAGCCCTGTACCCTCCCTGATGAGTCCCTTCCAGCTCTAGGCTGGTGACCTGGAGGACCAGGCCTGAAGGAAGTGGCTCACGTCTCATTGCTGGGGTCACATTGCACCTCCCTTTGGGAGGGTTTCTGGGCTGCTTTTCTGTGTCCCCTCACCTGGGTGTTGGTGTGAGGAGACCCAGAGTGTATCTGCCAGGTCCTGCAGCAGCCCGAGAACAGCTCCAGGTGAATGTCCTGGATGCCTGCAAAGTTTAAACAAACAAACAAACAGGCTTTATTTTCTCTCCTTCTGAGCTCCAGCTATATCAGGGATATTTTGTCTCTGTGTGTTTTTGATTTCCATGTGTAAATACAGTTCACTTCCCAGGGTTTAGCATAGCACTTCAGAGAAGGGGCAGGAAAGATTGAATCCAGCTCTTCAAATACACTTGGCATGCTGTCCTCTAACGCTGGAGAGAGTCTTTTCCCCTAAGCTAGTGGCACTTTCCCTCCCAGAGTAGTGTTTTGAACAAGGATGGGAGTTGAAAGGGCATCAGAGCACATAATAGCTGTGTGGAGTATGGAGATATACACACACCTGTGTGCACAATGAGTGTTTGTCCCTTGCTGAGAGAGGAACAAAATTATTGGCCTTCCAATTCAGTATTTTCTTCTTTATTTAAGCCATTTTAGAAGATGGATGCAAGAGGGAAATGATTGTTTCATTGTATTTGTCGTAAACCCGGGGCACAGATGCCCTAATTGCTCTTGTGAGTTTTTTATGTGTGTTTTTTGGCATTGCTCTTGTGGTAGTAAATTCTCCATTAGCTGGATTCTCTGTGATAGAGCTGGGGCCCTTCTGAGCAATGGAGCTGAATCAGTGCTTGTTATTTTTGGTTACTAACAGTATACTTGAATTCAGGGACTCGCCCGCTCCCTTCCCCCTTTCTCCCTCCTGTGCCTAAATATATCCCACCAGTCAATCAGCACTGGCAGGCATCAATGCTGTGCCTGTCAGATCGAGTTAGCTGTGGAGAGCCAGAGCTACTGCCTTGGGTTTTTGGGCTTGAAAATATATTCAAATAGTGGCATTGTCATTTGACTTGCAAATAAGTGTAGTCTGGTAATGGGGCCCTTGTATGGAAAGAGTGATGCAGCACTTCAGACAAATCTATGTGTTCTTCCCGTGAAGCAGATTAGCAGTAATACAATCCACACTGGTGTTTATGGCTGCACGCTCAGTGAACACAGACATTTCTGAATTTTCATTAATGGTGGATTTGTAGTTTTTAATGGAACAAAGAAAAAACACTGGAAATCAAAGAAATGCTAATGCCTTCCTGAGAAACTTAGACAACATTTGGTTTAGAGGCAAATCTGCCCTGGTTGGCACTTTCCCTCTTAATTCTGCTCCCGTTATCTGGGCTTGTTGGGTGGCTGGTTGCTGGAGAGCAACACTTAAGTGAGCACATAATCCTCATTGCTGCTCCCTCCCAAAGCGAGGGGACTGGCCTTCAGTGACGGCACAGCGATTGCCACAGCAACCAGGCAGGATGTCACACACTCACAAGTGGGATTTTACATTCAGAACAGCAGCAGGAGCAGATGGATATTGGAAACAAAGTCCCCACCCCCTCCCTTTGCCTCCTTGCACTCCCTCTGGAAGCAGGAGCAGCCCTTCTGGCCGGGCTCCTGCTGGAGCTCCCTGCAGGGTGGGTTCTGCAGGGCTGCAGCCCTGCCCTGCCCTGTGCCTCTCGGTGGCTCACCTGGGAACTTGGGCTTAGCTCTGATCTTTCATTCACTTTGGTGGTGGTTTTATTCTTTAATCCTGAGCTTAGCAGGACGAGTGGAGCTCTCCGTGGGTAGGCAGACACGTTTGGGAGCCATCGTGCACAGAAGTTGATTGTAACACCCACCCACCGTGTGGGCAACAGCCTCAGGAACATATGCTCAGTCTGTTTTCCCAAAAAAAGACAATATTGGAAACAGATGCAGGAAGGGTTTTGCACTCAGTAAAATTTGAGGTCAGGGCCTCTGGTTTGAAGCAGAGGGATCTGTTCAGCATCCCATCTGAAGGCTCTGTGGGCAGGCTGCAGTCACTGTGGGGTGGGCACACACCAGGTACAGGGGGTGCAGGATGGCCCTGAACTCACTGCTCCCTTGTCACAGCAGTGTCCCCTGCCCCTTCCCTGGGAGCCTGATGGATGTCCTGGTGGTGCAGGTGAGGTCCCTGGGCTGTAACCAGTGTGCCAGGCCTTGCAGGTGGCCAGGGGTGCTTCTGGATGTGCCCCCCGGTGAACCTGTGCTCTGCCCGAGCTGACTCCCGTGTTCCTGCAGAGCCCTGAGCACACCCTTCTGTCACAACAAACCCTTTGGACTCCTGCGTGTTACGGCCACGTCGGTGCTGATTTGGGGAAGAAACAAACTGAGAGAGCCCTGCAGCACAGGTGCCTTGCCCAGACCTGGCCAGGTCTCCTCAGAGACTCCTTGTTCTGCTGAAAATTGTATGCTCCGGTCTAGTGGGCTGAGGCACTCTGAAATTGTGCTCAAGTTTAAAGTTTCAGAGGAGTTAGGTGTCAAATTTGCACGGACTTGGATTTCACTAAGAGCAGAGTATCTATTTTTGTCTTGCAACAGTAGGGTTGCAGACCAAGATCCCCTTGTATTTTTATTTTATTTGACTTTGAAAACACCAGCTGTGATCCTCTACACAGTTACTGGTATGAAGCACATGAAATTTTAATTAGCTTGGGTGAAGGGAAGGGAAGTTCTGGTAATTGATTTAATATATAAGTGCCCCTCTGCTTTCTTTAGTTTATGTGCTGGAAAGATTGTATTAGAAATTCTCCTATTACAGAGGAGATTTAAATGCATTTTTAGGACTGCCTTGAAATCAAAAAGCAAAGTGCCTCTAAACTATTTAGATGAAAGGTACTATTGATATTTCACTGTTTCAGATAAAAGTAGATGATATCATTATTAATATTATTTCTGTTACTTTTACTATTAGTATCTTAATGGAACCAGTCAGTGAGTGCTGGGAAGTGACCAAAGGAGCATTAGTGCTGTAATCCAGACTGACCAGGCTGTGCTGGTGTCACTGTGGGAGATCACACCAATTCCCCTTTGTCCAGACCATGTGCTCTGTGCTCACCTGTGTGCTCAGGTGAGACTCCTCAGGTCCTAAAAGCAGATCCCTCCTGCTTCAGAGGGAAAACCCCCGGCCTGTGCTGGCAGAACTGCTCCTGTCTCTGCAGGTGGTTTATCCCAAAGGAGAGTTTTCTGTCTCAGTTCAGACTCTGCTGCTGCCACTTCTGTGCTCACCTGTTCAGAGCTTCTGGCCTTGCCTTCTCCCTCTGTCCCTACACATAATTTCTGGTTTTCTTCTCTGCGTTCTTTTGTGCTTCTTAATGAAACTGTGAAAGAGAAAATCCTCTGAACTCTCCAGGTAGCTCTGTGAGAAATGCAGTGACACTGATATTAAAACCTGCTCGACCTGGGAGAGGCTCTTGGTGCTGGGAATGATCTCGGTGCTCCCCCAGTATTTTACAGACACGCACTGAAAAGCGTCTTTATTCAGTTTGACTGTTGCTATTATGTGGCGAGGCATTCAATAAAAGTTGTGATTTATGAGATGTGTGTGGCCGTTGTTGTTTTTTGCTCTGTCATCTATCAGGGAGAGAAAAGCCAGGCCTGATAATTCTTGGCACTTGGTTTTTTCAGTTAAGAATGTCAGCTGTCAGGCTGTCAAGAGAAGTTATTTCTCTGGGTTTTTTTTTTTAAATAGGCAGAGATCCTGCTTCATACTGTGCTGAGTTGATAAGGGAGTGCTTTCTGTGCTGCTGAAAAGTGTGTCCCATGGTAAGGCCCTTGGTGTGTGCCCACTTAAACTTCAGTGCTTTGTGTTTTCAGTGTGTGACAGCACTTGATTGCTTAATATACAAACGCATTCACTTTCTTTTTTTGCAGCTTTTATGTGTTTTTTTTTCCCCTCCTCTCCCTTTCTCTCTTTCTGAATGGAATGGGCTTTTTTTTCCCCTTCTCTGTGACTAGGTATTTAAAAAGTGCTCTTTTGCAAAATATGTGCACATTAGATAATCTGGTGTTGCATAAAAGCTCTTTCATATTTTGGGGGCTTCATGCATGCATAAAAGAGGCCTAATTGAAGATAGAGGCTGTTTGTCACGAATGTGAATATGAGGATAGGGGGCAGAGGGGAAGAATTATGTTAAATACCAGGGTGATGTGTTTTTTTTCTCTTTTCCTTATTAGTTATTTGCAAAAATGTATCAAAAAGTCATTTTGATGCAGTGCACAATAGTATCACAAACTTGTGCTTTGCATCCTAAGTGCCTGGTTAGAGCACAGTTAGAAGCTGAAATCATTCCTCGATTAGTCCCTGGAGTCCTGTAGAAGTCTTTAACTCTCAGCATGTGGTCTGTGATTTAACAGTGGATGAAGGATTGCTGATCTGCAGCTGTGTGAGAACCTCAAATTTTCCAATCTGCAGCCTCTCCCCTTCCTCCTGCAGAGGACCCATCAAGACCTTGCCCCAGCTGGCAGCATGTTTGCCTTGGGGGCAGGACTTTGGGGCTGGCGAGAGAGGCAGGCTCTGGTGGGCAGCTGATCACTCCCAAAAAGGGGCAGGAAAGGTCCCTGGTGGCCACACAGCTCCTGGGTGCTGGGACATGGTCCTGGCCTGCAGCTGTCACCGTGTGGCTGCAGGTACAGCTTGGGGAGCTCTTGTTTGGGTGAGTCAGTCTCCATGGAAAAGGAAAACATTTCCTCTGTGTAATTCAGCCTGGGCAGCTCACTTACTTGCTGTCTATCACGTTATATTTGTGCTTTTTATTGCATGTTTATATCATGTTGGAGGTGGGATGAAGGGTTCCTTGTTAACCTGTGTGAGCTGTTCTGATTTGCAGCACGGTGTGTGTGGCTCACAGGCTCTTGCAAGTACTTTAGTCCTGTGTGTGTCCGAGTCAAGGCACGGGGCTTCTAGCCTTAAATTGAAATTTCCAGTGTAGTTCCAGCTCTTGCAGCTCTCGGGGGAGCAGTGTGGCAGCAGTGGGGTGCAGTGTGGGTTCAGGCTGGGCTGGGCTGGGTTGGTTCCTTAGTGCCAGGGCTCTGCTCTGCGAGGGCCCTGCTGGCAGAGGTGCTGCTGCTCCCTGCGGCGCAGCTCGCAGGAGGCAGATGTTAGCACTGCTCACACTTGGCTTGAGTCACACTACACAAGTGGCTGTTCATGGGAAGTTGTCCCAGCTTTTCATGTCCTGCCAGACCTGGAAATCCAGTCATCTCAGCGACTTGGCCTTTTTATGTGACATTTTTGGCAGTGTTGTAATGATCTAGGTACTTGAAAGTCTGTGAGTGTATTGAGCTGTGATGGGCTTTGATACTGGCAGAGTTCTTGTGCTGGGGAAGATGGGGAAGGAGTGTATATCCAGCCAAATGTTTATTTTCAGCAACATCATTATTAGAGACCTGTTGGTATTATGGACCAGGTAAGAATGAGTCTGTCCGTGGTAGCTGGCATTGCTCTGTGAGCCAGTCCAGCACCTGCCCAGCATTTCTGAGCTGCTCACCTGGAACAGGGAGCTGGGCTGGGGCATCCTGAGCATCAGCTGTTGGTGTTCACAGCTTGGATGGCAGCACAGAGCTGGGCTGGGCTCCCCAGGTGTGCCTCAGGCTGGCATGGGCTTGGGTCCCTCTTGTTTGGGTGAGTCCCTGAGCTGCTGTGGGCAGCCCAAGCCTGTGGTGGCAGTGCTGGCTGTCCTGGCACAGCTCCCAGTGGGAAAGGAGCACGGGAGGTGGCCTGTTGTGGTGGACAGGTAAACCTGAGCCCACCAAGGTGTTGCTCAGAGCTGAGTTTTCCTTCCCCCCTGGCTGTTGAGTGTGTCCTGCCCCTGAGCACAAACACATCCGCTCTGCAGAGCCTCCTGCCAAGCACTGGGGTTTAGTGCTAACAGTTCTTCCTGGAGGTAACTGATTTATTAGCTCCTACCCTTCTGAAGGCAGAGCTCGTCACAATTAACAAACAGAGCAGCGTGAGGCAGTTGTCACTGTGGGTAATAAATCTCCTGGTGCTGGGTGTGACTGGCTGATGGGCTCGGGGAGCAAAACTCCACTGCAGGCAAAGTTGTGTGGGCCAGTGGCAGGGACTGAGGTGGCACGTCAGGGGTTCCATTTGTGTGTCCTGGAGAAGGGCCATGGGTTTGCTGGGCTGTGCCAGTGTCCCTCTGGTGTTGGTGGGCACAGGGGCTGTGCTTTCAGTGTGTCTGCAGCCCTTGTTCCCAGCAGGACACACAGTGCAGACCCCAGTTTAATTCAGATTTACGCAGCAGCAGAAGGGCTCCAGTGCTGGGACCCAGCTCCTCTCCCAGCCCAGTGTCCCTCCCTGGCTCTCAGGGCTCATGGTGCTGGGAAATGAGCCCTCCAAGTTTTGGTTGGTGCCTGTTGTCGTTCCCTGGTGGCAGCTCTCTTTGAATAAACAATTGGTCCCAGACCTGTTGGCGTGGTTTCCAGCACTGGGGAGAATATTTCTTGCCGGGTTTGTAAAAATGATCTAAATGGATCCGACATTGTGGCCATAAAACATCTGTAACATTACACATTTAGTTATGTTACTAGAGACTTGAGTTCATTTTGATGGGCAGTATTTTATCTGCTACTTTTCCCCTTCTGAAAGCAAAGCTTTCTGTAGAGGAGGATTTATAGAAATATATTTCCAGCACAAAAAAGTCATGCACGTTAAGATGCTGGAGTAAAGGAGAAATAATGTCTTTTTTTGGAGACCTTGGCTGATTTATCTCTTGCTTGGTAGTTTGATATGGCCTTCCTAGCTAGGAACAATATTTTTTATTCTTCCTTTAATAACAATAATGTCAGTAACAATGTCTTGTGCTATTGCAGCATCTTCAAATCAGACTTTCAGCGGGTTAGGCATTTAATGAGTGAAACCTCACAGGCTCCATTGGGCTGTGGGGATACATTTCTGTCCTTTTTGTGGAAATCAAGGCACACAGCACTCGATTGTGCAACGCACTCAACCTAATGAGGCTTCCCCAAATGCTGCGAGTTCAAATGTGTGCTGAAATGCTGAGCCCTGCAGTCTCCAGCTGAGCTTCTCCCAAGACTCTTTGATACATCAGTGCCATGGAGGCTGGAATGACTTGCCCTGTGGTCACTGAGTGAGTAAACATCACACAGGGGAGACAAGCTCTTGTAGCTGTGAGGTGCTGCCTGCCTTTGGAAAAAGCATGGATGTTTTCTCTTGCCTTGCTTCCACTCTTCATTTGTGGTGCAGCTCCTCAAGGGCCCTTTTGTTCCCAGTCAAGGGTTATTTGATCTGCTTTAGAGTGACAGCAGTGTTGGTTTAATAATGGCTGGTGGGTTCCCTCCCTGGCAAGGGAAGCATCTCCCCTTTGTGAGCTGGAGGTGAGAGTGCTGCAATTCCTGTAATTCACCGGCCCATTTGTGTGGGGGGGAATTTCTGAAAGCAAACACAGCATTTTATAAAGCTGTGGAAGTATTTCGACAGCAGTAATAGGCAAATCTGGGCATTTTGCAAGATTTTAGAGGTCTCCATCAGAGGGGAAGCTCACCCTTGTGCAAAGCCAGGCAGCTCCACGGGCTTGACTCAGCAGATGAAGTCAAACCTGCTCATCAGTAACTGATTGCCATGTGTAGCTAGGGTATGTAGATGAAATTCATCAGGGCTAAGGGTTAAAGTTTCCATTTGTTCCTTTCAGACAAATCACATCTGTATGTTGGGAAGAAGGTAAATTGCTTCACACATTTCTTATCCCTTCCTGTGAATTTTTCTTGTTTTAGCAGATTATCTACAATCTTAACAGAGAGCTTCCATCCCTGATTTTACAAGGTTATCATGAAAAATTAGTTGATGCTAACTTAGAAGCATTTAAATTATGTCATGCTCTCTGCACTGTAGAGGCAATAAATTTCTTTGGATTGGCCTCAGTGTTGGGAGCTGGAAGAATTTACAAACTGTGGCAGGACTCTTTTTGTCTCCAGTTCAGGCTGTGTTGTTGGTTTTTAGTGAGCACTGAGTTAAAGGACTTTGCCTGAGCTTCCAGGAGCCTTTTGTCACTCGCCCTGGGGCAGGCTGGAGATGTCAGTGGGTCTGTCCTGGCCCAGCTCCCTGCTCCTCTGCACAGGAATGTGCCTCTCACTGCTGTCCTGCACACCCCTCCTGTCTCTGGGGGAGCAGGGACAGCCAGGGACTTCTCCTTGTATGTCCCAGGTTCAAAAATAAGGACTGGGGCTGTGTTTTGGGGAGCTGATTGGTTTGGTTCCCCCCTTCAGTCCATCCTGCCTCACCTTTAGAGCTGTACTGCAGATCGCCCCTGAACATGCCCTTGGAGACATTGGCTGTCACAATTCTGTGTCCTGTTGGAGGACAAAGGTTTTCTGGTTGTGTTTTGGACGTGGCACAAGAGTTTCCTTCGAGAAGGGGGTGTCACACAGGTGAGGAGGTGATGAAATGGTAATGGTCAGTTAATCTGTGTTCCATTGAGTTCTGCTGGCATGGCTTCCAAAGTGAGGTCCCTGGGCAGAATGCCATCCCCCCTTTCTTCCCCTCCCTCTTCTCCCTCTCTCTCTTCCTGCCCAAGGTGAAGTTTTGCCAGTAGCCTGTAGGTTTAGGACCAGAGGCTTAATTGCTTCCCACTGGGGCCTTTGTCCCTCATTACTTGAGCATTGCAAAAATCCCCCCTCCCGGTCACATTGGGCAGTGCTCTCCATTTGTGGCCCTGAGATGTATTAATTTAAAAATAATTATCTTCATTTAAAGTTATTAATGCAGTTTTTAAGCACTGCTGAACAGTAATCAGGCAGGCAGGTTGGATAAGTTGTCTGCACTCAGTGAATATTTAGAGTTACACCGTGCACGAGGAGCTGAAGCAGCCAGGATGATTTAAATAGGTTTGCTCTGCTCCCCTGCTCCTGCCTGTGCTTCTGCAACCTGTAAAAGAGTTAACTGGAGCACAGGAGGTGGGAGCAGCCCTCAGGGATGTGATATAACTGGTTACAGTGAGGCTGTGGGGCCGGGAGCTATTCCTGGGCTCTGGAGGGGGGAAATGCTGGCTCTGGTGAATTTTACTGTATCTTTTGATATGAAGCTTGGAGCCAGATTTTGCTCAAAAGACCCGCTGAGCTCTCACAGCTGGGGCTGATTTTCAGGATCTCCCATGCAGGGAGCCCTGCGTGGTGGTGCAGGTGAAGGTGTTGCTGTGCCTGGAGAGCTCAGGGAGGTCTGTGGGATGCTCCTGCCTGGACAGCAAATCCCTCTTTTGGGAACAGCCCCTTCCTGGGGCTGGCTGTGGCCCATGGCAGGCTGCCATCACCTACCTGTACCTGTTGGGTGGGTGAGTGAGGGGCTGGTCCTCCCAGGGGGGAAAATCAGGGAGTTGAGTCCAGTAGCAGTTGGGAAGATGGACCAGGAAGGGCTTTGCTTGGCCCCAGGCCAGGTTTGCTTGTGAAACTCCAAGGATGGCTTTGGCAATTGCTGCCAGTTCAGTCTGTCTTGGAAAAATGAGTTTGTGTGTTCTGCCTCCTGCTGATGGCACAGCCGTGGAGGGAGGGAAATGCACCACCCGCCAAAACCCAGCCCTCCCAGCAGTAACAGCAGGGCCCAAGGCAGCCAGAACCCAGCGGTACAGCAGGGACCAGGTTAACAGTTTAGTCTCTGAGTGGGTTGGGAGAATATAACCCATCTGTATTTTCCCAGAAACGAGGGGAACTGATTTATCCCGCTGGGAATGTGTGCCGCTTGTTTGGATTAAAGAGCTCTTTCATTCCCACGTACCTTCTGTAGCTCGAGCAGTTCTCACAGGATGACATGAGCTTACACAGGGGTCAGGCACAAGGTATTTGCACCCTCTAAGTCCTGCAGAAATCCTATTTTGAATACTTAAGCGTGTTGTACGTGGCACGTAAAGCCGCGCCGCCTGTGCGCGGGATTGGGCTCGGGGTGGGAGGTTGGCCTCACGTGGAGCTCAGTGCTCAGCCCAGCACCTCCATCACCTGCACAGACACTCCTGGGGACAGGACACTTCTGGGGTGCTCTCTGTGAGCAGAGAGAGGCTGACAGCCTTCACTCAATACTGCCTTTCCCATCGTGTCTTTGCATCGCGTTTCAGTTGAGCTTTTAATGGCTTTTTGGAACTTCCTAGGAGGATCCCAGAGGCAGAAAACTAAAAAAACAAAAAAAGGAGAATTCTTACGGTGTGTGCTCTGCCAAAGAAGCCTGGCTGTTCTGTTAACAAGATCACTTCCCCTGTTACATGAATTATTGTTGTTTTTAATTAGAAGTAATGCTGTAGTTTGAATGTACAGCACAATGGGGTATAAAATGCAGTTCAGCACAGATACCAAAGCTGGTTTTTCCAATTATAAACCTATTTAGAAGGTGGATGCACTAGAAGTGATGGAATGGCAAACTGCAGATGAGGTGAGCAGGCTGGGATACACGTGCACCCCTGCACACGCTGTCGTACAAGAGAGGAGAGTGCTCTGGAAAACAGTTACATATGCATAATTAGTTTAATCTGAAATTAATGCTAATTTCAGCAATTTGCGATGCAGATTCACTATTAGTACTCTAGTCCACTTCCACCATATTGAGAAGTTGAGGAGGCAAAGCCTTGATGGCTTCCACACTAGAGTGTGCCAGAGCTGGCTCAGGCACAGGTTCCCAGGGCGTTCCTGGAGCCCCACGTCCTGGTTTGTGTCTCTGCCTCCTGCTTTGGGGTTTTACATGGATTTTATTTCCCAGCGTGGCCTGCCAGTGGCACACTTGGGCTCCTCTGTGTGCCAGCTGGGTGTCAGCACTCACCCTTTCCAGCCTCACCATCCTGAGCCAGGAGCTCTGCCCTGAAACTGGGGGCAGGGGGACAGCTAAAATGCTGTGTAAGGAATGGTTGTGAAATGATACTAAAAACCATTACCCTGAAGTTAAATATGTAACTTCGTTGTTGAATGTAGACAGGGCCTTGACTCATCTAGAAGGAATGGTGGATACTTACTGCTTGAGATTTTGAAATTCTGGAAACCCTGCAAAATATTTCATGAGCTTAAAATCTTTGTTTATTTTTGCTAGTCAGGATAAGACAGCTTTGGTGGGGAAGGAAGAACCACAAGAAGATGATGAGCAGTGTTACTGAGTGTGAGGGATGTTCAGGGGCTCAGAGCTGGAGCCCCCAGCTCTGCAAAACCTCATTCCTTGGTTTCGTCTGGGTAGGCTGGGTTTAGCTCACGTTCCTATCGACGTGTTCGAGTGGGACAAGACTTTTGTTCCCAGAGACTGCATCTTCAGCCTGTTGTTTACAGATTTACCTGCTACGCCCCAAACTGATCTAATTACAGCCATAACCTTGCACATAATGGCATAAACTCGGCAGACCTGCCTGGCTGAAGCAGGGAAGGTTTCCTTCCTGCTCCTGCGCCTCCTGAAGTGTTTGCTCAGTTTCAGAGCACAAAGGCGATTATATTTTTCAAAGGCCAAGCCAGTAAAGAGAATGTAACCTTGAATGCCTCCTCGCAGGAGTAGTCACATGTGTTTTGATTAACTCAGCCTCAGCACCGTACACAAACAGAGCCATTCTGTGATGCTCACAATTAATGGGCCTCACACCAGCCTCGGGTCTGCCTCCCCTTCTGCAGCGAGACAGAGACACCTCCAGTGCACAAACCCTCCAAAACCATCCCAGAGCCCAGCAGCAGCCAGGGCTGGATATCTTACACTGCAAATGAAATCCAAAGAGGCAGAGCTGCAAGTATTGTGGTTTCAGAGTGACCCAGACCTCTCGGAGTCGTTAATAAAACATGGGCTTGTGACTGATTCACACAAATCGCTTCCTATTACCCAGAGCTGTTCCAGCCCAGGGGAGGGCAGCTGGGGCTGCTGGCAGAGGATCCAAACCCACCAGTGCCTCTGTGGCTGTTGGGGGTGTCCCTGCTGTGAGCACCCTCCAGAAAGCAGGTTGTGGATTTACAGGAAGAGTTCCTCGGTGGCATTTGCTGGAGGACACCCAGGCCGTGTGTGCAGTGCCCTGCTCTGCTCCCAGAGCCGCGTGCTCTGCGCTCTGCCCCGTGTCACCCTTTGGCTGCTGGGTGAGGATGTGCAGCTTGGAGCAGAGGTCAGGGGCTGTTTCCAGCTGGGCCCAGTCCCACACGGTCCCTAATGGCTGCAGAGAGCCGGGGCCACGCCAGGTGTGGGGGGCAGCTCACCTGGCAGAGCAGGAAATGCGTGACTGCAGCGCCAGACTGCAGCTCCTGTGCAGGGGCTGGACCTGTCCTGTGTCCCAGCTGCACCCTGCCCAGTGTCACACTGCCCAGGTCCCAGCTGCCCAGTGTCTCACTGCCATGTCCTGTGTCCCATGTCCCCACTGCCCAGTGTCCCTCTGCCCATGTCTCTGCTGCCCACTGCCCAGTATCCCTCTGCCCAGTGTCCCGTGTCCCCTTGCCCATGTCCCAGCTGTCCTATGTCCCTCGTGTCCCCCTGCCAGGGCTCCGTGCCTGGGGTCACTGAGGTGCTGTGCCTGGTGCCACAGGTGGCAGGACAGGGAGGCAGCAGCTGCTGCTCTCGGGGCACGTCAGGGCACGGCTCAGGCTGTGTTTTGTGTTCAGGTGCTGGGGGAAGGTGGTAACAAAGCAATTGGGCCGTTTCTTCAGGGAAACGTGGATTGTAAAAGCAGACTTAATTTTGTGCTTCGCTTTGGTACCAAAGAGCTGATTTCTGAAACCATTTCCCAGCTCGCAACACATCTCTAGGCATTAAAATGTTGTGAATTTGCTTGTCATTACCAATATTTTCTTTGACTGAAGCTATTGAAACAAAGTGGTCCTTTTTTTTTTTTCCTATAACCTTCAATCTTGCTTCTAAAAGCAGTAGCTCTCTTTTTTTCTTTCTTGGTCAAATATAAAAATGATGATAATTTCAAATACTGCTTTAGAATAATTGCTTTCCTCCCTCTTTTGTATGACAACAGAAGCTTGGCCTGATCTTAAATCAGATGCTGGCAGGCAGAGGGCTCTTGACAGCCCTGTAAAATCCTTTAGTTACAAGTTGGCTTTAGCCAATTCTTTATTTGTAAATGACAATTTTCTACAGAAAAATATATGCTTGGGCTTCAATTTCGGAGCCCTAGATTGCAGCCAGGAAAAAATAATTGAATTTTTACACATATTTTTTTTTTCTCCTCTCCTTTTCTTCCTAACTCAAAAAAAAACCCAAACAGAAAAAGTGAGGCTCTGTAAGGTGTGATTGGAGCAGATGGAGGGGAATGTCTGCCCTGGCTGATGTGCATGGCTGTGGGGACAGGAGCGAGGATTGATTGGTTCAGTGCTGGCAGGATTTCTGTGTCCAATGGCCACTCTGCTGTGGTGTGAGAGGGTGACCCTCGGTGTGGAGCAGGTCTGGGCTGTCCCCATGACCTCAGTAGCCCCATCAAAGGCATCTTCAGAGCCTTTAGTGAAAAAATAGGAAAGTGATAAAACTTCCAGGCACTGGAGTGAACCCTGTGCCTCTGTGACTGGCCCGTGTTTAACCAGGCAAGTCCTGGCTCTGGACTCAGGGGTGTTTTACCCTTTCAGGCTCTGGAGTCAGGGACATTTCCCCTTTCAGGCTCTGAAATCAGGGGTGTTTTACCCTTCAGGCTCTGGACTCAGGGGGGTTTTACCCTTCAGGCTCTGGACTCAGGGGGGTTTTACCCTTCAGGCTCTGGACTCAGGGGGGTTTTACCCTTCAGGCTCTGGACTCAGGGGGGTTTTACCCTTCAGGCTCTGGACTCAGGGGGGTTTTACCCTTCAGGCTCTGGACTCAGGGGGGTTTTACCCTTCAGGCTCTGGACTCAGGGGGGTTTTACCCTTCAGGCTCTGGACTCAGGGGGGTTTTACCCTTCAGGCTCTGGACTCAGGGGGGTTTTACCCTTCAGGCTCTGGAGTCAGGGATATTTTTCCTTTCAGACTCTGGGGTCAGGGATGTTTTACCCTTCAGGCTGCTGGGCCTGGTTTCCAGAGGAGGTGTGTTTTGGTGGCTTTGTCACAGAGGTGTTGGTTGTTTCCTGAGCTGGGCAGCACTGACTCAAACACCTCTCCATGGTGCTTGGCTGGTGCTGAGCTGTCTCCAGGGCTGCTCTGAGCCCTCCCCAGCCCCTCCAGAGGATGCTGCCAGCGTTGTGCTGGGTCTGCCTTGAGCCATGGTGGCCCACGAGGAGCATTTGGGGTCAGCCCACCAAAGACCCCTCGGGGTTTGTGTCCCCTGGCTGTCCTCAGGAGCTGCAGGTTGTGGAGGGGAGTTCTGCTGGGCTGTGCCCTCAGAAGGGGATCCAGCACCAGGTGTGCCAAACTCAGGCACACCTGGGCCAGAGGAGGAGCTGGGTGCTCAGCTGGGCTCTGGGAGCACGGCAGGCTCTGACCCAGCCCTGGGGATGGTGATCCCATGAGCACAGGCTGT
Organism: Thryothorus ludovicianus; assembly: GCA_013397245.1. NCBI lineage: Eukaryota > Metazoa > Chordata > Aves > Passeriformes > Certhiidae > Thryothorus > Thryothorus ludovicianus. The sequence goes on from VZTB01007075.1 coordinate 53,902, forward strand.
GGTTGCTGGAGGATGCTGCGTTGGCAACTCTGGCTGTCTTTCATCATTTGATTATTTTAAAAGTAACTGTGCAAGTTCCTTTTAAACTGACCCACAGAAACTTAATAACACATCACTTTGATTTGATGTAATTGCCTTCTGCCTGCCAAGGAGCATTCAGCCTGTCTGTAGGAAAAGGAGGGGTAAAGGCACCTCTGTTTTGAGACAGTAGCTATGAAGATACAATGCTTGGACTCCTTTTTCACTTATATTTGCATTGAGAAGCACAATAAAAATCATTTATTAAAAAAAAATATCCGGGGGCTAGAGTTGTTATTGAGAGCCTTTACTCAGCCATCTCTCAAATAAAAACAAAACAAGACAGAGAAAGAAGTATCTAATCAAATTGAATTGAAATTGCTTTTGTAAAGAAGTATTCTCATTGTCTGGGTTAGGGATGGGATCTGAAAAATATTTCTTTTTTCCACATATTGTTTGAAATAATCTGGTTAAACCATATGCTTGTCTTGTAATTTCTTACAGATGGTCACAAGAACAAAGAAAATATTTGTAGGTGGATTATCAGCTAATACAGTAGTGGAAGATGTGAAGCAATACTTTGAACAGTTTGGCAAGGTAAGTTCTGCCCAAGTGAGCATTACATCGTTGTTCTTTCTTCCCTTTCTTTGTAAAATGTGTTTTGAAAAACAAAAGTGCATTGAGGACTGAGCTCAAAGGAGGGCCAAGTTTTTGCCTTTCCATGTCATTTCTTGAGGCCTCTGGGATTCCTTTTCTGTTTGATGCTTGTGTGGGTACAACATTGCCAACACTGTTTACTTCCACTGAAGAAAAAAGCATCTCTGGGAGGTGAATCTGACCCTTGGCTGAATGATTACACAGTTGTCTTCTCCATAAAATCAGCCTTCTGTTAGCCCCGATTCCAGTGGCAAAAAGGGCAGATAGACGTATTGGAGAGCTCATTAATTTGTGAAAATGCCTGAAGGAACCACGTGAAAAGCAAGAGTAATGTGGAAGTCACTAGAATATCCACTTAACTTCTTACTAGAAAATCCTTCTGCAAGTATGTGTAGAATGCTGGCATCATTGAAAAAAAAGCCAGCAAAAAAAAAAACAACCAAAAAAAACCCCACAGCAAGAAGAAACCCTCACCAAAACCCCAAAACAAACAGGTTTGTGCAGAGAAGGAGACGTGAATGTTGCCAGAATGGTTTTTGCTGTGTTGTCAGAGCTCCCAGCCCTCTGTCCAGAGCTCAGTGGCTCTGAGTCCCACGGAGCTCCTGGCTGCCCACGGCTGCTGGACCCTCGCTCAGGAGTGCCGTGGGTGCCGGGCTCTGGGAGCAGCTCGTGGTGCCAGCTCCTGCCAGCCCCGCTGTCCACGGGACCCTGTGGGCCCCAGCTCCAGGGATCCCAGCCCAGCAGCTCGATTCCTGCCTTCTGGAGTGCAGCAGTTGATGTTTTAGATGCGAGATTGCGTGAGGACACAGCAGGGTATCCCAGAGCAAAGCAGCTCCCATTCCTTGTAGTTAGTTTATGTTTCTTTTATCTGCCCTGAAAAGCCTGAGCCAGGCAGGATTTTGTTGAGGGCTGAGGAGGCGAGTTTATAAATGGTTCCTGTGCTGGATTGATAGTTGTTTTGCAAACCAGTCATTTTATTTTCAATAATAATCTTCGATTCCGGCAGGATGTTTACAGCCTGCTGAGCCTTTTATTAAAGGATTACATGAGCTTTTGGATGTTTCTTCTGTAGTTACTTCTAATTGCAGAACTCCACTAACCTGTATTTTTCAAGTTAATAATAGTTTCGATATAAGTGCTTTGCATATTGTCTGGATGTTGTCTTAATATAGTCTTTTTAATTTCACCATCTGGTAGTTTCATGCTTGCAGTTTTACAGTCCCTGAGAATGCAGCAGCCAGGCTGTGCCTGGGAGTGACTGGGGATTCGGGACGCTTTGGTTCTGCTTTCATGCTCTGCCATTCCTGAGGCAGCTTAGCGGAGGTTTGCCCTCCCAAAGGCAGCACTTTGGAAAAATCAATTGTTTTTTTCCAAGTGTCTTAATTTTGTAGGCTAAAAAAAAATTTAAGGAGCTGCAAATTGCACAGGTTGGGGTCGAGGCAGGAGCCCAGTGTCAGCACAGCTGGGGTTGTCCCTCTGAGGCTGCATGTCCAGCACTGGAGCTGAGCTCCTGCAGGAGCCAGGCTTGCAGGGTGACTCCCTGTCACTGCAGGGGACGTTTCACAGTCCCCTGCTCCAGCTTGTGAGAGTTTGGTGGAGCTGACAGGTTTGGAGCAGAGGCTGCTTGGCTGTGTGACCGTGACTCGACCTTGGTGCAGGTGTTTGGGTTCTCCTCAGGCACTTTCTCAGCTGTTTGGGACAGTTTGGTTTTGGGGTGTTTTGAGGTGATTCTGGTTGTCTGGAGCTGGTTAAGGACCCTTAGAAATGGGCAGTTGTGGTTCAGCTAAGTGAGGAGATTTGTTCATGTGCTGTGGACAGTGAGGGGCTGCATTCAGTCACCCAGGACTGGTGCTGCAGGAGTCAATCCTCCTCCAGCCCCCTTCCCTGCCCCTCCAGGGCTTCCTTCTGAGCTCCATCCCTCTGGGGCAGGGCCCGTGCTCAGCACACAGCCTGGCTCTCCAGGCAGGCCATTACCATGCAAACAGTGATCCACATCGATTGGCCAGCTCTGCCTCTGCTTGGAGCTTTTTAAAATAAAGCAAATTGCATTACACAATTAATGTGTGAGGAGCCGCCCGTGTTTGATAAGAGCATCTCAGGTGGTTTGCTCTTTGAAATGCTGAGCTTATTTATCGGCGTGGAAAAAATCGCTTCCTGCCCGCTGCAGTTGCTGGAATCCTGTTTGTACTCACTGTGGAGAGGAGCTTTGCAGCCAGGGGAGGCTGTTTGGGTGACTGGAGGTGGCTCTCAGCACACAGGATGTGGGGATCCAGCTTTGGGGCCAGGCAGGCTTCCTAGAGTAACTGGAGCAGGCAGGAAAGGGGTGAAGTGTTGAATTTAAAACTGCAGCTTTTTGAGAAGTCAGTGCCAGAACCTTTGTCTCCAAGAAAAGGAAAAGCTTTGGTAAATTCACCAATGAAAGTGCCTGATGATACAGCAACAAAATATGTGGCAATGATAATTTCTGAAACTTTGCTTCTAAGATTTCTCATAGGGATTATTTTTTCTTCCTGAAAAAGCCTAAGAGTCACAGATTTCCTTTTGGGAAGGTGGGGCATCCTTAGCTGCCGTAAGCTGTGGAGGAAAGCTGGGAAAAATGACACGAATGAAGCCAAAAGCCATGACAGAGTGAGCATGGAACAGTGCAGTGAACAGAGCTGCTGAGGCTGGTCCTGTGCTCCTGCAGGGCTCCCAGAGAGGCTTGGCAGGGTCTGGGTGCTGAGGAGGGGAAGGATTCTCCTTCCAGTCCAGGGAGCAGAATCCGTGGAGGACATGAGAAGGCTGAGCTGGGAAAATACCAAACTAATCCATAAGCATTTACAGTCAGAAGAAGAAGAAAAACAAAACCATTGTGTTCCCCCCGATCCTGACAGCCTGATGCAGTTGTTTGCAAGATCCTCTCCTATTTCAGCCCAAGATGTTTCAAACATTCTTACAAACAAAATAAATTCACTCTCCGTGTTGACCCGGCTGGGCTCTGCAGCATTGCCCTTGTGCTGGGTGTGAAAAGCTGCTGAGGCCAGGCTTTAAAAGAATTTAAATGAGAAGTGTTAGGGATGCAGGGGAGCTCGGTGGGGCTGGCATTCCTCCCCTCTGGAGAGGCATAGCACTGCAGCTCTGCCTGTTTTCTGGCTGTCTGGAGGGGTAGGAAGGGTGGAGCTCTGAGTCTGGGACGTGTTGGAGCATTTAAGGCATCAGGCATCATTTCAAAAAGGAAAAAAACCACAGCAGACTCCTCAAGCCTCACCTGGAGTCCTGTGAGCAGCAGAGGAAGGCTCTGAGTGCTCGGGAGCTCTCAGGACCTGCACCTGGAGGGCTCCCCTGGTGCTCCCCAGGTGCTGCTCCTGCACAGAGCTCCTGTGGGAGCAGCCCAGCCTTGCCTGCACCTTGCAATTACACTTCACATGGCCAACTGTGTAATTAGTTTGGAAGACTTATGCCTAGTCATTGGTTTATCCTAATCGGCTTTGGCTTTTCCCAACAACAAAGTGAGCTTATTTTCCTAAGCTGAAACAACTCTGCTCCCTTTGTTCCTCTCTTTTATTGTCTCATTCCTTTCATTCTGTTTTACTGCCAAAGTTTTGTTTCATTAGGCCTACAAGTCATTTCCAATCCAGTGGGCTGCTACAATGAGGCCTTTATAACTCAGCTGCCCTGGTTCCCATGTCCCTTCTGGTCTAGAGCCAGCACTTGCTGTTTGACATGGGATTTTAACCCTTTGGCTGCCCCAGCTGCTGCTTCCCCCTTGGTGGGGCTGAGCCCCTGATGAGCTCAGGGATCCCCAGGATTGCGTGCTGCTGTTAATTGATGGGATAATGAGCTCCAGGTAACTCAGGCCCAATTATGGGAGCAGAATTCTGGGGGAAAACCTCCTTACTGTAATGAGTCGTGGTGGGAACAGTGCTAGGAATGAAAAGGCCACTGTGTCCTTCCAGCAGGGTGGGAACAGAGTTCTGCTGAAGGTGTGTTCCAGTTGTCCTGAGCTGTTACATCAGCCCATGTAGGACTGTTCTTGTAGAAAAATCATGTTTTCTTGTGTAGGGTGGAACATAAATTTGAATTTATCCTTTTTTTGAACCACAATGGTGATGTTTGAAGGAGATGTGTGTGTTTTGTGGACAAACAATGCTTTTCCAGATTGCTATTTCAGACTGCTGGAGGAGCAGTCAGTGCTGCTGGTAGTGGCCCCAGATGTTTTCCTTTCAATCTGAGAGCATTGGTTCTTCAATTTTCCTTTCACAATAATCCTAAAGTGACTTTCAGGGAAGGAGGCTCTGACACTTTTTTTTTATTTTAAATTTCCAGATGAAATTGGACCAGACAAGTATGCATTAATTTTGTTTTCTGTCCTGGCTTGCTATGAGGTCCCTCAGACCTATCATAGGCATGTTTCAGCTTCACTTGGGATGTCTTGTTTCCTCAGGAACAGCTTTTAAGATTTGAAAATTTTGAGATAAGACAGGATTTCTGAATCATCTCTGTGGATTTGAAATGTTTTGTACACTCTCTTGTTATTTCCTGTGAGACGCAGAACAGACCAGTGGAACAATAATAATAATTATATCTGAGTTTTGAGTTGGGTCTTTTTTCTGTGAAACTCTTGAGCTTTTGAAAACGTGTAATTTTTTTCTCATCTCTCCCTTCTGTAGCCTTAGTGTCTGGTGTCAGAGAAGGTACCTGCTGACACCTGTCCTGGCTCCAGGCACACCTCCCTGGTGCTGCCTCACGAGGAGCTGGGAACAGCAAAATGTGAAAATGAGAATTTCTTCCTCTGCTTGTACCATGCCCTGCATTACAACGTGGACCCTGGTGCAAATAACAGCCAGTTTAACCTTTGGAAAAATAACCTTTGTAATGAAGTCCCTCTGCTTTCTGTGTGTCAGGAGGGAAGGAGGTGGGATCCACACGGAGGATTTCAGCCTAATCTGGTGGTTTACACAAATCGCTTCCTCCGTGCTCTCCTCCCTGACAGCTGTGAAAATATAAATCAGCAGAACAGGAGAGAAAACTCCTCCCTGTTTGGTCAGGCTGTCTGGGTGTGAATGAGTTAATGCACTGCCGTGGTATTAAGCACTCCAGTGGTTTACTTTTCCCTGAGACCTCGAGTATGGCCTCTGAAGATGTTTTTACAATAAAGTTGTTAGCATGAGAAAAGGTGGTTTTCTCACCATGGGTTCATTTTGGGGGGATTTGGAAGTCTGTGTGGAGCTGGGGCTAAGGCCAGAGTCAGGAGGTGCAAGGAATTGTGCCTGTATGAAAGTGAAAGCTTAGTTAATTTATCCTTGGCAGAGAGTTTGAATTGTATTGTCACCTCGGCTGGACATTGATATGTAGATTTAACGGTCAATAGGAGACATGGATGGGCTGTCCTTAAAGCATTTGCTTTGCAGAAAAGTCATTTTTCGGTTTGACAGATTGCTAGCCTTTCACGTTTTTCAGCACTGTATTTGCCAGTTCAGTACTCGGGAATTGGTTTTGTTTTATGAAATGAAGGGACGAATTTGGACTCGTATTTACATTGTAGTCTCTAATAGCCAGAGCTCCCAAAACATTTGTAATGTGCAGTAAAACAGGGAACATGATGGGGTTTATTTGGTTTTTTACGTACTGCTGCCCTCAGTATTCCCTTCCAGAGTAACTCCAGGCTCTGCTGTGGAACAGCTCAGAGCTCATCCTGTTCTTGTTTCTCAGTTATCTGCCTGCACCTTGGCAGAAGCTGCTTCATTTGGATCTCCTCATCTCCTTAAAACAGACCCAGCAATAAACAAACACGTCATTGTTTGCAGCTCCTGCTAAGTTTGGGCCAAGGAAAAGCAGAGTTTTTGGGGGCTGCTCTGTTACAGGAGCAGCATCTTCTGCCTCTGCCCTGTGCTCGTGCTTTAAAATTCCACTGCTTCCACATTTCCTTATTTCCATGTTACATCCACAATGTGCCAAAGTATAATGAATGTTCCTTTAAATTATAGCTTTGGCATGTGACAAGGGATCTGGGATATAGGGGTCCCTCATGGCCTAAAGCACTTTTTATTATTTCTTCTCCCTCCTACGCATGCTTTCTTTTTTTTTTTTTTTTTTTAAAACAAACTGAGAAACTTGATCATGTCTTGAAAAGCAGCCACTGTTTTCATGCTGCCAGTGAGGAGCTGTACACAGGAAGTCAGTTTTGAGGTGGTCTGTAATAAGCCACACGCTTTGTGGAAGTGGTTTTGTTATAAATTAGATGTCGGTTTCTACCTGGGTTTTATGAAAAGAGGAAATGTTAAGGCGGGATTTGTGGGCACGAGGGCGGTATCAGAGCCCAGCAGAAGTTTGAAGTGCAGTTTTATTTCCTTTTCTCCTCTGGTTGATGAGGTGCTGAGGAGCCTGTGGGAGATGAGTGAAATCAATCATTATTCAGGGGCTGTGTTTGGGGAGAGGAAAGTTATGTGAAAACACTCAGGTTTCCTCCTCAACATTTTTGTGTGTGTTTGTGTCAGTTTTACAACTGAGCTAGACACATGGAATTTACCTATATCCTTTCTGAGACCCCAAGGAAGGCAATTCTGGTTTTTACCCCCGCTTTTATTTCATACAAATGCAATAGGCTGTGTAAAATCCCTCACAAATTGAGTCAATCCTGTTTGGTAAGGTCTTCACGTTACCCCTGGAGCACTCTTGGGTTCAGCCCCAGTGAGTGGGGTCCAGGATGGGGAACTTCCCTGGGAGTTCTGATCTGGGTTTGCACTTGGTGGCATCTCGGAGCCCATGGGTCAGGCTGCAGCTCTGCCCAGCGAGGAGGGCTGAAGGTAGAGGATGGTGTTGTTAATCCCCAGCACCAGGAGCCAGGTACAATATCTGATGGACATTTTCAATATCTGCTGTGAAATTGCATCAGATGCCACCCTGGCACTTGTCTGGAAGCGCAGCCTCCCGGATTCCAGAGGTTATTTACAGGTGTGGGTGCTGCTCCTGCCATCCCTCCAGGGCACTGCTGCTCTTTGAGGAGCTGCACCTGAGGGGCCCCGAGCTTGGCTTTGGGGAAACCTCAATGTCCTAGCACTGGTTCTCTAATGAAACAGCAGCAGCAGTGACTGAAACCTGGCGCAGTGCAATTGAAACCTGTGCTGTCCTTTGTGCTCACAGATTTGGGGAGGCTCTTGGCAAGGTGAGCTCGTTAGAACATAATTGATTGGAGAGCATTTGATTGGTGCCATCATCCCACAGAATGGACACCCAGCACTGAGAGATGGGCTGGGAAATGTCAGCCTGTTTCAAATGCAGCTGAGTCTGGGCCACAAAGAAAAGGGCTTTAAAAAGTGCCCAGGAGGAACTTCATAGAAATTGCTCCAAACGTGGAGAAGAGCACACGTTACTGGGAGCAGGTGTAATAATGCTTTTTCCACGTGGAAATGAATGGCCATGTTGATCAGTCTAGAGGTGAAATATCTGAGTTTTGCTCACACATGGAATATCGAGGTGAGACCAGTTTAATTAAACTTAAGTTAATTCTGCAGGGCTAGAATATTAAATTTGTTTCATGCCCATCATACCCATGTTTCTCTCTCTATTAGGAACACAATATATTATTTTCTTTGGGGGGAAAAAAGTGCCTGCATGTGTTTGGGTAGAAGTGGAGTGGTGGCCAAGCATGAATCACATCAGTCCTGTCAATAATTACCAATCCTGGTGGTACCTGCCAGCCCAGAGAGGGAGAGTGGTACAGTAAATGTATTTATAAATATAACTGCAGAAACGGGGACAAGGGCAAAGGAGCTCAAATGAAGAGCCAATTAAGATAATCTAAGCAGAATGAGGATTAACTGCCTCTTAATCTGAAGGGTACCCAAACTGCATGTGGCCAGTTCAGATCAAACAAGTGTCATCTGTGTTGGGGATGTCCACGAGGGGTTTGGGGTGGAAAGGAATGAGCACAGAGTGCTCCCCCCAGGCTCTTGGGATGGTTCTGTGTGAGCCCCTGGGCTCTGGTGCCAGCACCGTGGATGTTTGGAGTATTGAATATGTCATAAAGAAATGATTGCAGGTGTAAGGAGAGTTAACATCTTGTAGCTTTTCTTTCCCAGAAAGAGGAAAGCACTCACAGCTCAGTCAGGGAAGAAGCTGCTCTGTGTTTTCTTTTTTAAAAACAGTTTAAAAACCATTTTATTTAACCATTTAGCCCTTGTTCCATTTGCTGCTGCTCCAAGTGAGGCACCTGCAGTGTCTGTGGTGGGGAAAAAGGGGGAGGCACATTTTTACCCATGTTCCTTGAGACTGATCTTTAATTCCAGCAAACAGGAGCGTGTGTAGGATTCCACTTGGAGCATCTGTTTATTCTGCTGCAGGCCTGACAGGGTGTGGTGGGTGTGTGTTACCTGAACTGGGGGATGGGTGTTTGTTGGGAGCAGGGGGTGCTCAGACCCCAGGGTGGGGAGCAGGGGTGCCCAGACTCCAGGATGGGGAGCAGGGGGTGCCCAGACCCCAGGATGGGAACAGGGGGTGCCCAGACCTCATTTTGGGTGTTTGTTGGGAACAGGGGATGCTCAGACCCCGTGCTGGATGTTTTTTGGGAGCAGGGGTGCCCAGACCCTGTGCTTGGGTGTTTGTTGGGATCAGAGGTGCCCAGACTCCATTCTGGATGTTTTTTGGGAGCAGGGGTGCCCCAGACCCCATTCTGGGTGTTTTTTNGGGTGTTTTGTGGGAGCAGGGGTGCCCAGACCCCATTCTGGGTGTTTTTTGGGAGCAGAGGTGCCCGGACCCCATTCTGGGTGTTTTTTGGGAGCAGGGGGTGCCCCAGACCTTGTACCGTGTGTTTTTTGGGAGCAGGGGTGCCCAGACCCTGTGCTTGGGTGTTTGTTGGGATCAGAGGTGCCCAGACTCCATTCTGGATGTTTTTTGGGAGCAGGGGTGCCCCAGACCCCATTCTGGGTGTTTTTTGGGAGCAGGGTTGCCCACATCCCGTGCTGGGTGTTTTTTGGGACCAGGGGTGCCCCAGACCCCATTCTGGGTGTTTTTTGGGAGCAGGGGTGCCCGGACCCCGCTGGCTGTGCCCCCTTGGCAGGGCAGTCACCGCGGGGGCAGTGGCTGTGCAGGTGGAGGTGCCTGTGTTGAGTCTCTCCCTCTGCTGAGTGCCTGAGCGAGTTCAGATCGGTGCCGTGTTAATTGTCAGGACTGGGAGGGTGGGAGCAGATTTCACCGGGGGCAATGGAAGAGATCCAATGCATTTCCACTCTGTTTCACTGCTTGGCAAACCAGCACTTACTGTCACTTTGCATAAATAGGTTTATTTCGGAGGGTCAGCCGGCACCACTCCCCCCTTCCCCTGCTGGCCCACCCTCCCCTGAAGGAGAGGAGGCCGACGAGCATTTAATTTCCCCAGCAGCAGGTGCTTGTCATCCATCTGAAGAAAGCTGCCAACATCTGGTGCAATTGCCTCGGCAAACGCAGTAACAAGGCGCCTGCAGTTCAAACGCAGAGAGAGCATTGCCTCTTTAATGATAACAAGCTGTTGGCTTCCCCTCTGAGATGAATTCATCTCACAGATGTTTGTCTAGTTTTGGCAATCTTATCACTATAGCTTTGGTGATTATGCTCAACTGGAGACTATTACTATAAAAGAAGTTTGAACTTGTTCCATTTTTGCATTATTTATTTATTTAGCCATTTATTTCTGTGCTTTCTGGATATAATTTGTATCAACAACTGTACTGTTGGTCCCATTACCCAAGTACCCTCACAATTTTTATTGCATCTGCTGAACAGTAGCTCGCTACTTGACTCCCACCGCTGGCAAATGTCTTTGAGCCACGCTGACGTTTTTAACATTCCCCATCAACAGCTTTGTGGTTTGAACCCTCTATTTAACACTACATTTTCTGGGATTGCTTGGCGCTCGCTCTGTCTGTTCTCTCTAATAACTGCAGTGCTCTCACTGTTTCTGCGAGGCGCCAGGAATATTCTGGATATTCCGTTTGGACGGCAGCGCTCTGGTGACCTTGGCAGGGCTTTGTAATGACAGCGCACGAGCGTCTTCATTGTTGGATCTCAAACGTTTCCAGCCCCAGTGTGAGCCTGGGGACCTGCAGGCTGAGGGTGCCTCCAGTGCCTGTTTGCTCTTGTTTGCTTTTCTAGCACGCCTGGTTGTTTTAAGGAGACAATTTCTCCCCCGAACGTGTGGAATTCAATTCTGGTAAATAGGATTTATTTTTGGAAACGTGCTTGTGAATAGGTGACTCATGCCTGAATGAAGATGTGTCACTGTTGGTGGGGACACCACGTATATAATTTCTTAGGCTATAAATAGATGCCAGTCCAAGTACTGGTGGCAGGGTGATGCTTTGCACTGACTCATTAGCTCAGCCTGGCTGCTGAGGAGAGTGTTTAGAGTGTCAGTCTCTCCTGCTGGAGCAACAATTTCTGCTGATGCTTATGGAATAACATCAATAGATGTGAAATCCTGGGAGTACTTTAATTGGCACAAGCACGTTCCCGTGCTGCCGTCATGGGGTGGGCTCGTGTTTCTTCTCTCGTTGCAGGGGTGGAGAAACTGAGTTTTGGTGTGTTTGGGTGCTTGTCAAAAGGCAAGGGTCCCACCTGCAGGGTCCTGAGACTCAGAAACTGGGTTTGCTCATTTGTTTCTGTTGCTGAGGAGGCTTTAAGTTAAACGCACGGGGTCAGAGCTCGCTCCCATTTTCAGATCCTGGAAGTGGCAGTTCCTTTTTTCCCGCTGTTGATGCTAAACTGTTCCATGTTGTTGATGTTTGCTCAACACCACTTACCCACCAACACAGCACATATGGTTTAATGACTGTCTTTTTTTGTGCTTCTGCTGTAGTTACAGTATTATTAAAAATCCATTAAATTTTGATGTACATCATAAAGTATGTGCTCCTGTGAATGCGAGCGCAGATAATTATTTCTGATGAATAAACCAAAAGGACAAGTATGTAAGAAGTTCATCCTGCAGCTTTCAATTTTCATTATATACATCTCCTGCAGGGGCAATCGTCGTGATGTTGCAGCTGGTTATTTCTGTGGCCTGGCTCTCCCCGGAGATGGATGATGACAGTGCAAACTTGAACTTGCACGAGTGCCAGTGTTTTTGTGGGCATATTTGTAGATAAATGGTTGAGCAGGAGAGGTAACCCTGGGGGAGGCAGAGGGTGTGAAGAGACTCTCTCCATGTTGGTTCATTGTGTCTGGGCTTTGTGGAATCTCGGGAAGTAACCCGATTATTTCTCATTAAAGTAACCCAGAAACGCAGCAGTAAGAAAGGTGTCATTGCTTAGACACCACCAGGAAGCCAGGCAAGCTCTTCTTGGTGTCCAGGGCCTGAAGCAGGCAAGGGAATCATTAAAAATAATGCATTATAGTGTCCATAAAGTTTCCTGCAGTATGTAATGGCCCACAGGGGCCTCACCTAGTTTTCCATGTATGATACGATTACAGCATCTCATTAACTTTCCCATAACACCAAATACACTTCTCTTGAACACCCCCTTCAGGCCTCACAGGTTTTGCCAAGTATTTCCTAATAAGCAGGAACTTCAGTATTTATCATGCTTGCCTTTTATCCCCACTGGGCTGAAGAAGTGGTTGGCCTCTCTCCTGCCCCTTTAATTTCCTATTCCTGAACGCTCTGGGCAAATCCAGCTCTGGCAGGGTCCTTCTCACTGAGAAGACTTCCCTCAGTTTTCCTGACTCTGGTTTTAAGAGTTCCCCCTGCTATTTCTTCTGTTTAAGAGCATGTCTGCACCCAGGGATTAGTCTTGGTAAGCCAGGTGAGTCCTAGAGAGATCCCACCAAATGCTGTGTACCTGTGGTTTCTTTGCACTTGGATGTTTGTGCTGAAACTGCCCTGGGCTGTGTGTGGTGACCTGGTGCTTTCTGCCCTGGAAAGGCTCCTTCAGGGCTGAGTGCTGCTGCAGGGTGAGCTGAGTTCAGGTGGGCTGGTCCTGGGGGAAGGGGATGTTTAGAGCTGGTGTGGCTCTCGGATGAGCTGAGGGATAAAGGGAGGGATGGAGTTGTGCCCGTGCTGTGTTTAGGAGTCCAGCTCTGCGGACGTGGCACTGGTTTGCTGTGTTATTTCAGTCTTATTCAGGTCTCTGTCCAAAATCTGGGACTAATAGTGTGGCTTTCCTCTCGCTGCTGTGAGTGCAGGCTGTTCCAGGGGGTGAGCTGCCTGCGTGCAGCACCTTGCCGTGACCTTGATCAAAGTCACAGTGCTGCTGTGAGACCAAATGATGACAAATAAATTCACCTTCCTACAGTTTAGTCTAGCTGGCTTTGTTCCTTCATCCCTCATCCTCCCTGCAAAGGGTTCTGTTTACTTTCCCTGAAATGGAAGAGGCCCTGCTACACAGTCCTCTTTCGAAAAATAAACCTCTGAAAAGGAAAACAAAAGAGAAGGAACAAAAATCAGACATTGTCCAATTATACAGAGCAGATCCTGATTCTGAGTTCCAGGCAGCTGGAGCCAGAGGTTTGTTTAAGTGTAGCGCAAATTCTACCATTTTTGGATGGTTTGAAACTCTCTGTCTCTCCCTCCTGCACTTTCAGAAAACAATCAAAAAAGAGAACTGCCCATCCTGTCAAAAAGAAGAACTGCAGAGATTCAGTGCCCAGGATGGCAAAAGCAAATGAAGGGACAGAATCACCTTTGTGCTCTGCCTCCCTGAGAGTGGCCTTGGAGCTGCGGGGTCTTTGTGCCAGCCAGGCTTCAACGCTCTGCTGGCATCAGCAGATGCATCCTTAGCAGTTTACAGTCGTGTTTTTGGGGTAAATAAGCATTAAATGTTGGTTATTCTCACCCTCAGAAGGGCTGAGAGGAATAACTGAAAACCTCTTTAATGCCAGAACTGCACTGTGTTCATCAATAATTAGGATATGGGTTCCTGGTGGGAAGTCAGCTTTGTGCTTGGTTGACTCACAGGTCATATTTTCCATTTCTTTGCTGTTTAAGTGGAGAGGTTTATATACTATTCCTTGACCTAAAAACTTGCTCTGTAAAAGGTACAGAAGGTGCAGGCTGAGATAATGCATCTTTTGGGACTGGAGGCTCACTTCTGACCTCTGTTTACATGGTGTAAGTCAAACTGGGGTAGAGCTGTGCAAACAGGCCAGGGCAGCTTTGCAGTTTTGCCTTGGCCTTTAGGGGTCAGGGAAGGGCTCTAAAAATAAAAGAATTGGAGGTAACTGGAGTTGGTTTGCACACAGAGCCTGTGAGTGAATGTGGTCCAAGTGTCAGCAGCACTGGAGCTGTGTTTATCTACACCAGCTGTGGGTTTTGAGCAGTGTGGGCTGGGAGAAGCATCTTGAGGAAGAAATTCTTCCCTGTGAGGGTGGGCAGGCCCTGGCACAGGGTGCCCAGAGCAGCTGTGGCTGCCCCTGGATCCCTGGAAGTGTCCAAGGCCAGGCTGGACAGGGCTTGGAGCAGCCTGGGACAGTGGAAGGTGTCCCTGCCATGGCAGGGGGTGGAACAAGATCTCCAAGGTCCCTTCCAACCCAAACCATTCCCTGGTTCTGTCTCAGCTGAGTGAGGGGTCAGTCTGTGCTCTCCATGTGCCGTTCCCTGACTCCTGTGGCCTCCCTCTTCAGGGCTGGAGGGTTGGTGCTGGCAGCCTCCAGGTGCAGCTGCCTGAGTGCCACAGCCTGGGCAGGAATCCCTTCCCTTGCTCAGAGTGCTGCTGAAATATTAATGCAGGACAAATCATCCAGTTTAAACCGAACATGGGAGGGAGGAGGGAGCAGTGGGGTGTGATGCTGGCCGTGGTTTGTACAGGGAAATTTGCCTCCACTGCTGCGGGATCCTCCTGGCACAGTGCCCTGAGCCAGGTGGGCAGGAGCAGGATCTGGAGTAACCTGGCCCTCTTAAGGGCTGGAAGTTTGGGTCCTTAATCCTCCCCAGCTCCTGGGAATTAAGGTGAAATGAGAAAAGGAGCGTTGCTGTTTTGCATCATCTGAGGCTGATTGGGAGGGTACTTGGGAAAAACTTAAACTGCTCTTGGGACTTTCTCACACTGACTGTTTAAATTGGTTATTTTTCCCGGATGGTAAATCTGGGAGACTTCCTCAGCAGCCTGGTGGTAATAATAATACTTACATAGCACTTTACATATTCCAAGTGCTGTCCAAAAGCTGATCTGTCTTGTCTTCTGCAGTGATGTGTAGTTAAACTTGAAGGATATTGGCCTGAATTTGTAGCCGTTTATCAGCTGTCTATCTGTGGGCGAATTTACTTTTCTGATGGCTTGTACCATGTGAGTAAACTCATTTCTCCTGCAGATCTTGACATTAATTCCAGTCTTTCATCTTGGTAGTGGAGATGATCTTTAAGCAGAGCAGAGAAGAAAGATGTCTTTCTGGCTATTGCACTGTAAAAAAGATGAGCACAGCTTTGGAGAAATATTTCAGCCTGTAGAATGCAGGAGTGAGTGCAGACCCTGAGAAGTGGTGTGGGTTTTCCCTGGGGAACGAGCTGGCTGCCATGTGGCACACGAATGGCCATTGCCACCTTACATAATCTCCCCAAGGCTCTGCTGTTCTTTAGAGGTGTTTCCTGGGAGCATTAGGTGTGGGCAGAGGGAGCAGGTTTGCACACCTGCCTGCAGTTAAGGAGTTTGTTTTCATTCCCCTTGATGGTTTATGACAGTCCCAAGGACAGTCTGTGCCGTGCAGAATTGTCCCTCAGCCAAGTGCTGGAGGCTGAAGCGCTCCACAGCCAGCCCCGTGTCCCTTGGTGTCACCTGGGGCTGGCATGGGCAGGCTATGGAGTGTGGGGGCACAGGGGCTGCGTGGAGGCTCGTGGGAGACTGCAGGAAGGAAAATATCCTCAGTGAAAGGGGCCAGGGAGGGAGCCAAGTTCCTCGAAAGAGGACCTTGCAAGGAACGCGCAGATGACATGAAAAAGTAATTAAAAGGAAAGCCCTAATGGGACGTTAGGGGGAGATGCAGCTGGAACTTGAATAAGCAAATGTAAAGAGGGAATTAAGTTTGTAAGCTTTCCTCCGAGGAACTGCTGGGGAAAACAGGGCAACAGCTTCTGCTGATGTAAATCAGCGTTGAGCCCGCTGCCGAGGAGCTCCAGCCTGTGCGTGTGGCTCATTTGGAATTTGCTGGTCCTAAACCTGGAAAACACTCAGGGAGAGAGGCTGTGATGTTACTGCAGAGGTGATGTGAAGGACGCTTGATTCCAAAGTGAGGGATATCGACTACAAAAAACAAAGGGAAACTGTCGGTGATGTGGTTTGCCTGGGGCAAATTGGGAGTTTGCGATAAGTAATATTAATTTAAGTGTATAATGCTTTAAATTATCTGGATAATTTAATCTATGTGATTTTAAAGAAATGATTTATCAGCTCTGATCTTGAATAAAAATAAAATAAACCAAATGAAACAAAACCCTTCAATTAATATTAGCACTTTCACTCTGGAGAGTAATACGCAGCAGAGACGTTTATTTTTAGCTGTGAAGAATTTGCATGTGTGTTTCCAGATGCGTTCTCAGACTTGGTGCTGCTTAAAATTCAGCTACCACAGGACGTAGATGCCAATTTTCTTTTCCATAGCGTTTTGTCTCTGCCACCGTGGATGTAATTTTTTTTTTCTTTTTTTCCTCTTTTTTCTCTTTTCTCCCAGCAGAGGTGGTGGAGGGGGGTGTGATGATTAAGGCAGCCAGTAAGTCTCTGAGCTTCCTCTGAACTTTACTCCCTCTGCCAGGAGTGACCTATTTAGATGAGGCCCTTTGATGCAGTTGGGGAGGTCAGGTGAGGTCAGAGCGCTGGCCGTGCCAGAAATCCCACAGATGCAGGAAGCCAGGAACTTCTGGAGGACGCGGGCTTGAACAGGCAGTTGTTTGAGCGCCTGCTCTCTGTGCCTGTGCGTTTGTTCTCCCTCTGAATCCCTGGAGCAGAGAGGGCCGGGCGCCCCGCGGGCCGGAACGCCCCTGCGCTCGCACGGATCCGCGCAGAGGGGCCGGGGCCGGGCTGGGCTCCCTCTGCTCCGCAGATGCAGGTGGCAGCCCTGCCTCCCCAGCTCCTCCTTCCCAACGAGGGGCTGCACGGATGGGTGAGATCCTCCAGCCTCTTCCATTCCTCTCATTGCCGTGTGGAAGAGAGGGAAGGAGCGAGACTGCTCCTCTCAGCTCGGTCGTCCCGAAGCGCAATCCCAGCTGAGCAGCTTAAAATAGATGGTCAGCTGGTTGTGAGGGCCGGAACTAGCCCGGAGAGCAGGGCATCTGTCTCCCAGGAATGCTGCCTGGTCATCAGGCTGGATAAATCGGGGCTAGAACTGCGTTGGTGTGAGAGACAGGCTGCAGTGGGGATGGGGACAGTGCTCCTGTCCTCTGGCACCTGCCGGGGAATCGATAACCCGGCCATCAGGGATGTCACAGGTCACAGCGTGGCCGTGCCAGTGCTGCTCCTGCCCAGGGCTGCCCTGCGAGCACATCTAATAACTGATCCAGCTTAAAGAAGGGGGGGGAGAAAGAGCTTATGCCAACGATAGCAGCACAATGAGCGAGTCTGTTTTACCTTCTGTGCTTTGCTCGGCGCCGCCGCCTCCCGCCCGCAGCCCCCGGCCCAATGGCAGCGCTGCTTCTCCTCGCATGCAGCACAAAACTGATTTTTCTAGTGGCTGAATTTAATCACTTAGATGCAGAGCACTGATAGACTGAATCAATGTAATTCCTATTGCTCGTGACTGGGAGAGGAGAGAGGGGAGGAGGAAGGTCATAACAATTTAGCAAACAACAACTTGGCTTAAAAACCTAACCAGTGGGTCATCAAGTGTTGGGTTTCTTTGGTTGGGGTGGTTTTGGGCTTTTTCTGAACCTGCCCACGCCAAGAGACATGGGAGCCTTGGGAAGAGGAGAACACTGTGTGCAAGGTGGGAGAGGTCACTTGTTGGTGTGTGAGGTCTGAAGTGCTGGGGCTGCCACAGAGCTGTGGGATCAGCTCCACCAGGGAGGAATGTTGATGTTCCCCCTTCTTTTTTTTTGAGGGAGCTGCTGGAAAAGGCATCTTGTTGTTGGGCTGTGAATGTCTGGAATGGCACGTGGTGTCTGAGCATTTGTTTGCTTCAGAGCATCTCAGTGCTGAGCTGCAGGGTGCCTGGGTGCTGCCAGAGCTCTTTGGGAGGCTGCAGTTACCTGCTGAGGCACAGTCCTGCTCCGAGGGCAGAAGGATTTAATTGCAAACAGAGCAGTCTGTGAGTGCCCCACAGCACAGGGCCCTGCTGCTCCTCGGCTCTGTTGCTCTTAGAGCTGTGTCCCTTCCATGTGAAGCCCAGAGGGTTGGCAGTGCTCTTGTAGTGCCTTTTCCAAGGGAGTTGGCTCTGCAGAGCAGGGGCTGTGCAGGTTCTCTGCAGCCCTCCCTGGTGCTTTAGGGCTCTGTTGCAATTTCAGTGGTCCCAGGAGATGAAGCTCCCATGAAGAGGTCCCCAGGACTGGCCTGGGAAAGCTGATGTCACATTCATCTCTAACAAGCATCCAGCCATCCCAAGAGAAATGCCAGGCCCCTCAGCTGAGTGCCAGCCCTGGGTGTTGTTTCAGGAGGTGCTTTAACAGTTTCTCACAGCTCTTACCCTGCTGGATGCAGTGAGGGCCATGGTGGCACTGTCACCTCCTGGGGGTACCTTGTGAGCGATGCTGTGCCCTCCTTTGCAGGGCTCCTCCGAGGTGCCAGGGCCTCCCGAGGTGCCCTCCAGCTGGACAGGAGAGCAGCACAGCCCTCACCCAACTGCTGCCATCCCCAGCAAGGCACACAGCAGTGCTGGAGCAATGAAAGCAAACTTGGCCAGCCTGACAGCAAACTTGGTCGCCTGCCACAGCCATTGGCCCATATGCACAGTGGTAAATAAAAGCTGGAGTTGAATTCCTTTCAAGTTTTATATAATATTCGCTACAATATGGAGTGGAGGGGGGAATCCCTCTTGGGAGTAGTTCTGCCAAAGCACAAACCCAAAGTTCTCTCTTTTGGGGAGCTGTGCAGCAGGGCAGCAGCGTGGTTACAGAGGAGGCAATTCTCGAGTCCATCGCAGCCTCCCTGCTGCTGTGTGAGGCTGTGGGAGCTCCACAAAGAGCCCCGGCCCTGCTGGGCTGTGCTGGTGTTCAGTGAGGAGGGAAAGCAGCCCTGGTACCCAGGCAGTGAGCTCAGAGATGCTGCCCTGCCCTGAGCCTGGCACTGCGTGTGCAGCTGGCCAAGGACGTGAACCAGAGCGATGGCAGAGGCAGCAGAAGGGGAGGAAGTTCAGCTGCACTAAGAGATGGTCAGCTTAAAAATAGAGCCCTCTATTTATAGCCTTGGCAGCCCTCTGCCCCCCCGAGTGCTACAGCCTGTCTGCAGTCGCAGCTCAGCTGGCTCCAGAGGTATTTACACACACACACACACACACACATACATATATATACACACATACACACACACACATATATATATATATACACACACACACGTTGGTGGGCAGACAAGACCCTCCCGCCTGCCCTGGGGCTGCAGGCACAGGGGACACAGACCCTGAGGGTGTCAGGGAACCTGGCAGCAATTTGGGAGCCTTTTCCCTTCCTGCCTGTGTTGTGAAATGTCCAGCTCAGGGGGGTGGGTGACCTCGTGCCACAGCTTCCCTTACAAACCCCTGCTCATAAAATACCTGCTCCTAGTTGAAACTTAATCAAATTAAATCTTATTATACAGGGCCCTAGGAAAAAGTTATGATTTTTTCATATGCACTTAAAAAAAAAAGGGGAAGGAAGTGTGTCTAGGGACTGTTTCCTTTGAGATTGTCTGTCCAGCACTGAAGACTTTTCTGTTTGTTATCTGCATGCCTATATTCAGTTTAATTCTGTGACCTAGCAGGCAGGGTTGATATTTTTGGTTTTTGCTTGTACAGTCCCTTGCATGTTCAGGCCTGACCTATAACTGGTGTTTCTGCAGTGGAAATAATCAGCAGAATAGATAAGCTTTGATGGATGGCACTGTTGGCCACAAAAGCCAGCACCCCTGGGAATAGCAGTGGTTTTAGAAGGCTCCTGTGGCTGTTGTGGGGCTGGGATGTCAGAGTGGTGCTGCTCCAGCCTTCCAGCAAATCCTGACTGTCCCTCAGTACATTTGTACCTCAAAGCCCCTTTGCCTGAATCAGACAGGAAGCTCAGTGAGACTTTGTGAGGCAGTTTCTTGCACTTGAAATGAAACCAACTGGTGTTATTCCATGGAGCATATTGAGGGGAGATTAATGTCTCTCCATACACAATGCCTGTAAGGGCAGTTTGAGTTCTTTTTGGGCTTGGTTTTATTTTAATGGAAGATTGATTCTAATTTAATGTTTCAACTTTGGGCTTCCAGTTCAGACTTGAAAGCTGAAGCTGCTTTTCCCCTCAGTAGTATGCACTTAAGGGTAGAATTTCTGCTTTAGTTTTCAATCTCTTGTGCTTTTGTCATTTTTTTATCACAACCTTATGTGTTCTTTAAACAGTTTTTTATTTAATCATTTATTCTTTTAAGTGGGCTTAATTGTATAAAGATTATCATGCATAAAGAGACGTCTATAATTAGAAGGGGGGATTGGTGCTGTTAGACAGTGTTTTAGTGAGGAAAATTACAGTGTTCATAAACTGTTTGGAGAATGGAGGTAGCATATATTAACACTCAACAGGTTTTATGTAATCCTAAGAGAGGATTGACTCTTGCTCACTTGGATGAGTTTTAAGCTCTTCTCCAAGCTTAGTGCTCCCCTCTCTTCCTTCTCTTTCTCCTGGTGCAGAAGTGGAAACAGCCCTGTAATCTGCTTTTCCTTTTTCCTTGAAAGCAGGAATTACTTACAACAATTGTCAGTTTTATATTGGTTGGGCTGTGAAGAGATTTGCCTTTGGCTGCTCCCCTGCCCTGACTCTCCTGCCCCTCACTTGTGCCCGGTGGCTGGGACTGGCACTGTTCAGATGGACGTGCCCTTGGGACAGTCCAGGTGATTTCCAGCTCCAGGGATTCACTCAAGGTGCTTTAAAGCATCCTGGGATTCTTCCACTGAGCTGAGTTCTGGCCAGCTCTCCTGGAGAGACCACCTCACCCCTGCTCCTCTTGCTGGTGCCTCCTGTTGCAGTGTGCGTGCCTGAGCACACAAAGCTCTTGTGGTGCTCCATTCCAGGCAGGGAATTGATTGGGAAGAATTCCTCTGCACATCATTTGTGAGCTGAAAGGAGCAGGAGAGGCCGGTGTGCTGTGGCTTGGCATCCTGCCTGCAGTCCCTGGATTGTCAGAATTTCTTCTCCCTCCATCTCCTCCCCTTCCCCATTGAAATGACACGGCCACAGGGGACCATTGATTTCTGCTCTCCATGTTGTTAATGAAAAATTCCTTGTTGGCTCCTGGTTCTCTAAATCCTTCGAGACAGCTGCAGCAGTTGAGATACTTCAGGAGCAAACATGCCAGGCTGGGTGATGTACGACTTCGTGAACTTTAAAGGGACAAAAGGGGCTGCTTTGCTTGGCCGTAAACCCGAGCGAGGCTCTTATCCATGGGATTATTGCATTTTCTGTAGCCAGTTTGCTGAGCATATTTTGATAACTCAGTACACAGTTTCCATCTCTGGTGGCATATGAGATTTATCGTGGTTCTTAATGCTTAATAATTGTATTTTGAAGTTCAGAGTCAGCCAAATAAGAGCCCCGAGTCTCAGTGATGCTAAATAAAGCCTTCTCACGGTTTCCCAGGGCTCCACATGCGGTCCTCCTCTCCTTCACTTTGCCAAGTCCAAGCCATTAATTTTGAGGGAAGGGAAGTATTACTTTTAGATCACCTTGTAATGCTTTGTTGCCACGCTTTATGTTCCTGGACAGCATGGTAGTGGAACGCTCTCCCTTTATGAAGTGCAGGGTGCAGATGGCAACTCATTAAAACTTTAGTGATAATCACCCTTCCTATGGAATTACCACTTAAATCTGGTTAGTAGAGGAGGAGGAGCAGTGTCACAGAAACATGCTGCTTCTGGGTGATTTAAAAGCATATGGGATTGAGTGTTTTATGTGTGCCCCTTGTCAGGAGCCCTCAGAGCAGATTGCCAGAATTGTTGAGCAGTTACAGTTTAATGGAGGTACAGGAGCTTTTGCTCTTGATCCCTTTGACGGTTAAGCTGTCGTATCCAAGTGCATTTGGAAAAAAAAAAAAGTCTTTTGAATACAGCTTTTTTTGCAGAATAAATGGAGGCAAGAACAAGTATGTGAGGCAGCTGGTGAGGAGCTTTTTGGTCATTTCAAGGTTGGGAAGAATTCTTTGGGGAGTGATGCATCATTGTTACACAGCCTCAAAGCAAAAAAGGTACTTGCTTGTTTGTCCTCACTTGTGCAGATGGTAAGAGGAATGCTCCCAAGGGCCAGCTGAGAGCTTGGAAGTGCCTGGCAGTTAGAAAAAAATATTTGGATTCAAGTCTCAACACTGTCACAGGTTTTACTTTGGGACTTTGAGCAAGTCACTTAGTCTCTGTCTTGGTTTCCCACCTGTGGAATCTGACTGAAGTGTCACTGCCTTTGCTGTAGCAAAGCATTGGACATCCTGAAGTAGTTGGGTGTGAGCAGGACTGAATATTAACTGTGAGTAGAGAGAGGGTCTTGGCATGTGTTTTGAGGCTTAGAGCTGTTGGGTGTAACTGGGGAGGTCCTGATTTCCAGAGGCAGGTAACGATGTCTCCTCTTCCAGGTAAAGAGGGTGCCAACATGTTTCAGCCGAGAGGTGTCTAAAAAGCTCCCCAAATAAATCACCTTGCCTGCGTAACTCAGGTGCAGGAGGGGTGGGGATTGTTTGTCACTGTTCGAGGGCTCATGCTGTGCCCGTGTCCCGTCTGTGTCTGCATTTCCATGAATTTCCCTGGAGGGCGGCCAGTGGCTGGGCAGTGCTCACCGCTGCTGGCTGCAGGTCTGCTGGCTCTGGGGGCTGAGCCAGCAGCCAGAATCTGGCCACTGTTTGCTCTGAGTCACATCTGTCTGGTCTTCCTAAAGCAGAGAAGCTTTTCCTGCTTTTTTGGTGCTGCTGTGCCCAGGTCTGTTCCCTGCTTGGCTCCTGCCACAGTGGCCTGGCCGTGCCTCGAGCAGCGCTGGCCAAAGGCTCACACCTTGTGTGCCAGGAAGGTGGGATGCTTGGGAGGAAAAACCAAAATGTTTCCAGCAGTATCCTGCCTTCAGTCAGCGATTAGGTGGGAAAACCTTGTGTAGGGTGAGACACAACGAGATCTCTTAAATTTGCCCTTCCTCCTCATTAAAGCTGTATTTGAGTTGATAATTGTCTGCTTAGTGCATTTAAATGAATTCCTGATTCTGTCCTTGCATCCAGCAGGGCCTGACTGTGGTTCAGTCCCCACCTGGCACTGCCCTGTCGCTCAGCCCCTTCCTGGGGGCTGGATTTCAGTGCCTTTAGGTGCTTTTTGCTTATCCCCTAGTTCATGTTGTGCCTCATTGTCAGCAGTCACCCCCCAGCAGCCTGAGCCCGTGGGCAGCCACTCTCCCTCTGGCACCTCTGCAGGGATGTGCTGAGGGTCTGAGAGAAGCTTTGGCCTGCCCAGACCTCTGCTGTGCCCATGGGGTGGAACCAGGACTGGAGCTGATCAGTGCTGCCCACGATGGATGAGCTCCCCTTGCTCTGGATCAGCCTCGTTTGCTCTGAGCTCACACTTCAGCCTTTCTGCTTTGGATTTTACAGCTGTGTTTTCAAAAGCAGACCAAGGCCTTTTTTCTCTCTCATCTCCTCTTTAACAGCCACTTGAGCTGTGGGGGATACTGGGCACATGTTTACTGGTAAAGTGTTTCCCAGTGCAAATTGCAGGAGAGTTACTTGGAGGTACTTGAAAATAACTGACTGTAGCTTCACCTCATCTCCCCTCTGCCCCTCGTACCTCACACAATGTTACAGATTTTACATTCAGCACCCTAAAATTTAAGTGCACATATATCTGTGAGTTCCTGAGGGACCCCAGCTGTGATGAGCACTGATGGGTGTTGAGTGCTCAGCGTGGTGTGGTGTAATGGACACGAGGGCTTTCTGATACTTTCTACTCATATGTAGGACAGTGCAGAAACGAGGAACCCACTCTCCTGGAAAGGTTTCATCTTTTGAACAAGGCACATTAGCAGAAAAGTCACACTAACATTTGTGTGCATTTGTTCCAGGACAAACACACGTGTTCCTCCACAGCAGCTGCGGCGGGGGCAGCCGGGGAGCTGCACTGGAAGTACTTAGTTCTGCTTTATTGCTACCCCTACCTCCAAAATAAACAAAAGAGACAGAGAAAAGGACATCTGCCAATGCATAGCTCAAAAGTAAAAAGCTGCAGAGGAAGGGGCACTTCCTTGGCTGCTGCTGAACTCGGTGAGGAGTTGAGGGCCGTGGGGAGCACTCATGGCCCTGCACGCTGGGGTTTGTACCTGGTGATGGCTTCCATGGAATAATTGCATATGCAGGTTAATTTTTGATAGAAACCTGTTAAGGCTCGTGATGCTGGGGTATGGTTGTCTGTTGACAATTGCTATTTTTGGTGGAAGCAAACCCCGAGGCCTTTGCAGTGCTGCTCCGTGTGCTGTCTGCAGAGGGGGAGTGGGGCTCACAGCACTCCAGGAAAAAAGGGATTCTTCTCTCTGATGGAATGGAAAACTTCAAAGTCAGGGCTTTGGACCAGTGATTGCAGTACTTGGCTGTTAAGTTCCTTTTGGTCTCCTCATCTTTTTAAGTGCATTTAGCTCCCAAGTGCACATACGGGGGGAGTGGGGTGATTTAAGCAGAGACGCCTCCCTGTGCTTTGGGGTGCTTGCTCCAGCAAAGGTTTCCCTGTGAAATGCTGCTCTCAAAATGTGTCCAGGAACGCTCAGGGGATTGCAAGTGTTTTGTTTGGTTTTGCAAAGGAAGCTCAGTTTACCTTTAATTGTTCTGTGCATGTTTCCAACAGATGCAGTTTATTTTCTTGTCAGTGGCTGCCCGTGCTGGGAATGCAGGAAGCTGGGAATGTGGCAGGCTGGGTGCTTCCATGTCCTAGGCCAGAGCAAGACCTGTCCCCTCTGCCCCCCCTTCTCCCCCCCTTGTCTCCTCTGCCTTCTCCCAACCCCTTGCACATGGCTGGTCCCCAGGGTAAGGCTGTTCAATGCCTGGCTGCTAATTGCTTTAGAAATCATCACTTTCAAGCTCTTGTTGGGGGACTTTTGATTTTTATGAGGCTTTTTTGTGGAGAGCAGGAAACTTTGATGTAATTTGAGTGTGTTGGTGCCAGGTGGTGGGCAAAACCTTGTGCTCCTGTTGGCTCCCAGGTACCCAGAGCTGCCTGTTGCCATTGCTCAGTTGTATTTGTAGCATCTTTCTCAGTGGTCTTTGAGGACTCAGCTCGCCAGGGATGGGTGGGAGCAGGCTCCCAAATCACTCTTCCTTGTCCCCAGGTGACCAGGGTAAATAGACACACAACATGTTATTTATGCATTCAATAATTGCCCGTCCTTTTGCATTCCCATGTTCCAGCTCTTACTGTGTTGCAGTGATTTGTTCTCTGCCTGGAAATGAAAATTCCTCTTAGCTGTTTTTCTAGGAATTGTTTTCTCCCTCTTCCTGATGACAGAGCAGAAGCTGCTGGAGGCTGATACCTCTAGAGAATGTGTGGCTGTTTCCAGATGCTTCAGCCCCTGCAGCAGTGGCTGCAGGGAGTTCTTTGGTTTCTGCTGGGGCTGTGCAGGCCCAGCTTTTATTTTTACCCTGACAAAATTCCGCAGGACCCTTCCCAAGTGCTGGGAGCCGGTGCCAGCAGCCACAGTTCTGCTGCCTTTCCTTGTGGAAGGGTTTGGATGCGAGTTCCACTGAGTCCTTGCTCGTGCTCCAGCATTACTGGAGAGGAGGGCTGGCACAGGAATAAAGGCTGTTTCACGGTGAAGGTGAAGTTTGCAAGTACCCCGTGTGCGTGTAGCTGCGGCTGTCATTTATTAGTCCATCAAGAGGGTTTGTTTTCCCAAATAACCCTCTGAATTATTCTGTGTAATTAACTCATGAACTTATTTAAAATGATAACGGGGTAGGGAGGAGGAGAGGAAGCCTTGTGGAGCTTAGCAAACTGATAGGATTGCATCACTTTTCCCCACTGATCACAAGGTCGTCTCCAACAGCTGTTCCAGCGTAATTACCCAGCCCAGGCTCCATGGTTGGAACAATTGAAAAATTACAGGGGTCACTGGCTCGGTGTCTTAAATTTTAATAAGTACATAAAAACAAAGTGCTGAGTTATTAAAAATTAATCCTGCTAAGCGGTTGTTTAGGCTTTTTGGAGATGGGAAGCCTTGAGGGTGTCCATTTGTCCACCGGGGCCGAGGCAGCGCGGGTGGTTATCTCTCCGGCAGCTCTTTAATGGGAATGTTAAGTTTGATTATTAATTTAATCAAGGTCGTATTTTGTTGATGCAGAAGCAGAGTGAACTGTGGCCCTCAGTAATCCTTCCTCTCCTCTAGCTCAGCCTGTGTAATTCCTGTAAGCTGCTGGCGGGCGTTGCGGTGTTCGCGTGGATGTTCGATTATCGCGCGCGGCTGCGGCTCCTCCTGAGCACAGAGCTGTTCTGTTAGCACGGAGCCTAAATCTGCCTGCATTAACATTATAAGCCTAATTTTTCTTCCCCCTCCCCTTTCTTTTGGGGCTTTGAATGCTGGTTGTAAAACTTGGAGCAGGGCTGGGAGCACGGCGAGCGAGCGCATCCTTCAAAGAGCTCGGGAGCTCCTGCCCGGGTTCTGCAGCTCTGTGCCTGTGCAGAGCCACGAGAACTCGCCACGGAAGGAAGCTGAGACCCTTCCCTGGCCCACCTGGCTTTGTTTTCCAAGGCAATTCAATATAAAGGGCACGCAGAGCAGGGAGGATAGGCTGAGCCTGGGGGTGGGCTTTGGAATGAGACGTTTATTTCCTTAAGTTGTGTGCAGGAATTTGTAAAGGAATCCAGTAGGAATATTTACTTTTATTTAAACGTAAAGAAGATGCAGGCTATCTAGTGCCCCAGGCATAGCTAGAGAAAATCATGAGGGGCATTAGAAATAGCTGAATTTTCAGATAGCTGTAGAATAGGATATTGGGTCTTTTTCCTCCATCCTGAGCACAGGCCTTTGAGTTAGCCAGGGTTATTGCTGGCCAGCTTTCCAGCCTGCATAATGGGACATTTTTTATATAGCAGGTCTAAAACTTTCCTGAAAAACAGTGAAAACTTTGGGGACCTTTTGGCTAAGCTGCCCCTTGGAGGAGGAGAGCTCTGGAGAGAGGGGCTTCCTCAGGCTGGAGCTGACCTTCACAGCCCCTCTCTCCTCCCTCCCAGCGTGACCTTGAGCTGCTGAAATCCACAGCTAGGAATATGAAGATTAAACTGATGCTGATTTTCGTTCTCTGTAATTCAGTGGGCTGTAATTTATGGCTGTGACTCGCAGCTGAGCAGTGACCATGTGAGGCTGCTGAGAGCCAAGTGGCAGGGTGCCTGCAGCAGCCCCTGTGCCCT
The DNA here is from genome assembly GCA_013397245.1 of Thryothorus ludovicianus. Classification (NCBI taxonomy): domain Eukaryota; kingdom Metazoa; phylum Chordata; class Aves; order Passeriformes; family Certhiidae; genus Thryothorus; species Thryothorus ludovicianus. The sequence continues at coordinate 81,028 of VZTB01007075.1, forward strand.
CCTCTTTCCCTACATCCCAGAAAAACGCTGGTGAGGTTTTTTCCCCTCTTTAGTAAGGACCAGAGGGCAGGGCTGTGCAGGGAAGGCTGTGGACTTCTCCCTCCTCTGGCTGCTGCTAGCATTCAGTCCTTGGGGTGATGGAGGGGGGATTGCATCCTTCTGGAGCCACCAGCACCGGGCTGCCTTCCCCTGGCTCCCCTTTAGTGAGCAGCGAGGTGAAAGAATAGCAAGAGCTTTATTTATTAAGATGTTTTTTAGGTAACATTTGCTGAGCTGCGAGATGCCAAAAGATTTTTCAGAGTCTATTAGGCAGCCAGCGCTATGGAATCTTAAGGCTGATTTGAAAAATTGGCACCTAATGGTTTACAACTGGAATAAATTTCCAGAAATTGGGCCGGGGAGAGAAACTTCTGCCTGTGTGTGTGGCGTGGAGAGCCCGCGCACCGGCGAGGGGCCGCCGCTCCCTCCCTGCTCTGCCCGGGATTTTTCCCTTCTAATTAGGGGATGTGAGGAGTTCAGAGCAGCTTCTGTTCATTTCTCTGTTTTGACAGAGTTGTTTGATGAGGAGAGGGCTGCTGGGGAGAGACTCTCCTCCTGCCTGGAGTCTCTTTCTCCCCTTTCCTCCTCCTGCTGCATTTTGTAAAGACCAAAGCCTGAGAATCCCTGAAAAATTAATGGGGCCTCAATAGGTGCTTTGCACCTGCTGCTCCCCCCTCTCAGCACCTACTGCTGGTCCCTGCTGAACAGTCTGCAGGGTTGCAGCTCCCAGCAGCTGCTCTTTTGTATGCAAAGCTGACCCAGAGCAGCGTGGGGTGCCCTCGGTCACCCCGACTGCCGAGCTGCTCCCCCGAGATGCTGCAAATGTCAGGGCAGCTGTGTCCCCACCCCGCTCCCTGGGTGCCACCAGCCGGCACCAAACCTCATCAGCGAGCTGCTGAATAATTGAGAGAGTTGCCTCAGAGGAGCTGGGCACAGGGGAAAGGTCTCTGCCTTCAGAAAACATGAAAAAGTCTCTCATTTTGGTGTTTGAAATATTCAGAGGGATCCTGGAGGGTTCTGAACCCATAAGCACTTGCTTTTTTGTCATTGTAGAAAAGCCCTCTGTGGTTTTCATTGTCATTACACAATTTCCAGTTAGCTGGTGCTTGTTTTCCAGCCTGGATTTAGCATGAGAGGTGCTGGAAGGCTTGAGGCTGGACCTGGCTGCAGAAGTCATCTCCTCCCCTTCTGTCTCCTGAGGTTTCAGGCTCTGCCTCTTCCACCAGGACAGAGACACTCGCTTCCCTGTCCAGGTTTGGTGCCAGGCTGAGGGTGTTAAGTCTTTTCCTTGGAAACTGGAAACATTCCTGGTATGCTGTAGCAATGAACTTGTCTCATGCAGAGAGTGCCCAGAAGAGCAGAAAGCCGAGAGCTGAGCTGTGTTCACCCTCCTGTGCCCTGCACAGCTGGGATGGGGCTGTGCTCCTGCCTCTCCTGGGCTTCCCTGCCCTCCAGGATGCCCAGAGAAGGTCAGAGGCCTCCCTTTTTCCCTGAGTAGGTTGGGGTTGTTTTTATTCCCTTTGTTAATGGAACACCCACCCCCGAGGAAAAAAACAAAATAAAGTGAGAAGTCTTCTTCATTTGGCGGTGTGTAAAGGCTTTTTAAAGCTAAACAAGAAAACCAATTATTTTTCTAACTGCTTTACTCCTTCAAGTCTTTCACTGTAATGGAGATTTAGAATCCATCACTGTTTAGCTATTATTTCTGTGTAAAGAGTCATGCCCTATTGCACCAAGCAAACAGTCAATTTTTTCCATTATACTTCGCTGCAAATAACAAGGGTATGGAATAAATGACCCATTTTGGAGCAGATCTCTCTCCGTGTGGTGCTGTGTCCCTGGGGGAGGGCAAGGAAGGGTTAAGGCATTCCTGGGAGTTCTCTCCATTGCTGGGAGCAGCCACTCACCCATGTCCCCAAGTGCCACATCCACAGCTCTGTGCCAGTGCCTGGCAAGCCTCTTGGAGAAGCTTTTCCTGATATCCAGACCTAAAGCTGCCCTGGCACTGCCTGGGGGCACAACCTGCACTGGAGGCAGCAGGGTCCCTTGGGAGGGCTTCAGGCACCAGGAGGGTGATTCTTCCATTTCCTGGCGCTTGTCTGACTTTTATTTAAATGCAGGAGACTCGCAGGCTGGGTGTGTGTTGTGTGAAAGTGTACTGCACAAATATGTAGCCAGCAGCTGCTTTTTTAAAATTAAACAGACACTTGAGGTTAAAAATCGCCAAGTTCAATGTAAACTTCCTTCTGTGCTATTAAGTTTGGATCACATCCAAACACTCGATAATTTTATTTTATGTCATGGAGTGTGTTTGTTTACATTTTGCATTTCATTCACGTTTCACTGTTGGGTTTTGCTTCACTGCCAGGGAGCAGCTCTTGTGTCTCAGAGCTCTCCGAGGGGAGGGCACGGCACGAACACAAAAACTTGTTTTTACTTCCTGACTTTTCCTCTGTTTGAAGGCATTTTTCAGGGAAGCAGTGTCCCTGGCAGCTCTGCAGGGCTGGGCAGTGACCGTGGGTGTCTGGGGCACTGGCTGGGCTCTGGTGGCTCGGAGGAGGATCCAGCTGTCTCACAGGAGCAGCTGGAAATGACAGTGAAGGCTGAAACAGGAAAGTGTGATAAATTAATGGACTAAAACACCGTCAGGGACTCGTTAAAAGAAATAGCTTTAGGAGAAGCTGTGAGGAGGATTGGAGTGTGAAGGGGAACAGGCTCTGCCAAGGCCCGGGTGTTTCTGGGAGAGAAGGGGAAGGGCTGCTGCCTTTACACAATCTGATCATTAGGAGAAATTGATCCTGATGGGCAAGTTACAGCTTTCGAGGTGGTTGAGGGAAAAGGGAGGAAGCTGGAAGTGTTGATTTAAGCTGGGAAGAGCGGGGTGATGCCTCTCTGAGTGTCTTGGGGTTCGACACCTGCAGAGGATTATTTGACAGAGGAGCAGAATCAACAAGAGAACCAGAGGAAGTAAGATTAATAGATTTAGCCTGGAGGTTGAAATTAAGTTTAAGACTATCAGTAAGTGAAAGGAATAGCATATGCTGTTGCTTAAGACAGTGAAGGTCTAGAAGACACAGAATGTCCCTTCCAGTGCCACGTTCCCAGGATTTTCACTCTCATATTTCATTCCTCTTCCTACAGCGTTTGACTTGCATGACTAAGTAAAGACCTTTTTCTTCCTCCTTTCCCCCCCCTTTATTTTAAAACTATTTTTTATATAGCCTGTTCTCAATTGAGGCTTTTATTGAGGAACAAATGCTTCTGGTTAGCTTCTGTGTGGAATCTGTCCAGCTTTAAACCATCGCCATGAGCAAAATTCATTGACAGAAAAAGAAAATCAAAACAAACATTCCCCAAGATGGGGCACTTCTTTAAAGGGAAGGAATTTTAGTGTGTTTAGCTCTGTGTATAATAGATGCAGGTCCATGGCACAGGAGACATTCCAAGCAGTGCCCTGGGGCTGTGGCCGTGTGGGGAGGTTATGTAAAGCCCAGCTGGCTGCAGGGAGCCGGGGGAGTCCCTTGGCTGGGAAATGGGAGCACTGCTGGGGCAGTGTGTGCAGCCCAGGGAAGGCAGGAGTGCCCCCTCCCCACGGATGGCCCCGCTGCTCTGCCCGGGGACAGAGGCTGGGGAGGGTTTTGGTGATGTGGGGTTTGTTTTTCGTTTGTTTGTTTGTTCCTTCAGCTGCCTTAGCTCAAGGGAGCGAGGTTTGAGTCCAATCTCCCGGGTAGTTGTGTCCTTCTCATGCAAGCCTGTGTTCCTCTCTTCAAGCAGTCCTTTGGGCAGGAGCTTGTTCCAGCTTCCCTTCCACGCTCTGCCCCTGCACCCCCTGCCTTTGCTCACAGCATCCTGTGCCGGAGCAGGGGGAGGCACTGAACAGGCTCTGTTTCATCCACCAGATGTTGTTCCGTGCTCTCACTGACCTTGAGCAAAGCCAGGTGCTCCGGAGGCAGAGCCCAGCTCAGGTCTGTCCCCTGGCAGGGCTGGGGGCTCTGCAGGGAGGATCTGCCCCAGCCACGGTGGCTCCAGGCAGAGGAGCTGGTCCTGTGGCAGGACTGGGGTGTCCGAGGGGTGCCAAGAGTGAAGGGAAGGCTGAGGAGAATCCCCTCTGGTTTGGGAACTTCACATCTGCCACAGCTCAGTGCTGGACAGCTGCTTGCTCCTGCTGCTCTCTTCTCTCCCACCTTTTATTTTTTAATTCCAGAACAATATATTGAGGGGCTTGATTTGTTCTTGCTTTTGTTTTTCCAAGGCAGTGAACGTGTTTTAGACAAACATAATGAAACAATTTAGAAAAATAAAAGGAATGGAAATGACCTCGGATAAAGTGGCAGAGAAAAACCACTCTTGGCATCATCAGCTGTGCTCACGGTGAGGCACAAACTATCTCAGCATGTCAAAGACACTTAAATCTGCTTCATCTCAGGAGCCCTTTGTGGAGGCTGCCCTGGTGGGGCACAGAGAGGCTGTGGTAACTCCTGGTTTGCTTTCTCACAGGATTGCTCTGGTCAGAATTTTATTATTGTTTCAGATCTGTTGGATTTTAATCCATCCTCTTAAAGAGTCCTGGGTGTAAAGAAGCAGTAATTAAAACCCCAAAGCCCACAAAAAGCTCCCATCTCACTGCTGAGTTCCCTCCCCAAATGCTGGGCTCTGTAGGTGGCTTTGTCTTGTTTTGATTTCCAGAGCAGTGGTACCTCTGGAATGCTGGGTTTGGGAGATCTTGTCTGTTTGGAGATGTTTGCAGTGATGGCTTTGGAAGGAGGATCATTTTCTCATCTGCCTAGAGAAACAACTGTCTTTTATCATGGTTATTGCTGGGGAGTCTTAATGTAAAAGACCTCCTGTCACAAGAGTCCTTAGCAAGATGTTTGTATTTTTTTTAAAAAGGAAGAAAATGGTTTCTTCCCTTTTTTATTAAACAATAATGCAGGTTCAGACTGTGTTCTGGTGAGTCTTTAATTGGCACAAAAGGGCAGTTTAGCTTCATCTTAAGGAAGAGTTGTCAAACAAGCAGGAATTGTTTGGCACTCAGAAACATGCTGAGCAATAGGCCGTGATTTGCATCTCCTGCTCAAACATCACATAGGGCTGGAAGTTACTTCACTGGCATGAAACGAGCCTCTAATGAAGACACTTCCCCAGCGATGATGCTGCCCCTGCAAGAAATGGATTTCTTGTCAGGAATGTAATTTCTGGGCTGGAGGAGGCAGGTTTAATCCCCTGTGTGCTGTGTGAGGTGCCAGCTTGGCAGGAGGGGCAGAATGGGACCCACTGCACTGTGCTCTGTGCCACGTCCCTCCCTTTCCCCATCCCCTGCATCTCTGAAGATTCTAAACCCCCAGATCTTGTTTTGATCAGCGTGCGGATGTTCTGGAGCATCTTGAATTGAATCAAAGCAGCAAGAAATTGGTTTTTGCAAAGAAGCTTCTTAAATGAAAGAATTCCATTATGTTATTTATATTTTTTTTTTTGAATCCATGTGGTAATTCCTTTAAATTCTGCTGTGTATCTCTTGTATAACGTAGTGGTTTGGGCCATCACTGGAGCATATTTCATTAACAGTGTTTTACTTCCTGAGTGTTTTCTGGGGTTCCTGCTCCTGGCTGGCAGCTGGTGCTGTGCTGAGACCCTGGTGTGGGTCAGGGGTGCTGGGGAGGGGCAGGTGTGGTTTTGATGGTGAAGGGTGCACACAGATGTGCTGCAGATGTGTCCCCAGGTGGGACTGGCAGCCCTGAGGGTCTCGGGGACGGGGCTGCTTCCATGTGTGCTGTGCTTTGTGCCTGCTGTCATCAGATACACGAGGAGTGAAACTGGGCACCCTGCTTGGGATTGAGAGAGCAGCCCTGAGCAGGAGTGCTGCAGGAAGGGACTGAGCTCTGGAGGGGCACAGGGATGCTGGGGAGGGCAGGTGTGATGTTTGATGGTGAAGGGTGCACACAGCTGTGCTGCAGCCCTGAGCAGGAGTGCTGCAGGAGGGGACTGAGCTCTGGAGGGGCACAGGGATGCTGGGGTGGGCTGTGCTGTCCCCCTGGAGAGGAGGGGGGACTCTGCAGGGCAGTGTGCCAGCACCAGCCCGGGCCTGGGGGGCATGGCAGAGTCCTGCTCCGTGTAAATGCTGTTTAACCCTTCACACACCGAGGCAGTTCTCCACCATGCTGTTAATTTAACCCCTTGTTCCAGTCCCTTCGTGGCACTCAGGGCTGGGAGCAGTCCAAGGAGACAGGGGAGTGCTGCTGCTCCTTGGCCAGGCTGGCAGAGCCGGGGTGGGCAGGGGAGAGGGCAGAGCCCAGCGGGCACAGGACAGGGGCCGTGGGCAAGTGGCCGCTCGTGGCAGGCTGCTCTCCTCTCCTGGCTGTGCCACGAGCCCTTCCCACAGTAATTGCTCCTTTTTCCTGGGGTTCCTTTTCGGGCCGTGCTGCGGGAGCTCATTAGAGCCGCGCTGCCAGCACGGGGCTGGGCGGGTCATTGGCACCTCTGACCTCGGGCAGCCCCTCCTGCAGCCCCCAGCCCTTCAACAGCCTGGCCTCGGGCATCCCAGGGATCCAGGGGCAGCCACAGCTCCTCTGGGCACCTGTGCCAGGGCCTGCCCACCCTCCCAGGGAAGAAGCTCTTCTCAGTATTGGATCTCCCCCTGCCCTGCTGCTGGCAGAGTGCTCGGGGTGTCTGTGGTGATGCTGGGCTCCCATCACCCTGCTGAGTTCCTGTGGCTGGTTTTTTGGCTGGCACTGGGTGTCTCTGGCAGCCTGAGCCCAGCTTCCCCCTGCCAGGAGTGCCCCGTGCTCCGGGGGGATTGCAGCTTTAGTTGCATGGAGACAGCTTTTAGGTCTCAGGTTTCATTTTGTTGTTGTTATTGTTGCTTTCCACATTCCCTTCCAATCCATCTGCTCTCCTGACATCCTTTTTATGTTGTTCAGAAGACGGGGAAGGAGTTGCATTGTGAGCGTGGTCAGGTCAAACTCCTCACTTTTATCTCTGCTCTCTGGTAGGTGATGGGCATTTGGGGAATAAAACACTAAGAACAGGGTTTAAACAGCCTTTGTTTGCTATTGTCCAGCTGGGCTTGAGATGGCAACAGAGATGGGAACAATAAACAGGGAGAGGAAGGAGAGATTTTAAACAGAACTGTTCTTTTTCTTCCTATTCCGGTGTTCCTGGAATCTGACACATTTTGCTTTTTAGTCCCAAGTGTATTAGTAAAAATAACACACAAGCAAGGTATGTTCAGTGCAGCTCAGCACAGCTCTGGCTTTTTGCTTAGTTTTTTATGCATTTATCTCCATCTCTGTGTGTTTGTGGAGGGTATCTGTGAGTTCTGAAGGTGCTGAAAAAGAAATAATTACATTTAATGACTATCCTGCCTCATGTCCATGTATTTACCCCGCAGTCCCTTGGGCCACAGTGTCTGTCATGGGCCTTTGGGATCACCATGCTGGAGGGAGCTTCAGAGCTGAGCTTCTTCCTACCTCAGGCAGCCTCGTCCCGTGGCATTTCCAAAACCCCTGGAGTGCTGCCGAGGTGATGCTGGCTCTTTTTACCCTCCCTGGTACTGCTGAGAGCTTCTTTGGCACCTTGCTTTGTGAGGTGGTGTGATTCTTGGTGGACAGGATCTCACCAAATTTTCCTCTCGTTTTCCTGGTGGCTGTTTCATGTCCACTCAGTTCAGCTGCAGCTCTGTGGGAGTCTGGGCCCCTTTGCTGAAGATCCTATCTCTGTGACCCATGCAGCAAATGCCCAAGTCTCTCCTTTTTTCCCCTTGCCACTGGTTAAATCTGTGTTCACCGCAGTGTGAGAGGTTTGCAGGCTGGTTTATTGGTTTAATGTTATTTGCCAGGATGTTTGCAGAAGGCTTTGCTGTCTCGGGTCACTGTTGGGAATTTTTTCTACTTAGTTGTTATCATTTGGTGTTCTGTGTTTTTGGGGGCTGGTTTCTCAGTCCCGTTCTTTTCCTCAGAGCAGGTGACTGATTTTCACAGCTGATGAAAAAATGAGGGAGTCTGGCAGAGAGCAGCTTGGGGCAGTTTTGTTATGCTAAACAGCTTTTAGTCTCTAACACATTGTACTCTCCTGTTTCTGCCCTTCTCCACACAAGCTTTAGAGCCTTGTTTTGCTCCTCTGGAGCATCCCTGGGGATCACGGTGTGAATGGCCCAGGGCTACACTGGAAGGGTCCTGCCCCTCCACTCACATTATAAAATCCTGTGCAAGAAAGAGAATTTCCTCCCTGCTTTTTTATAAGTAATATACCAAGTAAGCAATATTGTGCTATCCCCTTCTTTCCTTTTTTCTTTTTTTTAATCCAGTCTCCAAGTGTTTTGCCTGTTGGATGCCCGTGGCCTCTCGGGGGTGTTGTTTGTGCCCTGCTGTGCTGCCAGGCACTTGGGAGGAGTTTTTGGGAGGTGCAGGTGAGGCCAGGCTCCTAGGCAAGGTTTGCCTCCCCACCTCCTCTCTGGGCTTCGTACCCAGCCACCCCTGGGAAGTTATCTTTGAGAATCCACCTCCTTCAGAAGGGCTGATTTGAATAGCTTCACTGCTCTTAATTTCTGAACCTCGGGAGGAGCTCTCCAGTAGGAATAGAGCCTGGAAAACAAAGCAATCAAAGGAAAGCTGTCCTGCTCTCGGGCATGTTTGGTTAGCAGTGTCTGGGGGATGCTCAGGGCAGGGTGAGAGGTGGGAGCTGCACCTGCAGCAGCTGCAGCTCCTCGGTGTGTGTGATGTGTGTCCAGTGGAGACCCGTCCTGCTGCAGGAACAACCTATTCCTCCCAGTAAATAGCTCTGGAAGCAAATCTCTTGTCATACTTGCCTTTATAAATACCTTTAAAATTGAGGATGAGTGACAAGGCACGGCTGAGTCGCTGGAAGGGCATCTCTGATGGGGTGGAGGGCCCTTTTCAGATCTGTTTTACACCTGGCTGTCATTGCAGCCAGAGGAGCTGCGCTGCCCTTCGCAGGCTGCAGGTCTGAAAATGACAGCTGGGAGATTGAAGATGGAGATATTTCTGCATGCTGCTTGGAGCTTCCTTGGTTGGGCCTGAATCCTGGGGAAGGAGGAGAGGAAGGGAGTGCTGGCAGTGCCCAGGGGCCAGCCCCCAGTGAACAGGGGAGCTGGCACATGAGGGCACACGAGGCTGCACACCCTCGCCCCAGAGTACGGAATCTGGATGTGCTTATTAGATTTTCAAATGTTATTTAGCTTGATTGCAGCCTTTTTACAAAAGGAGTTAAGCCATGGATATAAAAGATAATAGAACTATAAATTGCAAGTCAGGTTCTTATGAAATCAGTAAATTATTCATTTAGCAGTTGTGTGTGTGCTAATTTCATGTTGCTATGGTACCTCGGGGTGGGGCAGGGAGGTCAGCCTGCGAGGTGGGAGCTTTGGGGAGGACAGAGAGTGTGGCACACAGCCTTCAGCTGGATGATAAATTGCCTCTTTATCTGCTCTTGTCCAGGGAGAGCCAGAACGAGCCACTGAAAGAGGTGTTTCACACCAGGTAGTGCTTTTTGGAATTAGACCAAAAATCACACATTTCAGTCTCGAAATTTGTTTAAGCGTGCTTTGTCTTTGTGACATCTCTGCTCAGCCTCTGGAGATGCATCCCAGCATCTCAGTGCCAGCTTTGGGCCCCCTCCCTGGTGCAGTGGAAGGTGGAAATAAGATGGTCTCGCACCCCACAGCACTCCGTGGTTCCCTGATCTGCTCTGTGATCCCTGGTTTTGGGGTCCTGCCTCTGCTATTGCTGGAGCCAGCGAGAGCTGCCTATGGAAAATGGATTTTTTTTTTCCATTTTCTCTTGGCAGAGCTGGCACCAGCAGTGGCGGGTGGCCAGGCAGGTACTGACCCTTCTGTGATGTCCACGTGGACAAAGTCAAACACTTTAAATTGTGGCCAAGGCTCTTTCATTCCAGACCCAATATTTTTGGGAAACGTGAGTCTTCCCAGCTGTCTCAGGTACAGCAGCTGAGGAAGGCAGGATTTGTAAAGTGAATGTGTCTTGTCTGAGTGTTTCCCAGGAAAATGGGAGCAAGGAGAGCAAAACCCCCAGAGCCATCCAACCCAGGGATGTTCAGGCAGGGGGTGAGGGCTCCAGGCTGCCCCTGCCCCTCTCCCTGCTCCCTCTGTGCTCCAAATCAATTCCAGGCATCTTCACACCCCCGAAGCAAACCTGGTAGGCTTTGGTACCAATGACCTGCCAGGCTGCATTTCCCAGAGGGAAACGAGAGCTCCTCCACAGCAGTGGTACCTGTTCAGCTGTGCCTGCTTAATTGAGCCCACTGTGGATGTTCAGCAGCGTGGGTGGCCGAATTTTTTTCCTGGGGACACCAAATGCAGGGAATGTGTGCATGTGGGGGAATGTTTGTGGTCTGGCCCACGTGCTAAGTGCTGCTGCACTCAGGTAAGGAGATAATGATCACATCATTAAGACACTACTAAAGCTGGCATTACTTGTTAGGTCAACATATCGATCTTGACATTACGCTGCGAGATTTTTTTTTTAGATAATGCCTGTCCATCCTGCCTCTTGCTCCAGGAGGAGGAAAGAAGAGGGAGAGAGGAAATGCAAAACTCAAAGTGTCTTGAGGCAGATCTTTCCCCCAGAATAAAAGCACTTTGCTCCTTAAAAGATTTGTGCTTGGAGACTCCAGCCTTGCTGCTGGGATTACTGGCAGATTTCCTTTAAGTCCACAGAAATCCTGAGGTAGTTGCTGGGCTCTGGGCAGGTGACTTGGTCATTCTAAAAACAGACCCTCCTTCAGCCCCGTGTGTTTGGGTGCCCAGTGCCTTGCTGGAGGGAGGCTGAACTCACCAGTTCCCTGTGACCATCCACCAGTAAATGTCTCCTCAGTTCACTCCCCAGATAAGCTCCCTGTGATGGCACAGCTTTCCTTTCCAGATCCCTAGATATTTGCATTTTTGCATTGTACCCATCCTGTGAGCATATTAGAAATCTTGGAAATGCCTTTCCTGTCTCCCTGCAGAATAAAACACCTCTCACTTTTTAATAAATTCTTGTCTCGTTATCTTTTCTGTATTGAAGCTGTCCAAGCCAGTTTTTCTCATTTCATTGGGCTTTTTATATTGTGCTACTTAAAGGCAATTTGTAAAAATAGCAGCAGTTTTACTTTATATATGTATGTGTGTGTGTGTGTTTGCTATCACTAAAGCTTTATTTGGTATTTTAATCTGGGCTTACTGACTGCACTTTTAAGGACTTATAAATGAAAAGTGATAGTTCCAAAAATCATGATGTTTTTTAGTCCCTGACTTGCAGAGAAGCAACACTTACACCAGTGCTGAGCTGGTTCAGTATCCCTCTAAATATATTTCATTAAGAACAGTCCATATGGTGTGTTAGGGAGAAGGGGAGCGCAGAGCAGAACCTGTGTCTGCCAAAGAAAACTGTTTTGATCTAATGTTGAGCATAGTACAACTTTGGGGGAAAAAAAATAAACATTGTCAGATGGGTCCTGCCAAATTTCATGATTTATCAAGAGTTTCAGGCTGTTCAGTGGAATTTTTTTTCTTCTGAATACTCCAGTTTCTGAAGTCTTGCGATTTACACAAGACTGTTCATTTTCATTTTTTAAGCATGTTGTAGGAAACACCCTCAAAGCATGGAAGCAGGAAGCTGCAGTGTCAGCAGGTTAATGAACACTTTGCTGTGTTATGTTGAGGATCTGGTGGGTTGTTAGGGCCTCTTGTGATTTGGAAGTGGTGAGCAGTGGAACTTCAGGGCCTGAGTGAAAGAGCAGCTGGGAGAAGGGAACATTTTTGGGTGTTTGGTATTTTCTGAGGTAAATCCATCAGACTTGTTCTCCCATTCCCTTGGAGCTTCACTGCTTTCACGTGCTGCTTCTGAGCTCCCAGTAACAGCACTGGGTGAGCTTTGAGCTTACTGCACTGACAGATTTTACAGGAATAAGGGGGGGATTGCAGCAGAGAGTGAGCAGGGTATGAGGATGAGGAGGAGCCCAGAGGGTGTCCTCCAGCTGAACAGCAAGGTTAAAATGTGGCTGCTCCAGCCTGCCGTGGATCTGGGTGTGAGATCAGCACTGTGCCCTTACTTATGGGAGGGGATAAATCTAATTGCTGGTGCACTTAAAACCAGAGCAAAAGCAAAGCAAAATACTGTAGGGAACATTTGCCTCAGCCTTGTCGGGTGTGACAGAGCCTTCCACTTTCCCTTAAATCCATTTCCCAGCTTGCAGTCACCACTTGGAAGTGCTCAATTATAAATTTGTGAGTCTTTTCATTGCTTGTTTCCAGGTTATTTTTCTTTCCTTCCTTTTCTTTCCCCCCCTTTTTCTTTTCCCTTTGCCTATTTTAAGCCTTGGCTCCAAAATGAACGCTCCGCTTCCCACAGTCCTTCATCACGCAATGTTTTCAGCAGACACTCAAGAATTAAACATGTACAATTTCCATAATACTGATTATCCCTGTTTAAGTGCTATTTTAGAGGGTATTAATTTCTGTTGCAGTAGCAGCCGCAGCACTTAGCACCAGCAGCCCAGTTTTCCCTCTGTGCCTTGGGCTCGGGCTTGGCGTGAGCTGGGATTTGGCTGGAATTGCTCTCGCTGCTTTTAGCCCCTGTTTCAGTGAGAAGGGAGGGAGGCAGAGCCATCCTGGTGAGGAGCTGGTGCTGGACTGGAGGAAGGCTGCCTCTGTCACTTCTGATATTTTCTGGGTTTTGTATGCAGAAACACAAAGCACAATTAGGATACAGTTATATATCCTCATCGTTATTAAAGCTTGGATTAACATGACATAAAGTTTTGTCTGGGGAGCCTTTTGCTATGGCTCAGGGAGCATTTTTGTGTGACAGTAATAGGCTACAGTTAATATACTTGAATAATACCAGAATCTGTGTAATAAGACAGAACAAAGGGGGTTTATTTGAAGCTGAATTACAAAGGTGGAATTATCATTGTGAACAATCCACGGAGATCGCAGCTTAATTATTGTATCTGGCGAAATAATGCAGAGTCAGGGAAGCAAAGTTAAAAAATATCTCTCCCATCTTGGAAGGACATCTTGTCAGTCAGGAGGGATTGATGTGTGGACCTGTCACCTCATTCTTAACACCCAAATCCTCTCCTTGCCCGTTTGTGCCGTTTGTTTGATTTACCGAGCCTGTTTGCCGTGATTCAAGAGGCTCTTGTCACGTTTCTAGGAGAGATTCATCACTGGGACATAATCCATTCAAATAGCTTTTGGGCAAGAAATAAAAAGTGTTTGAAGCCAAGAGGTTTCAAATAAACCGTTCAAAGGCAGCTGTTGGGCCCTGTGGAGAGGGAGGAGGGAGGGCAGGATTGTTCTCCAGAGCCTGGGGAGAAAAAGGAGTGGAAAAGTGGGAGCAATTTGGGAGGAGGCAGAATCTGGGGACAGGGGAGTCTGGAGTGGACAGGAGAAAAGACACACATCCAGTGCAGGTTCAGCACACGTGGAAATGGCACCTGTGGAAAACTTCAGGCCCTTTTCACGTGTAAAGCATTATTCAACCATCTCGTGTTTGTATGGACTGTTCTCCCCCTCTGCCCGAGCCTTGAATCCTCGTTACACAGATAGTGAGAGTGGGGGAGCAGGATTCTTTTTTGAATTGTCATTTATAAACTAAAGAAAATTACTTCTTTCTCACAGAAATTACTTTGGTGATGTCAGGAGCGGGAGGCTGGATTGGCTAAAACAAAAACCCTCTCAGCCCAGAAACCCTTGTTTTTCCTTCAGCAGGCTTTAAAAGAGGAGTTGTGGTTCCAGGATCCCGGCTCCAGTGATTACCCTGTAATCCCCGTGCCGTCCAGGGGTAATTAAAAATTGCAGCTGAACCTTGGTTTCAGATGCCTGGCTGAGGCTCTGTCAAGCTGATGAGATTTGGTGCTGTTGACACGTGTAAAAACTCAATTTACCCAGCAGTGCCCGTGGTTCCTGGGCGTTCAGTGCCTCTCCAGACAGGGTGACCCCGGGCAGAGCGGGATGCACACACCTCCGAGGGCAGCGGGGACAGGAGCTGTGCCCAGCACAGCAGCACCACTAATTGCTTTCTTTTTAATATTATATTCAGCCTTAATAGCCTGCTCTCCTGGAGGATTGCCTTTCCCAGCATTTATTACGGAGCCTGACCGGAGAGTGGGAAGGGGTGGAGCTGCAGGGAAGAGAATCAAGGGGGTGCATTAAAATCCCATCCCGGCAGCCCAAACTGGTGTTCGTGCCTGATTGAGCTCGGGTGGAAGGGCCAGGCTGGCAGAGAGTGCCCCAAGCTCCTGAGTGATGGCAGTGGCATTTTGTGCCTCGTGCTCCCCATTCTGGGAACCGGGGCAGCGATTGCAGCCACGTTCACTTAATGATGATTTCTGCCCTGAACAGGCTTGAATCATTCCCTCAAGTGCTCTGGGCTCCTGCCCTCTCATCAAGGCTAACTCTGGGGTATTTTAAGAGGTAGATTCCAAGGCCTGTACAGCAGAAATCAGAGCAAGTGCTTCATGTTGGTTATTTCTCCTCTGGAACTCGCTGTGGTGTGGGTGGTGCAGGGCTGTGCTGGGGCTCTGAGCTCAGGGAAATCCACATCCCGAGCTCTGGGTGTTGCACAGAGCTCTGGTCTGTCCGAGCAGGTTCTGAAAGCAAAGCCAGGGACTTGTCTTCTCCTGTTCTTATCATTAATTTGTGGCAGTGGGAAAATCACTTCTGGTTCCTGTGCGTGGGCGCTGTGAGCTGCCGCAGCGAGCAGCCGGGCTGTGTGGGGGGACTCTGCTCCAGCAGCCTCAAAGTCATTTATAAAAAGTGGTAAGTCACCAGAGAAATGAGCTGGGTGGGAGTACAGTTCTCTGACCACTCACCCTGGCAGCAGGCTGCACAGCAGGGAGGATTTGGAGTGTTCTGCACAGGCAGAGCTGCTCCAGCCACCATCCTCCACCTGCTGCAAAGCCTGGGCTTGGACCCCAGGCCAAAAAAATGGCTCCTTCTTGAGGGCAGCATCATCGACACTTGTCACAGCAAGGATCTGGTTTGCAAATGGTTTTCCATAAGTTAAACATCCCTAAATGTAGAGAGATAAGCTGTGTTTGGTTTGGGGTGGAAAAACAAGGGAGGACAGTTCTGTTTAGAACAAACAGTCCTGGAAAAATATTCCTTGATATGCAAGTCAGTATACGAAAAGAACAATAAAAGGAAAAAAGGATCCAGCAGGAAATAAAATGAAACTTTTTTTCATTACAGTCAAAGAGAACTTAGATGAGTTTTCCTTTGCTAATAAACTGCAGTTTGATTCTGCAGCTGAGCCTGTAGCTGGAGCTGGCTGTGGCAATTGTTCATCCTTTTTTTTTTTTTTTTCAAATCTGGGCAATAAAAAAGCCCTTCATGCATCAGGAAGCCTCGTAATGCAATCCTTGTCTTATCTTCACACTTATTCAGCAGGTATTTACGAAAGGGCAGCAGGAAGCTCTTTAAACCCGATCCTGTTACTTTGCTCAGGATGTCTCTTAATCAGATCTGTGTCCCCGAGTCTGGCCTGCCCTGGGACTCTGCTGCAAAGGCATCTGTGAAAACACCCTGCGTTTCTTGTGAATAGAGTTTTTCTCAGTATGCTCAGTAGCAGGGAGGGCTCTGAGCTGGGTTTCTGTGTGTGGCTTCAGGGCTCTCAGTGGAAGCTCACAGGTTCTTCATTGTGGTTTGGGTGGGGAGGGGACACTAAAGCTCATCCCAGCCCTGCCATGGGCAGGGACACTGCCACTGTCCCAGGCTGCTCCAGCCTGGCCTTGGACGCTTCCAGAGATGGCACAGCCACAGCTGCTCTGGGCACCCTGTGCCTTACCACCCTCAAAGGGAGGAATTTCTTCCTGACATCCCATCTAAACCTACTCTGATCATCTTGGTGGCCTCCTCTGGACTTGAGTGCCTGCAGCAAAGCCAGGAGAGAGGCTGGTGCTGAGCTGGTGCTGTGAATAAATGAAGTGTCCCTCTTGGTGCAGCCAGGAAGGAGGAGCCGTGTGTGAGTGTGGCTTTGCAGGCAGTGATGCTGCTACAGCCCATCAGGGATGGGGGCTGCCCTGGAACAGCCCTGGCACTGCCAGAACCGGCGCCAGCCAGGCCTGGTGGGCAGCACCTCCAAAGTAGTGTTTGGAAAAGAAAACAGATTGCAACTTTGTGCTGCTAATATGCAAACGAGCACTGTGAAGGGAGGAAGAATTATTTCTGCTGACGGTGCCTAATGTTCCGTGAAAGTAAAATCACCAACGCCTCACACCTGGCTGGCTGGAATGCTGAGGGAGCAATGTTCCAGTGAGGCATCGGCGGGGAGCAGAGGGCTCCTGCCCTGCCCCACGGCACCCCTGGGCACTCACCTGGACGGGCAGGCCTGGCCTGAGAGCACCTGGGGAGCGAAGGAGCCGA
Organism: Thryothorus ludovicianus; assembly: GCA_013397245.1. Taxonomy (NCBI): domain Eukaryota; kingdom Metazoa; phylum Chordata; class Aves; order Passeriformes; family Certhiidae; genus Thryothorus; species Thryothorus ludovicianus. Next base: position 97,451 of record VZTB01007075.1, read on the forward strand.
GCTCCTTTGAGCTGAGTGATGTGGTTGTGTGGAGCTCTCAGCCTTTGCTTCCCAAAGAGCAGGAGTTCTCCAGGCTGGACCTGTAAAATCCAACAGCTCCAATGTGAGCCCCAGAAGAATAGTTAAATTACTCTGTGTGTGTTTAAAAACCCTTGTGTGGGTTTGCTTTGTGTTTTTACCTGGTGATGGCTCCTACAGGCGGGTGTGGAGGGCACATGGAGCAGGATGGTGGAGCTTGGGTTCTCCATTCTGTCGGGGATCCCACAAGAAAACACCTGCCAGAAGCTGTTCTGTTGTTGGGAAGGTTTGCAGAAAATAATGCACAGTGTGTGCACCTGTGCAGGGAGATGGGGGCTCCATGAACATGAGAAGGATGAGTGTGGGAGGGGGATCCCCCGATGCTGCAGGGGACCAAAGGCAGAGTTCCAGGGTGGTGCTTGGCTCTGGGGCCACGTGTGGGTCACTGAAACGCCTGTAACTCAATTTCCCCTCTAGTCCCACCCTCTTCCTTGTCTGTCAGATGAGTAAAACACAAGGATGTTTTGAGGCAGGGTGAATTAAGTGTTTGTGAGGGAGCCTGGATCCTCTCCAGCAGATGTTTGGAGCAGGATTCTGTTCTTGCCTCTCTGGGGAAGGGCAGTAGCGGGAGCTCCACGATTTAACCCCAGTTTCAGATTGGATGACTGACTGGTTTTAGCTGCTGTGGCCAGGTCAGCGTGTGTGTGTGTGTGACACTGATGGGTACAAAACATGTCACCAAGGAGCCCTTGCTTTGCTCACATGACGTGTGCCACCTGTGTCACCATCCAGAGCTATTTCAGGCGTGCAGGAAGGGCTGGATGGTGGCACTCGGGGACCTGCTGCTGTCCCTGAGGCCGTGAGCCTTTGGGCAGTGCCACAGCCCTGCCCCTTCCCAGCAGGACCCTGCTGTTCCTCAGTGACATCTCAGTTTGTGGTGCAGTTCTCGGTCAGTGAAGGGCTCTGACAGCCCCTGGTGGGCTGTTCACCCCACCCCTGGGGTTTGTGTGTCTGCAGTGACCCTGAGGAGCTGTCTCAGGTCCTTGCTGCAGGGTGCTCCAGTGTCCCTCAGGGTCCCAGAGCAGGGGGCTGCAGCTGGCCTGGGAGAAGGGCAGGAGGACAGGGCTGTCCCTCTGGCTCTCAGTGCCAGCTCCTGACTCTCTCAATCCTTTTCAGAAATGCAGCCCTGGAGCCTCTTTTGCCATCAAGCTGAGGAGAGCCAGGGGGAGCTGCCTGTGCTGCAGGCAGGGATTGTTCTGGGCAATTAGACCTGGCTGTGGGACATGACTGCAGAGTCACCCCTGCCCAGGCTCAGCTCTGACTGGGCAGCTTTTCTGTTCCCTGAAAGCACAGCCATGCCCTGAGCTGGGAGAGGGCAGCTCTGGCTCTCTGATTTCCACCGTGCAGTGATCCCTGGGGTGTTGCAGGACTGGGGCACGAGGGACACTCCTCAGCACAGGAGCAGTGAGCTGCCTCCCAGGCTGGTTTGGTCTGGGTCCCTTTTTCATGCAGGGACCCTGGTGGCTCTCCCTGGCTGTGTGGGTGTATCCTCCCCCCTGGAGAAATGTCCCTGGGAGTTTATCTGCTCCCAGCCATTCTGCTGCTGGGGAGGTCATTACCTTCTGCCACTGGCCTGCCTTCTTTCCCTTCCTCTTCTCACCACCTTCTCTGCTGCAGCCCCAGAGGTGAATGGTGAACTGGTTTTGTGTTTCTGAGTTGTTCCGTGGTTTGGTGGGGTTTTTTTGCAAGAACCTGTGTTCCCTGTTGCTGTTGGTAGCTAACAGGTGCTGGAAATCTGAGGGGCACAAGGGAAGCTCTCAGTCAAGACAGCAGGTAAAGGAACACTCCAAGAGTCCTCCCATAGTTTATAACTTGATGTAAGCTTTGCTTTCATCAACACTCCATGTTATTAATGCCAGAGAAGGAATTAATGAGAAATTGTCTATGAAGTCATGTTTAATTTGTCCTGCTGTGGAAAGCTGTTTTTTCTGGAGAGCATTAGTCATTCTTACATCCCCCTTGGTAGAGTAAGTGTTGAGTAACAAGTTCGTGTTTTGCAGGAGCATTTTGAAGTCCAGCAGTAGCCACAGAGCTTTTTGGCAAGCGTTGGGGATGCTCTTTGCCATGTCACGGCTGGTGAGCGAGCCCTGAGATTAACGTGATTGAATGACTGTTTTAATTTCAGCCCTGATGGAGCAAAATTAGTTACAATGATATGTGTGTGTTGAATAAAATTGTGGTTTTATTAGCTATAATTGCTGAAGAAGACTTTTTAAAGCCTTGACTGCTGGGGGGAAAAATTGCTAGCACTGGAATTTGTGCTTGCACAGTGTGGCATTGATTGTTATCGCGGTGCACAGCGTGTCAGCCGTGCTTGGGAAGTTGTCACCACGGCTCACTGGGGAGGGCTCAGCCAGGGGCCTCCCCTGTGCCCCCAGCACCCCGGGGAGCAGAGCCCACACCGTGCCTGCTCCACAGAGGAGGTGAATCCCTCAGCAGGGCGTTGGGGGCCAGGCATTCCCAGCCTGGAGGTGCCTGCTCTGCTCCCTGCAGCTCTGGCCAGGATGGGGTCAGCGGGGTGGGGAGTGGCAGAGGGACCAACCAGGCTCTGGGTTGGGTCTGGTGTGGTCATCCATGCTGGGACACGGCGCTGAAGGAACCTGGGTGATGGTCAGGGGGCCTTGGGGGAGCCCTTGGGAGGAGACAGAGCCGTGCTGGGAGAAGGGAGTGTGTGTGACAGAAAGAGGGGGGATAATTTGTTTCTTTGTTTAATTCTGTTGTAATCAAGCCCAGAGGCCTGGTGTGGGGGAGCCATTTCAAATTGTCTGCCATGCAATAGGCATTTGTCTTAATTTATGTGGGGGGAGGTTGTAAATCTGCAGGAGCGCGTTGCCGACGCTTGGATTTCACATGCGCATTTAAAATAACAGCACCTGACAGTTCACTGGCAGCTAAGAGGTTTTTCTGCTTCAGAAAACAAAATATTGGAGGAGTTGTGCAGTGTGGATAAATAATTTGAGGAATTAGGCCAGAATATCCAGCACACTTTCCTTGGAAGAGCAGAAGAGGCGATAGACCTGTGAATGAATTGTGTGGGGCTGAAGGTTGCCCTTCCATAATTCCTTTCCTCCCCAGACCCAGCTGGAATTGCCACTGTGTTCCATTCCAGGGGTAAATCCATTTGTCTGCCCTAATTCTTCCTTACCTTGAAGGGATGGAGAGCATAGTGCCAGATCTACTTGGGAGTGTGGAAACAGCCCCTGCACCCCAGGGGACACTTTTGGGGAGCACAGGAACACCTCTAGCTGCTCTGGATGTGTTGGAAACGCAGGGTTGGATCAGGAAAAGCATTCCTGGGCTGGATGAGGAGGCAATAAGGCTGCTGTGTGTCCCTTCAGTGTAGCTGTGGTGGTTTCATTGTGGAAGTTTTACTCAGTGAGTGAGCTGGTCTCAGACAGAAGAACCAGAGCACAGAGGTGGGGAGTGGTGGCAGGTGTTGCTCCTGTGCCCACCTGGTGCAGGAGGGCTGGCTTCAGAGGAGGCTCCATGGGCACCTCTCGGGTCTGTGTCCATCGTGCAGTTGGAGAGATACAGGATGAGGCTTAAAGTTTTCCAGGAAAAAAAAAATGGTTTGGTGCTTCTGCTTTCAGTGGCAGTGCAGTGCTCCAGTTTCTGCAGCACCACCCTGCAGATTGTTCTGGAACCACTGCTGGGTTCTGCAGGACACTCAGCCTGTTGGTTACAGTGTGAGTGGCTATGGGCTGTGCTGGGTCTGATCAGCTCCTGCTGCCTGGTGGGAAAGAGGAGTTGAAAAATCCCAAAGAGGAAAGTGAGAGGAATGACTGGAGAATACTGTGTGTTCTTGTGCTGGGCTAGATCACTTGCATTAAATTCAGAGACTTTCTGAGTACAATTAATAGTCATTTTATTTAGGTCACCCTGGTTTTGTTGCTTTAAATGTATGCCTCCATTAAAGTGGAAGAAAATCAAATACATTTATCTCCGTAGAGCCTTTTGTGAACTGGTTGGGCATATTTTAAATAACCCTGGGAACTGTTAGGATTATTAAAGCCTTTGGCTCCTCCAGGTTTTTTTTCTTCCCTCCTATTCTCCCCTATTCCTCCTTCCAGGCAGTGAGTAATGAAGTGGTAGAGCCCTTCCTTTTCTCAGAGCCCCAAGTGGATTGGAAAAAAAAGAAGTTAAATAAACTGAAGCCCATTAGTTAGGCTTTATGTAAGAAACTGGGTCTGCATTGGCTGTATGGATGGGCTGTGCTGGGACAGAGGAGTCTGGGGGCCTTAAGTGTCCATTTGTAACCAGTGTTCACCGGCAAGTCTTTGTTTTCTTCTGTTTTTTTAGTTACCCTAAATCCTGGGACTGTTCATTTTGTAACTCTCACTCGATGCTCCGAAGGAGTGGGGATTAATCAGCTGCTTTAAGCCTCCATCTGAGCCCGGCTGGGGCTTTGGGCTGCCTGCTGGTGCCCGGGTGCCCTGCTGGAGGTGGCTCAGCCTCCCCCTCCCGTGCTGGGGCATCCAGGGCCTCACTGGGGCTGGGGTCCTGCGTGGAGGGCGATGGCCAAACCTTGTAGGTGGGAATTCCATCCCCCAGTCCTGCTTCTAGCCCTGGAAAAACCTTCTTTGCCTCTCGTATGCAAAGTGTGAGCTGCATGTTTGGAGCTGGAAATCTTGCAGCTGAGCATCTTTAAAACCCTGGGCAGGCAAGGGGCTGGAGGAGGGGGTTAACTCGGGCAGTCACAGCCCCTGAATGTGCTCAAGTTTCGGCTGGGGCTTGGGTTTTTTTTTCCCTTCCCCTGAAATAGGGATCAATTTGCTTACTACAGGGTTTACTGCCGGTTACCTTGACTGTGTCCCTTATTTCTCCTTGATGAAAACTTGAACAAGCCGCTTGTGTTTGCTTCACAGAGAACCGTGAGAAACGGGCTGTGTGTGTGAGGCAGTGTGGTTTGCTCATTCTATTCAGCCCTTTGTATATTCAAATTCTTCTAGTTTGAGTTCTTGCTGTTCTGCCAGATTTCCATACCATTGATGGGTTTTCTGCATTAATAAGTTTCTCTCCCCCCTCCCTCCCATACCCTCGCCACCTTTTTGCAACTGGTGAAAAGTTTTTCTAAGCGCGCTGCCCTCTCCATATTGATTTTCTTCTCCTGCCTGTCTCACCAGCTCTTAGATGTTTTATTTTGCAAAGTGTTAATAGAATTTTCCTTTTGCCGCTGCACTTTATCTATTCAGGAGGTTTCAAGAAGTCTCATTGTGTCACCGGACTATGGAGGAAAGAGGCTATTCTTCTGCTACAATGGCTGCCCTAAAAAATAACGCAGGGTGGGGTAAGCACAGAAAGGGCAGAGACGGAGATAAAATGTTCTGACCTTAGGAAAGAGAAAAGATAACCAATTAGACATTGTTGAAAGGGCACCAGCTGGCTCAAAGAACACCCCACTGATAATTTTTTCTTCAAGATGTACTTGGGCCACGTCTGAACCCAGCTGCAGGGACGCTCCCCCCGTGCAGGTTTCATACATGGACTGGCAGGGCTGACCCTTTTCCAGGGAGCTGCTGCCCAGCCCTGATCCCAGTTGGTGCTCTTGGAGGGGGGCAGAGCCCACTCCAGGGTGCCTGTGCTCCTCGGGGCCCCAGGAAACCTCTCTCCTGGATTAGCCCCTGCAGCCTGTGCTTGTTACTGCTAATAGGGATTTATTTGCATAAAAAAGATCCCTGCCAAGATCATCATTCCAGCTTGGTACACATGGCACAAAGCCGTGTTGGGCAGGACAGGTGGGAGGAGGGAAGGGAACTGCAGAGCCCAGCGTGACCAGGGGCTGCACCCAGAGCCCCTCACCCCCCAGTGCTGGGTCTGGTGCCAGGGCCAGCCCCTCCTTGCCCTGGCAGCCCAGGAGGGACACGATGAGGCTGCACAGGAGGGTCAGGGCTGTGCTGCTGCCAGTGGCAGCTGAGATGTGGCCATGCTGGAGCATCTCCTGTCTCCCTGACCAGCACAGCAGCCTCCTGCAGCCCCCAGTAATGCCCTTGCAGGAGGAGGTGTCATTCTCCAGGACAGCCTGGCTCCAGCCTGGAGGGCCTCAGGGGTCCCTGGGCTGCTGGGTCTGTGTTCCTGCACGTCCAAGAGCTCTCTGGGATGGGATTGGAGGGAGAAGAGTTCCTTATGAACCTTTAGCAGAGGGATTGAGGACAGAGGCTGGCTGATGCTGAGGAGGCTCTGGGAGCTGCAGCACCCCAGGAAACAGCAGCAGGTGCAATGTGTAATTTTTGGTTCCAGTGAGGCCAAGACCTGTGAGAATGAAAAATAAAGATTGCTGAGCAGACATAACCCTGGGGCAGAGATAAGCAGCGTGCAGGGTGAAGGGCAGCCTGGTCCTTATCTGCCTCCTGGTATTGCTCATCCTGGTGAGTTTTCCCCCTTGGAGGGAAGACAGACAGCAGGACAAACAGCTCAGTGCTTAATGCAGTTTGTGTTTCTCAGTGCATCAGCATCTTCAGGTCTCAGTCAAGATGGGTATCAGGAGACCTGCAGTTCTGCACTGTCTCAGGACATTGCTAGCACTTTCTGCAAACCATTTTGACTAAAAAAGTTAAGAACAACTTAAGGAGAGACAGGTTTTCAGATGAATTTTAGGCATCATGTAAAGTTTTGCTGCACTGTATTTTTTTACTATTTCCTGGAACATATTTCAGTCATTCAGAACCTCAGGGAGGTTCAAGCTGTGTTTTCACCACCTTCCCAAACTCTTTCTCCTCAGCTAAGGCTGAGAAATTTTTCACAGACATAGGCTGGATGTTTGTGTGTTGCCTAAGAGGACGTTTTGGGGGACAGGTGGACCCTTTGTTGGCCCTGTGTGAGAGAAGGAGAGCACATAACTGCATTGTAAATCATTTAGCTAAAACAAATGATTTATAGAAAACCAGAGTACAAGCCCAAGGAAGTACATAAAAAATTACTGGTGGAAAAAAAATAATCCAAAACCTCAAACAAAAAAAATCCCAAGGCCACACCTCAGGCAAGCAGTGGAGTCTTTTAGAGGATAAAACCTTTTCTTTAAAGTTCTTCTCCCTTCCTGCGACACCTTCTGTAATTCAGTGTTAAAGATTTTCATCATTCCTGGGTTTACAACAGGGAATTGCAAGTCTGTAATTTCATCTCAGAGCTTGCCCAGGACGTGTCCAGTGGCCCAGGGGACCCACCTTGCCCCCATCCTGCAGCCTCAGAACAGCAGCTCAAGGTGTGATAGTGCTGGGAAATCAACCCCAGCACAATGTCCTTGTGCAATAAGTGCAAAATTTTAGGTGTGGCTGCACAGATTAAATGGAGGTGGAATAAATCATGCAAATCCTAATGAAAGGTGAAAGCAATTTGGTTGCACTTCAATACGTTTCATCAGTCATCTCTCTTCTGAAGTGGAAATGCCGAGCCTGATGCGAATTAAAGTTTCTCCCTCCTCCCTCTCCCCTTTCCTCCAGCTTTTCAGAAGCCCTTTTGAAAACCTCTGAATACCTTTCTTGGCTGACCAGAGTTTACCCTGCTCGTGCCTCTTTTAACCCAATTCTCAGCCGAGACAGTGACTCCAATTTGGAGAAGTCATGGCCTGGATTTGCACCCACACTTCCTCCCTTGGCCCTTCCTGGTCCCCCTGCAAAAGGAGATGAGGCTCCGCCAGGGACTGATGTGAAGTGGCAGGGCTGCTGAGATATTTGGCTGTTTAGGGCCAACACTTTCAGTGGTCACTTTCTGCTTCAGGATCTGATGTCAGCCAGGGCAGGGAGGGGGAAAGCAGCAGGTTCCAAAAGGAGAGGCTGCCTCTGGCCAAAGCCAGGGAGTTCTGCTCCATCCTCCCGTGTCCCCCTCCCTGGTGTGTGGTGTGTCTGAGTGCCAGTGTTGTTAAAGCACAACTCTCCCCTCTTTGTCTTGCAGGTAGAGGATGCCATGCTAATGTTTGACAAGACGACCAACAGGCATAGAGGTAAGAGGGACTGGGAGCTCTGACCTCTGTGTGTGTGGCAGCTTCTGCATGGGGGAGCAAAAACCAGATTCAGTGAGATGAGCCAGTGGCTCAATCCGTGGCACTGTCCTGCAGGTAGCAGAGGAGGGGCTGCTCTGCTTGGCATGGGATGCCCCGTGCACGTGGGTTTTCTTGTTACCAGTGACTTTGCTGGTCAGTCCAATGACCTTTCTTTGGGAGCACCATTGTCAGGCTCCCTGCAGAGAGTAAATCCCGTGGAGCTGGATGTGCTGAGGCTTTGAGGGTTTGTACTGAGGTGGCTGGCATCAGTTAAGCTGGGCATAAGTCCAGTTAAGCTGAAATAGCAGGAAATGAAGGTGCTAAACCCTCCACTGGGACTGCAAGTGTTCTGGAGTTGTGAAGCTCAGTGAGGGCTGCTCATTCCCCAGCAGTGGTGGCTCAGGATCTCCAGCAGAGGAGTTCCCCTGCACGTATTTCACGAGGCTGATGAGGTTTCAGCATTGCTTGCACAGTTCTGTGAAAAGGAGCTGGGGGTTATTTTCTCTGTTCTGGCCATTCCTTTCAGTGGAAATAAACTGTGCTGCTCTGTCTCTCAGGGAGCTGGTCCTCCAGCAGCTCCCTCCCAGGCACTGATTCCTCTCCAAAGCCAGGGACTGTAGTCCCCTGGAAGTTTCAGCAGCATCGAGCAAAAAACTTTCTGAGGAGGATCAGGGAGGGGTCGTGAACAGCCAGTGCCCTCCCGTTTGTAAGTGGGACCCGTTCAGAGCTCTTACTTAGGCTGAAAAGTTCAACCCCTGACAACTTCCTTTTATATCCAGGGAATTTTCCACCTTTTTCCACGCAGTCACCCTTAAATGGGCCGTACATACTCTTCTCCATTCAGGATCTTGGCAGGTTTTGTTGCATTTAAAAGCTTCAGTGGAGCTTTGGTGCTGGGCACAAGGGCCCTGTGGTCTGGGGCAAGGAGAACTGGGGGGCAATGGTCCCAGCGAGGCAGGAACTCAGCAGGTCTGGTCTCTGACACAGGTGGAGCAGTCTCCATTTGCTGACACATCCCAAATCCCGGGCTGGGCTCCCACCTGCAGCGAGCTCTGCCGGGGTGGGCAGGGGCTCTGCGGGGTGTGGGAGCAGGGCTGTGTGAGCCCTTCCTGCAGGATGCCTGTGTGCCGTTCTCAAGGTGACCCTGCCGTGTCCCCGCCG
>VZTB01007075.1:106695-177717 GCA_013397245.1 Thryothorus ludovicianus
GAGCTCTGCTCTGGCACCTCTGCTGCAGCGTTCCTGTGCTCTTCGGGGAGCCTGCAGCCCTGAGCCTGGGCAGTGAGCCCTGCAGAATGGATTCCTTGTCCAAAAACATCTTCCCACTGACTTAGCAGAGGAAAGGTCTGCTGAGGATGAGGGCTGCAGGTCGGGGGGTGCCTTAATTGCTGTGATTCCTTTTGGGGGCTTTCTCCCTCCTCTCTGTGTGTTGAAGATGAGAGGCAACAGGTCATGCTTTTTTATTCCCCTGGGAGTTCTGTGGATTTATTTCATTGACTAATTTTTTTAGTAGCCTGTTTTTCCCACGTGCAAGCCGTGACATTTTGCTCTGCATTAGCATCCCATTGTAAGCTCCTGGATGAGATCTAAGTGAGGAGGAACTAAAAGCCCCAGAGGACCAAAAGCAGGCTCCAAATGTCACTGGAGGTGTTACCCCGTGAGCTCCCTGTGCTCTGTGGAGCCAGACTCTGCCCCCGGCTCTGTCACTGGGGACAGGATGGGCTGGGTCCCTCTCCTGGTGAAGAAAGGAGTTCTCTGGCACTCCAGGAGAGTCAGCTCTGTTTGGGAGGCTGTATCCCAGGGAACAGGCTGGATGAAGGGCAGTGTGCTGGGATTAGCCCAAATTCCTGAGAGCAGGGAAGCCTGGCTGGTGCTGAGGGGCTGCACAAAGCAGAGAGAGGGCTGAGCTCCGGGCCCTTACCCTGCCAAGTACAGCTGGAAGGAAAAATCAAGTGTAAAAGGCAGAGTAAGAGTCCTCTTCATCTTCACACTTGAATTTATCCAGCCTTTTGTGGTGTCTTCCCCTGCCCTGTGCAGGTAGCTGGTGCTAATCAGCCTAATGAACTGGCTCAGGGCTGTGGTGATGAAGTGAGTTCTGCCGCCGCTAAAATCACCCCAGATTTCACAAATTGTGACACTCTGATTGTGTTGGACGCCGGTGTAAAATGTGGTAGTGTGCAGCAACATTGTTAATGGCAATTCTTAAAACCACTTGTGGGTTGCAATCTGTATCTTCAAATTAGCCAAGGGAAAGAGAAAGGGCAGCTGAAATATCCGCTGTGGTTTGCTGCCGTCGGTCTGTGCCTGGAATAATCATCGTGGGCACGGAAAGGGAAAAGGATTAAAATTCACTCCCTACTGCTAGAAGGCAAGATAAATTTCCTTGCAAGAAAACCGAGAGGGTTTGTTGACATAATTCTGGCACGTGTGTGTTTGGGGAGTGTGTAACTCACCTGCAGCAGCGCTGGGTGCAAATGCAGGGGCTCAACCAGGCAGAGGAAGAGGGGTTTTCAAAACTGCTTGGAAGCCCCTCCCAAAATAAAACTTGGTGCCTGGCACGGGGCACTTTGCCTCTGTGGTGGACTTGATCCTGGAGGTCTTTTCCAACCTCAGTGATTCTGTGATTCTACAACCTTAGAAATGCCATCAGGCCAGTCATGCTGTGCCTCTGCAGGAGTATTTTAATGTCCAGTTATTCCTGGATGTTTTCTAAGGAAAATCAGGCACTTGCATTTCGATCTGTTTAGCCGTATTAAAGGCAGGCTGCAAAATCTGTGTATAATTGGAGTGGTTATTTTTTGGTGTATTCTAGGCCAGGTAATCCCCAGGATCATTGGGATCTCTCCTTCCAAGGGTTCTTTTGGCTGTGACAGTAGGCACACAAAGAACCAGCACTTGATAAACAAATATCCCTGGGTCAGCTTGTCTAGGTGCCTTTTTTTTTTTTTTTTTTTGGAAAGAAGGTGGTGATCCTCTCTTTCTGTTCTACTGTATTCCTGCAGCCTTCTAAAAACCACACACAAAAGTTCTCCCAACATTCTGGCAGATTGCTTCTGTCACTTTCTTCAGTGCCTAAAATTTCATAGAGCTGAAAATTACTGGGTCAATCTTGAAAGGATTCAGTAATTGGAAAGAAAGAAAAAAAAAAAAGGTGGCGGTGTTATTTTGTTACCCTTGCAAAGTGCAGATAAAATCTGGAGTTCAGCATTACTTATTGATCTTTGGGAGTGGAGGGAGCCTGGCAGGATGATGATGTCCTTCTAACTTCATTATGGAGAGGAGCTCCAGGAAGCATTTCAATGTGTGGGGTGGGGGCCGTGCCCTTGGGCTGTGCTCCCGGGGAGGGTTTGTTGTTCCCAGCACAGGGAAAAGGCTGCATGAGGAGGCAGGAAGGGCCAGCTGGATCAGTCCAGGGGTGCAGGAGTGGGCTGTCCTGAGTTGAGCTAAGCCAGGAGAAGGGGGTACAGTGGTTCCTTATCCAGAGGGATGCTCCTGGTCCCAGCCCCCATGATCCCTGCCCAGCCTGTGCATGTTCCATGGGTGCCTGCAGCCACTCCAGAAGCTGCCCAGGGCCTGCATCACAACAGCCCCATGTCTTGAGCTCGCAAATAGCCTAAGATTTTGAGTGAGTGAATGCCCCAAGCTGTAATTGCAGCTATTGAGTGTAATACTATATGTTTTTCAAAGCCGTCCAGCCCCCAGAGTTATTTTCATATCAATTAACCCTCTTGCACAGCTAAGGATGGCAGCAGAGAGAGGAGGGAAGTGACAGCGTGTGATTTGGACTCCTTTAATCTTAAAACTAAACAAAATTAAGGCGAGGCAGGCTGTCTGTGGGGGTACAGACAACATCCTACGTGTTAGGGGTTAAATCATCTCCAGGGATGGACTCTGATTGCAGCAGAGCTCTGCGGTCACTGGGGCTTTTGCAGCTGCTGCAGAGTTCTCCCTGTTCCCTGTGCCTGTGGGGAGGGTGCCCAGGCAGGGGCTGGGGGGCACCTGGGTGTGTCTGGGGCTGGCTGGTGGGTGAGCATCCCTTTGGCTCCCAGGCCCTGTCCAGGAGGGCACCAGGACACTGCTGGCACCCTCGTGTGACATCGTGGGCACTGGTGTGCCCCAGCTTGGGGGTTGATCTGAACCCTCAGACTGAAAGGTTGGTGACCCCATCCCACCAAACCACACCCCAGGGCCCGGGGCTCTCCCATCCCTGCCCCGCTCTCCGGGAGGAAGGTGAGGGTGAGGCTTCGTGTCTGTGCCCTGTCCATCAGCAGATTTCAGTGCATGGAAGGAATAGTCCAGGTGGAAGCAGTTGGCATAATGGTTGTGTTTATTGGGAGAGACAGGAGTGATGCTGTTAGAGAGATATCGGCTGTGCCTCGGCGAAGGAGGAGGCTTTTCTGAGGAGAAAAACAGCCTTTTGTGTTCTGTCCAGCTGCCAAAAGCTCAGTTCTGGAGCTGATCTCTGAAGTTGTAATTGACATTTTTATAGATGAGATATAAATATAATTAAGTCACTGCAATTATTTGTTTATCACCATCTCCCTCAAGTCAAGCAAGGTCGTGTGCATTTTGAAATACATCCCCAGGCAGTTTTGAGAAAAGAGTGGTTAAAATATATAGAAATAATTGCCTAATTTGGTCATTTTGAGCGCAGCTTTTCTTGGCAGCAGCCTGGCTATAGCACCGAGGATCCTCAGAACAGCTCAGAGGGAGCCTTCCCTCAGCTCACAGGTTGTGCATTTTCGGAGGACGGGGCTGAGGGAGAGCTGCTCCAGCAGGTTTGACCCACAGATCTGGGGAAGCATCCACAGGCACGGCAGCGATGCTTTTTTTGAAGCATAAAGTGCTTTAAGGGCTTTGGATGAAAAGTGTGGCATAAGCTATAAATGGAGGCAGTGTTATTGTTATTGCTTTCCGAGATGAGACGGGCTTTTATTCCCCTGTCAGCTGTATCACTTCAGAAATGGGACTCCAGAGAGCGAGGCTGTTCTGCGCTGGCTCCACACCGCTCCCTCCCTGAAATCCATCCCAGGGACCCGGGGCTGGCAACCCAGACATTTAACCCTTGGTGACGGAGCTGAGGAGTGTCTATCTCCTCCAGGGGAGCAGTAGCTGCACTCAGGGGGTTTGGAGAGATTTTTAAGCAAATATTTGCTTCTAAACTTCACGCGAGGGCTGCGAAGATTCATTAGTTAATATTATTTACCATTTACACACCTATCAGTGAACACCATCAGTCACACCTGTCTGTTTGGATTGCAGCAGTGACATGTGCCATGTTAATATTTTATATGTGTGTGTTTTTAATATTACATCCTTGCTTATAAATATTCATTTCTTAAACACATTAACGGCTGCAGCGCTGCGGAGCAGCACTGACATCTCTGCTCTGTGTCACCAGTTCTCCTCCAGGCTGGGGGATCCAAAGTGGGAGCTGGGCTGGCAGCAGAGAGCTCAGGGCTGGGGGCCACTTCCCAACTTTCCCATTTGGCACCAGTTTGTCTCCGTCAGGCTCCCAGCAGGTGCTGGGGACTGTGGGTGTCCCCCCGGGGCAGGGTGACGGCTGCTCTGGGGCAGTGCCATGGCCGTGCCTCGATCTGGTGTGAATAAACACAAAACAAAAAAGGAAAAGCTGCCAATTCTTGGATCCATCTCCCTTGTCTTTTAATTTCCTGGCCGGTGCCTGTCGCTGGGCACCTGACGTGAGGTGTAAAAATAAACAGAGCCAGGCCGGAGCGAGCCCCGCGTCCCGGCGGGCTCGGAATAGCAAATCCGGCTCCTGGCCACGCTTTTCCAGGCGATTATGGAACGTCTCGGGTGGTTACAGTCATCCTGCCCCTGGCCTCACGCTGCACAATGCCACCTGAGGCTTGGAATAATTGCCCAGCTCTGTACTGTCTGTCAGACCTTATTGCTTAATTTCATCCCCGTAATGAAAATTCCGTCCAGAGCAGGAGACGAGCGAGCAGCTGCCCTGGCTGGGAGGCACCCTGGGATGGGATGGGATGGGATGGGATGGGATGGGATGGCTGTGGGTGCTTTCTCTGAACGAGGGGAGAGGCTGCACTTGCAGCAGCACTCAGGAAAGGGGCTGGTGTTTTTATTTTCTCGTTTAGCAAACAAACTGCAATAGTAATACTAATTAGGAAAAAAAAGTCCCTCCAACCTCCAGTAAAGGGCTGCAAACTCGGCCCAGCAATTTGTTTGGAACCTCCAGTATCAGAGACTTTACATTAAATATCAGCTTAAAGCACATTGTAAAGGACAGCCAGGTTGTACACTCATTTGTATCTTGTCTCCATGGGCAGCACGGGTGAAGAAATCACTTAATTCCCTGTGGCCAGAAGGAGAGCCCTGTGCAGCCTGGCCTTTGTGATAGGGATTTATCCAGCATCCCTTCCATCAGCCCTTGTACAAGCTGAGGAGATTTTGCTCGCCCTCCTCAGGATGGGACAGCTCAGGAAGGAGACTCAGAGCCAGAGGGCACCACTGTGGGGGGAAATGCAGCATCTCCTGAGGCTCCTGTGCACAGGAGAGCCTAAACAGCTTTTCAAATACCAGTTGAGCTTTCTGGGGTGCAGTAAAGGGTGGGTTTGCAGATCCAAGGCACCCTGAAGCAGAGGCACAGAGATGGGAGAGGGCAGTGCTGCTCTTGCAGGTGCCTGTGGTGTCCTGGGCAGGACCACGAGCAGGAGCAGGACATTTCCTTCCTGGGGAACTGTAATTCATGGTCTCTGTCTTGAAGTGAAAAATCTTCATTCACTTAGTCCTGAAGTGCATCAGTAACTACACAGCTAAACCACAGCAGTGCTGGAGAGGGCAGAGGAAATCAGCACTGCCTCTCTGGTGTCTGCAAGGTCCTCAGGAAACGTAAAGTGAGGGTTGTGCAAATATTTCTGAAGTTTTCTAAATGATGATCATAGCTCTGTCACACTTGCAGGGGGTGAGCTTGTGTTAGAGACACCACGTTGTGTGCCCTGCCTGAGGAGTGAGGTCATTCAGTACGAGCTCAGTTTGCCTTCTCACCCTCACTGCCCAGCAGCCAGCTTGAGTGACACAGAAATTAGCACAAATCCCGATGATCTCCGAGCAGAAAGAAACCCTAAAAGCCACGAATAAGTTCTTGCTTGTGAATTTACCCAGCTGATGAAACCCAGCCCCTTTTGCTTCCCGAATGCAGGAGCCAAGTGATTAGCAGGGAGCCCTCCGAGCCTTGTGGGACTGTTTGGAAATGTTAATTGAGGAAAGGCCAGAAACAGGAGGAGAGCAAAATGCAACATTTCCATAGACAGGCAGTCTGCATACAGCAGGCAGAATTAAAATCAGCGTGGTGACCTTGAGAGAAGAGCAGCTCCTCGCAGCGTGCCCAAAAATGTGATCTGAAAACAGGGAGGGACTCTGCCTCACATCTCCCTGCTGGGCTGGCTCCCTCTCCCAGTGGAGCACAGGGAGCAGACTGGGCAAGTCCTCTCAACATGCACAGGGGAGCTTTTGTTTTCCACACACCTGTGCTTTGTGTTGCTTGGGTTTGATGATGAATCTTTGGAGCCCTTGCAGTGAAGGTGAGGAGCGTGAGTCGCCCCTGTCAGCCAGGCCCGGTGCTGCTGGAGCCTTTAATTGTACAAGGTCACTGCCATGTGTAAAAGCCTCCTGGTGATCTGTTTGAGCAGATAACACATCCCCTATCCCCTAAACCTTGAGATTCAGCAGAAACAGAGGTTACACGGATAATGCTGGTGAGGAAGCTTTTGCCTCTGATCAGACTCCACCACTTGCTCTCCCCATCCTCACATCCCTGCCTGTGGTTCTGTTTCTGGACATTTAAGCATTGGGAATTTGGGAGTGATGCTGATCCAGGCTGTAGGTGCACCTGGGCAGGTGCCTGAACACGTGCTCGTGTCCCAGCCTGGGGAGCAGCAATTGCTCCCAGGGCTGTTTGTGCAAGGCAGAAGCTCTGAGTGACTCTGCCGCCAAAGGAGGACTTGTCAGGGGGGTGGAAATGGAAGATTTCTTTAATTAGTTTGATTAAATGTCCTGGCGTGGAGTGATTCTGCTTATCTTGTATGTTTTTTTCGTATATATAAGCTGAAGTAAGAACATCTGGCAGTTTTTTCACTGCATCCGATAGAATAAGTTGAAAAACGGCTTCTTTCAGAAAACTGCAGGTCGGCACATTTGGGTTGTGGGTTTTATCTTTTTAATTTATTGAGTGTTTTCTGGACCAGAAAACCACCTTCAGCCAGAGCAGTAACTCACAGATTGCTCCCCATTTTAAAACACCTTCCTGAGTTCTGGGCCTGGGTCAGGGTGGATGTGGTGCCACTGACCCTCCTCAGCCCTCCCGTGAGTGCAGCCCTGCTCAGCTGGGCAGGACTGGGGCCCTGGGTCAGGTGTGGGAGTGGGAATGCTCCAGGCTGGGTCCATGGCTCACACTGACCACAGAACCAGCTCTCCGTGTTTGCTCTCACTGGGAGCACTGGCAGCCCCAGGCAGGAGTTGGGAGGTTCACTTCAGTCACAGCAGTGCCCTGGTGGTGGAAATCTTCCTCCTTACCCCTTGCAGGAGTCACACATGAACACACGTGTGCCACAGAGCACTGGAAATTAGGGCAGGATCCATAGGGAGAAGCTTGGCAGGAGAATTTGCTTCGTTGTGGCAACAAATATTCCCCTGTCAGCTCACAGGGAGTTTGGATGAGCTAAAATTGCTTTAAGTCTTGGTGGGGGCTTGGCTTTTGCCATTTCTGTTCCTGTTCTATCAGCTCTGCTCCTCCTCACCCTAAACCCAAACTAATTAAGACGTAAAAATATTTGCTTTCGTGGTTACTGGATGCAATTGCAGGGGAAAAAAGAAATCAGATTATGAGAGTGTAGGATTTGTTTCCCATTTCCCCCACTCCTGCTGGTATCCCCCAGGTTTTCTCCTGGCCCTTTGGCCTCACTGTGCTCCTTCCGTGGCAGGGCAGGAGCGCAGAGGCTGCTCCGTACCTGCCCTGAGGTTCAGGAGGGTTTGGGAGCAGCAGGAGGGGCTGTGAACCTGCCTGGCTGCCCGGGGAAGGAGCAGCTGCAGAGGGAAGATGGGAGCAGCTGTGGGTATGAAATTAGTCATTCTATGAAGAAATGGATTTGATAAATAATAAAACAGTGGTATTAACAACAGATGCTTTCCAGGTCAGATGACTTTGATAAAAGCACCCAACAGCCGTGGGTAATGGTATGAAAAATATGTATCTATATTTATAGATCTATTTATATGAAAAGGCATATAAATAAGTGTGTGTGTATATGCTCTCTGTAAATGTACCTGACATTTTATTTCTGGTTTAAAATGACAGTGGAAGTGTCGCTGCTCCCGTTCTTCACAGGCTTTGAGACTTGTCAAGAAAACCTGAAATTTGATCAATTCCCTGAACCCGGAGCTCCCTCCCCTCCTCCCCACAGCACAGGCTCCATTTGTTTTTATATTCATACCTTTTCATTTTGATAACTGTTTTGATTTGTAAAATACCATGCCTTATACAATGTTTCCTTTATGATGATGTAGTGTGCTCTTCTTATCTTTCACCTTAAATCTTTGATAAGAGCATTTTAAAAATGAAATTGCTACCTGGCACCATTACACACTCCTGGCTGCCTGCCAGCAAAGAGGGAGGGGAGGAGAGGAGATGGGGAGAGGGAAAAGGGGAGAGGGAGAGGAGATGGGGAGAGGGAAAAGGGGAGAGGAGATGGAGAGAGGGAAAAGAGGAGAGGAGAGAGGNAGGAAGGGAGGAGAGGAGCTCTGGAGAGGCTCCTGAGGAGTGCAGGAGCTGGGTTGGGATGGAGGAGGCTGAGGAAGGCAGGAAGCAGGACTGAGGGGGAGGCAGGACTGCTCTGTGTTGGCATGGGGAGTGCTGTGGCCTGGCAGCAGCACAGCTTGGCAGGGTGGAGGTGCTGCCAGGGTCAGTGCCAGCCCTGTTCCTGCCATGCCAGAGCTCTCTGCACATCCCCCTCTCGTCCCTCCCTTCTAAATTCTGTATTAACCCAATGTCCATCCTCACAGCCATGCTGGGGACAGAGGGATTCTGGAGGGGTCACTTTATTTCCCCTCAGAGCTGTCAGGCTGGGCTTTGGGAATGTGGTGTTAAAGTGTAGGGTAATCCAGCACGTCCCAGTAATTGTAATGTTTTTGGCTAACTGCTGGTTGTGATTTATCAGGGAGGCATCAGCAGTGGGAATATCAGTAAATAGAACTGTCCAACGTGGCAGGTCATTTTTATTTTAATGTGGTAGATTTAATGAACTCTGGTTGTTGTAATTCATGGCAGTGGTGGAATGCATCCATCCCCCTCCTGGTGACATTCGTTGCTGCTTTGTCCTTCGTTAGTGCTGTAATTATGGCAGGAGAACTCTCCCCTGCATTCCCCAAGTGCCGGGGGTTGGCTGATAAATTGTTGCCTTTCACATTCAATACTATTAGCAATAAACGTAGCTGAAAACTTCCCCAAGTAGTTCAGGCATTATGAATTATTGCTGTTTACTGAACCTCTTGAAAGGGTGTTAGCAGAGGCTGGTGGGTGTTCCCCAGGTGTTGGGGACGTGGCTGTGGCCATTCCTGCCCTGGCACCTTTCTGGGACTTTGTGGGGTCAGAGAGCCAAGAGCAGCCCCCACGTCTGTCAGGTGATTTAGCAGCATTTGTGTCCAGCCTAACCTAATCTATCTCACCTCGCTGAGAAGGAAAAAAAAAATAAAAAAAATCCTGCATCAAGGGGACTGCTTTTGGAACTGTCTTGTCTCTTTTGAGTGGGAACTGGAGACAACCAGACAAGCTTCAATGGAAGCGAATAAAGAAATGTTACTTTGTGAACACAATCTTCTGGTACCAGTCACTTCTCAACAGCCATTCAATCAAAATGCTAATGGCAAAGGCAACAAGGGAGCGAGGTTATTGTAATCCTAATTGATAGGCTGCAGGGATGGGGTTTGATAAGTGCTGTTGAAGAGATGTTTTTGAAATATGATTCCCTTTAATTACAATGATACTAATAAAAACTGAACAAATGATTTAATGATAGTTTTCTAGGTAGCGGCCTGAAGATTTTTGTTCCAGTTATTTTGAAAGTTGTTTTCTTTTTCTTTTTTAAACCAGAAATTATGGAAATCACCTTAAAAATAAAGCCATAGTGGCAGGTAGTGACTTTATCTCGACTTGCGTGGCTACTTTGCATCAGAATTAATACTGTCACATCTGAAGCTCTTGAATAAGAAATCCATTCATTTATTTATACAATAGACTTTGCTGAAAGCCCACAGTTGAAGCCACATTGCATGTAGGAATGCATTTAATATCTAATGCTTATAATAATTAGGATCAATTATGCCAGCGAGGATTTGAAAATACATTTTGAGGGAGGGGCTGAAGGGTATTCACGGGGGTTTTACAGCACGGGTTGGATGGTGTGAATGGAGATCATTGGCATTCAGTGACAGAAAGCTCCCAACTTTCCCAGGGCAGCAGCATTTTCCATGTCCCCTGATGAGTGGGAGAGCTGTGCCAATATTCTGTGTTCTGTGACTCGCATCTTGCCTCTGGAAATAGCAGCACAAAGAGAAAGGGGAGATCTGTCACTGACAGGCAGCCTCTGTCTCGGCTAATTTTTGATGATTTAATTGATAACAAAACAAATACTTTTTTGGGGAGTGTGTGTTTTGCTGTTGTTGGCGTGGGCACGGGCTCCTGGGACAGGGAGGATGCTCTCTCCTGCCTTTCAATTTGTCAAGCTCTCTCTCAAAGATCTGCCAGAGAAGAAAGGGTAATTAATAGGCTTGAAGTCATTTCCGATGTGTCAGTATTTCTGCCTTGCTTCCAAGTGATAATGTTCGCTGGCTCGAGGCCTCCGGGGAGCCTTCCATCTTATTAACTTGTCTAGGAGAAACAGTGAGTGGGGACAGCTTGGGCCAGTGGGTGACATGAAATAAGGATTTGTGCTGCAGCGAGCTGTAAACACGGGGGCCAGCTGAGTAAAAAGTGGGAAGGAAGAAAAAAAAATAAAGGAAGAAAAATATATTAAAAAGGCCACTGGTCACAAGTGCAGCTGATGGAGGGGGGTGTGCTTTATTTAGGGCAGCCTGTCCTCAGTGCATGGAGCTGGAGCTGATACTGTGCTGTGTCACCCATGGCCACCTTCAGCAGCACCAGAACTGGGTCCTGCTTCTGCCTGGCTCCCTCTGAGCCACCTGTGGCCCAGCGTGTGGCCTCAGCTGCTGGAAAACCTCGTGTCAGGCGGGCTCTGGGGGTGTTTGGTTTTAACCAGAGGCAGTCGTGGAGATCTGGGGCTGTCCCATGTGCTGGTGCCATCCTGCCCAGCTGCTGGCCCTGCAGGACCAGGGCACACAGAGCCACGGCCCCGAGCAGCTGCAGGGCCACCAGTGGCTTTGGGATGGCCAGGCTGACGTGCTGGGAAGGGACCTGTTTGTCACAGGCTGGGTCTGTGTCCTCAGCACTCTTGGCCAGCTCAGCTGGCAGTTCCGTGGCATTTCCCAATTCTGTTTGTGAGCTCCCGTGTCACCCTGGGGACACTTGGCTGTGAAGGCAGCCTCGTTCCCAGAAGGATTGCAGGGATTCAGTAATCCTGGGAGTCTGAATCCAGGGATTCAGAGCCTGGGACACGCTGGCCCTTGCACAGAGCCCCAGGGGAGCTGTGCAGCAGTGGCAGGGTCCCTGGGAGGGAGCAGGGCTGTGCCTCCAGGTCAGAAGGTGCGGAGGGGGAAGGACCCCCTTGTTCCCTGTGGGTCACACCTGCTCTTTGGAGCCCCTCGAGTTGTCCCTCCCCTGGGGGCAGTGTGTTTGTGTGGGGAGGGGGCTGCCCATGCTGCAGGAGGGGCTCAGACCCCGGGGCAAGGGCAGAGCCCCCAGTGGGGCATTGCCCCAGCGAGGTTCCCTCAGGACTGCCCGCTCTGCCCCGGGCAGAAATCAGCTGCTGCTGGGGGGGCTCTGGGTTGGATGTGCTGGGTTCCCAGCTCCTTTGGCCCCAGTAACAGCTGGACAGGCTGGAAGGAGGGGCAGAGGGGCAAGGAGGGGGTGTCGGGGGCAGCCCAGCCCAGCCCTGACCTTCAGGGCAGGTGTGCCCTTACAGCAGGAGGTGCTGCACCTACAGTCCGACCTTCCTGGCTTTCCTTGGCTTGGTTCTGAGTTCTCCTCCACTGCCCAAGTGTGAGAGTGGCTTTGTGAGCTGTTCAGGAGGGCCCAGAGGGGACAGGACCCCTCAGGGCTGTTCCTTTGTGATGCTCTGCAGCAGCAAACCTTGGTGCTTCGGGTCACCAGGGAGGAACAGGATGTCTTCCACACATTGACAGCTTCTTGTTCCTTCTCTTTCCTTTCCTGATCTCTCTCCTTGTTTGTCAGGCTCACTTCTCCTGTTCCAGAGAAGTTATTATTGCTAAATGTCTCTGACAGCCTCTTGGCAAAGCGTGGGGTGGCCACAGTGAGGAAAACAAGGAAGCCACCTCAAAGCTCTTCAGTGATTAAGCCACTTAACTGGCAAGTTCTTCTCTTCCGCTGCAGAGCGTGTCTCTGCCCAGTAGAGTTCCCCTTGCAAGCACTTATTAGGGAAGCTGTGGTATAATCTAATTAAAATTTGGTTTAATATTCTGTGAAAATGAAAACTGAATCCTCCCTGCTCGAAAGAATGACCGTGCATGTATTAGTCCTCTGTTTTGTTGTTGTTGTTGGCTTATTCAAATATTAACACTGCCTGCACGCTCAAAATGATGGTTTGTGTCCATTAACAGGGCTTAATTCCCAAATTTAATGATGAGTGATACACAGGAGTTGGTGAAAGCTGCTTGCTGGATATTTTTTATTATGTTTTTTTATGCTAATGTTCCTTCCTGGAGGTAAATAAGAGGAGGGGATGCTGGGCAATATTATTACTGTGAAATTAAAATAAAGTCTCATTATTTGAGGATGAAATTTAGTGGCTGAAGGTTTACTCTTCATCTGCAGCTTCATTCTGAATTCTTCCAGCTAATTACCTGCTGATTAGTTGAGGACAGGCATTGCTCACCTTGGCCTTGAGCATCAGGTTTTCTCCTGGGCAGGATGTTGGGTGGATGTATTTGGTATGTGTGAAGAAGGTACCGACCTCCAAAAAATAGGCAACAGCAACTTCCCTGCATTTTCTGGTCAGACTTAACTCTTCTTTAGGGAAAAGCTTTATTGGGAGGAAAAAAAATACAGAGTTTAAAGCTGGATTTTAGTTAAAGAACACCCAAACCTTTTATTCTTGCATTGAAGATGGGAAAATCAGGAGAATGTCAGAAAACCTCCAACGATCTGAATGTTTCCTTCCCTTTCCTCACCTGTCTTTCTGAACTTGATTTTAAAGGTGGAAGTATCTCTGTTCCTGATCTATTGAAGGTTCCCATCAGTGCCAGCAGAAAGGCTGCTCTGGTGTGTGTCTCCTGTGGGCAGAAGATAACTCCAACAAGCACCGTGTTTATCTGGGGAGAGCAGAGTGGGAGGCAGCAGCCATGGGGATGGATCTCCAGGAACTGGATCTGCACAGGGAGCAGGGATGGGAGCATCTGCCAGGAAAAAGTGTCGGGAAAATCCCCTCAGAGCAGATGTGGTGATTGCAAAGACTCTGAGTGATACCAGAGGCACTTTCCCAACTCAGGCAGGGCAGGCCAAGCCAGCACACCCCTTCCCCAGAGCCTGCTGCCTCCTCCTCCTCTGGGACAGGGCATGAGTGCCCTGTGCCAGGCTGCAGGGGCTGTACCAGGGCTCTGTTGTGGTGGCAACTCGAGAAACAAGGGCTGTGTGGAGTGTTTGGAAGGAGAGCCCTTCTTCTGGAGAGTTTCAGGGGAAGGTGCTCAAAAGCACAGCGAGGCTTGGCAGGGACAGCAGAGTGGCCACCACGGGGTTATGGTGTGTCCAGCCCCTGTGTGAGGGCACAGAACCACCCAGCAAAGAGCCCACAAACGCTGGGCTCAGCGCTGCTCCTGCCAGGGGGGCTCTGCCATGAAGGCCCTGGTTTGCACTGTGCCCCCCAGCCCTGCACGGGTGCTCTGCCCGCAGTGACCCCGAGCCTTGGACTGACCGGACTGTGGGCAGCTGATGGGATGAGGTGGGGCCTGCCTGGATGGGGCTGGCATCAGCTGGGGTGGATGGATGTTGAAATAACCAAAACAGTCAGCAGCTGGTTTCATCCCAATGTCCTCGCTCACACAGCTGATCAGAGATGATTTTGGCACTTGCCACAAGCGTGCCAGGGCAGGGCAGTGGCCATGCAGGCACCTCTGGGGGGGATGCAAAGGATAAATCACCCCTCCTAGGGCAGGTGGAGCCTGGTGTCAGCCTCACCGGGCTGAAACCACAATGACATCACGAAGCAGATCAAAACATTAAGTCTTTAAAGCCTGTGTGTTGGATGTGTCATATCACAAGGGCTTTCTATCCCTGCTGATAACGATCAGCCGCACCTTATCTGCGCTGCCTCGCCCGTACATTTCCTACAAGCTGATAAACTTTGAGCTGGATGAGAACCAAGTGTGCCACGACTGGAGCGGGGCTGGAATAGCCTGCCCGGGGGCTGATAACGGGGGGATAGCAGGACCTGCTGCTCCAGGGGATTCTCAGCTCCTCTGTCCAGGGAGGGTGGGCTCCAGGTGCTGCAGTGATCCTGCCTGTGCCCCACAGCCAGGTAGCCACCAGTGGCCAGCAGAAACAGATAAATACCAGAGAATTGGTGTTTCAGGAGTAGGATGCCTTGCTTCACTTGGCATTTTAATCTCTTCCAGCACTAGGCTGGAATAAGCACTTTTTTTAGTGTGTGGTGATTTATTTTGTTAAAAAACCAAAGCATTATTCACAATTATGCAGTTTTATGAGAGTATCCATAGCAGTGTTCTTCCTGTGGTTGGCTGTGGGAGCTGGAATAATATTTAAACAAGAGCCCTGGGGAAAGGACACGCTCACATTCGGCGTGGGGCTCAGCCTATTGAGCTGGTGTATAATTACCTCTATTCAGCACCACTGCTCCAGTTATCAGCCAGCGTCAGGGGGAAGGCCAGCGCTTCAAAATGACACAGATTGTTAAGAGAACATCAAACTTTTTTAATACAGTTAATGATCCTCAGCTATAAATAGCCCATTCCCGGTGACTGGCACTGAGGGTTTGTGCTGAGCTGCACGGTGCTGTAGTTTGTTGGGTTTGCTTTTCTCCTTCCACCCAAATGCTTTACAAACAGGGTAAATAGACCCTTCCTGGGTCAGGAGGTGAGGGTCCTGCCAAGCAGGAATTTGCCTGAGGTTGTGTATGAGGTGGGAATCCAGCAGCTTCGTCCTCTGGTCCTTTTGGCTCTTGTCCCCCACCATGGACCAGAATGGGGATGGCTCCTCTGGGGCTCCCCACCTCGCCCATGCCATTGAATAATCTGGAATGGCCAAACAAGGTTTCATATAAGCTGTGCCCCAGAAGTTTCCTTTGTCCTCTCTCCAGTTAAATACGACTGCAGGTTCGTGGAGGAGGGTTTGGAGATGGGGCTCTCTGACTTTGGTGGCAGCTGCAGGAGCTTGAACCGAGAAGGGCTTGGTCCAAAGGAGCCTTTGTCCTGGCAGTGCCCTGCTCTGACCCAGTAAATCCCTGAGCAGGTGTAAATCTGCTGAGGAGAATTGTCTGCAGGACGCCTGGCTGGGGCATTTCTCTGTGCTCGGGCTGCATCACGAGCAGTTCCTACTCGCTGGGAGTGCACAGATCCCTGTAGGTTGCTTTACCCTTTACAAAATGGGATTTGAACCAGCCAGGAAGTCTGAGAGTGGCACTTAAAAGCCCAGAGTGCCGCAGACACGCTGAGCCGGTGGCTGGAGGCAGCGTGTGAGGCTGGGCCGGGCCTCAGGCTGAGCTCTAGAGGGTTTCCAGTCAGCAGCACTGCTGACCATCCCAGCAAAATATCAGCAATCCCCCAAAACCCCCCCGAAACCCTGAGCTGACTCCTGAACTGCGGTGAGGCTCGGCCACAGCTTTGTTCTGCAGAGCCTGCAGGGACCACGGGAAAAGGTCATCGCACAAACACTGCTGCTCCACGGAGAGCTCTTTGTCTGCTCTGAAAGCAGGGAGGCAGAGGGGGGATTGGTGGAATGCCTCCCCCCACCCAGCCCAGCCATCCCAGTTCCAGCCCAGGCTTGGGGCCGGCCCGTGCTGGATCCGGGGGCTTTGGCTGCTTCTGGGTGCCCTGGGTTTGCTGCTGCAGGCCTGGGCACTGTGGGGACACCCCGGGGAATGTTCAGGGGGTGTGATTAGTTCCCTCTTTCCTCTGCCTGTGGCTGCTGCTCCTGGCGCTTTTGTTTTTAAGGATAAAGATTTCAGCGTTTTCCCCGGTGGTTTGAACAAAGGTTGAGCGTGGGGGGAAATCCATAAAACAATGTCACCAAAACACAGGGAGGAGAGGGAAGCTTTAATAAAGCTTTGCAGGGCCTGTGCACCTGGGAATGGGGCTGGGATGGATTGGAACAGGAAGGAGGCGCTGGAGAAGGTCACCTCTGAAGGTGGCAGATGACAGAGCAGCGTGGCAGCGCTTCTGGGGGGGCTTTGGCAGGAGCACATCCATCCCTGGTGTTTGTCCATCCAGCTCGTGGCTCCCTGGCAGCCTGGGGCTGGGCAGAGCTGAGGAAGGTGCTTGGGTGGGACAGGGATGGATGCAGGGGAGAAAATTTCAAGGGAACCGTTCACAGCAGGGAGTGACTCGGCTGTAGCTGTCACGAGAAGTCAGAGGACAGCGGTGAGGCACTCAGTGATAACAAATCATAGATTTTGGAGGGCTCAGCAGAGGAAGTTCCTCTCTTCTTACTTCATCTGTCTGTGCATGGTCTTGAAAAGTGGCTGCAGAGGAAGGGAAGCACCTGCTGTACCTGAGGGGCATTGGGAAGCCTATTTTAGATTGATACTTTAAAACTTAGAAGTCATTATTAGCAAAGGGCTCTGGGTTTTGTGCTTGTCTTAGCCTTGTTTTCCTTCTCCTTTCCCAGCAGATCCCTTTTACAGAGCTGCTCTGCTCTGTGTGGTCCCTATTAAAAGTTTCCTTTCCCAGGGTGATTCTACTCCTTTGCTGCATCTGGTTCTTGAACACTTTATACTATCAAACAGCAAAACTGCTTTTATTGATGCAGCAAAGAACAATGGGATTTCTCCAACAGTGCTTCCAAAATACACTTGTGGCTTTTTTGTTGTTTTTTTTTTTTTTATTGCTTTCTGTCAACAGTGGAAAAAATGATTAAGATCTGCTAGGTTTACTCTGGTCACTTCAATGGGAGATTGGTAATATCAAGAAACGACTCCATAAATGGATTATCTGCTCTCAGGGCTATGCTGCTGCCCTGCCTGTGCTTCTTCAGCGACACAGGCAGCTGGGAAAGGCAGGAGCAGCCTCAGTTCCCTGGAGAGCTGTGGGTGCTGTGCTCCTGTGGGGTCACTGCAGGCTGATGGGGTGGGTTGGACCTGGGCTGCTCACAAAGGGACCGTGTCTGCCTGGCCCCAAGCCCTGCACAGCTCCTCTGGGAGGAGCAGGAGGGAGAGCACAGACAGGAGCCCACTCCCCAGAATATCCCAGTGTTGGATTCAGGTCAGACAGGAGCCCACTCCCCAGAACATCCCAGTGTTGAATTCAGGTCAGACAGGAACCCACTCCCCAGAACATCCCAGTGCTGGACTCAGGTCAGACAGGAGCCCACTCTGCAGAACATCCCAGTGTTGGATTCAGGTTTTCCATGTGAACAGCTGTCAGGATGAGTGTGTCCGCCGTATAAAAAAGTAAATTATGCCACATGAAAAATCTGATATATGCATTTTAACGGCCACTGTCAGCCCTTGCCCCTGGATGTGCGTAAATCTGGTCACTCCTGAGTAGCTGGAGCTGTTACTGTAGAAGCAAATCTGTTTGCCCAGTTTCAGGGGAGGATCGTGGAGCTTGGGAGGGATGCTGGGGCCAGGAGCATCTCTGGTGACAGCCCCGAGGGGTGGGTGGGGGTCTGAGCAGCCTGATCTAGGGAGGGTGTTCCTGCCCGTGGCACGAGGTTGGAATGGGACGAGCTTCAAGGTCCAACCCAACCCATTCTGTGATTCTGTTACCTCACTTCACCTGTGGCAAAAATCAGACACCAGGCTTACATTAAAAAGGGTGTTTTCCCCCACCTCGTGTACTTCCATCAGAGCTTTCCTGGGAACTCGGGCAGTTTGAACATTTTCCTTGTTCCCAGCCCGTGCTCGCGGGGGAAAGCTGGGTCAGCATTTGCAGGGCTGTTTGAAGCTGTACCTCACACCCACCGTGCTGGTGGGAGCTGGTTTCCAGGAATAGCTGAGCAAATACTTTGCTCTTTACATGTGTATCCAGAGGAACAAGTGGTGCGTGCATTCAGAGCATCTGTCCTGGCCAGGCTCTGTCCCTCACAGCAGCCTGCATTGTTTGCTTGGGCAAGTGCTGGTGTGGTGTGTGAGCAGCAGGGATGCAGTCCTGGCCAAGGATATTAATAATGTCCAGGAATGTTGTGTGCTGCCTGAAGTTTTAGCCCAGAGGGGTCATACTGCACAGCTCAAAGGGATTAGCTTAACCTGAGGCTAAGCTGCTCATTTTTGCTGGTATTTCCCTTGACCCTAGTCAATTATTTCAATTCCTTGAATAGTTTTTTTGTTGTTCGGGGTCTGATTTGTTATTCCTTTGTATTGTGATATATGGAGTCAGCGGGGCAGCAGAGTCCGTGCTGTGCATCCCAGGCAGGGCTGGCAGTGCCCTGGGATGCAGCCCACGAGGGAGGATCCGTGCAGGATCTGAGCAAAGCGTGTCAGCAGGTCATGGGTGCAGCAGTGTTTCACTGGGTGAGGGATGCAAATCGAGCAGCTAAAGCACAGTGAGGAGCGACACCGATGGCGATGGGGGGGCTTTCTGCACTCCGGGGTGTTCACCCGTGGGGTGTTCCCTCATGGCCTCGGCCACTGAGCATTTGCTTTGGTGGCTCCTGCTGTGCTTTGGGGCTGCACCACGGGGAGGGGGTGTCCTGCTGGAGGGAGCCCCACGCCTGGGGACTGCAGTGACAGCTGCCAGCAGCACCAGCATCACTCCTGGGGCCGTGCTGGAGCGTGGCCCCTCACCTGCCCATTTATCTTGGCTCGGGTGTTAATGAGGGAACGACACCCGCACGCTCCCAGCAAAGTGCCCTTCACTCTGCCTTCCATCCTCTGCAGTTTGCAGGGAGGACTCTGTAACCTCTGCTGGCAGCCCGGGGCCGTGTGTGTTCTGGGGGGGCTCTGTCCCCCCAGCCCTGAGCTGTCTCTGCTCTGCAGGATCCAGGTAGGCAGGAGTCACCTTGAGCGCGGCCCTTCAGCTGCTGGGAACATTTCCCCCACAAAGGCACTTCTGGAGATGAATCATTTCTCTGGGGGCACCTCTGGCAGCTGCTGCACCCCAGAATCCACGGGGTGGAGGCGGGTTAAATTTCAAATTTCAGCAGCACCAACAGGGGGAAGGTTTGGGCTTAGCAGTGGCAGTGGCAGGTTTTGGCCTCGTTCCTCCACCACGGAGCTGCCTCTTGCTTCTCCTCCACTTGCTGAAATCAAGCAGAAATCTCTGTCTTGAAAATGTTTTTTTTTAGTCTGGGGGCAGTGGTGGGCTCCAGAGACACAGCACGGGCTCAGCAGGGCAGGGGTGAGCTGTGGCCCTGTCACCAACCAGGGGACACTGATTCCTTTTGGTGGCAGATTTTCTGTGACAGAGCCTGGAACTGGCCCAGGGCTGAGAAGTGGCACAAATGGGGCTGGATGGGGGCGAGCTGGGGGTCTGCCCCTCCCAGCCTCCCCATTTGAGGCACCCACAAATGCCCAATTGCAGGTGGGCACACATTGTCCCCCCTCTTTGTCACAGAAAACACAGCTTTGGGCTCTTGGTTGCAGAAGAGACAGCTCTGGGAGAGAATACTTGCACTTTTTTAATAACCTATTTCTATAATTGAAGGATTTCAGATTTCTTTTGTAAGAGCAAGCGCCTGCTTAAACATGGAGACAAATACAACCAATAATATGTACTTGAAATTTAATGCAGGCTAATTCATTTTGGCACAGTCCCAGATATGCTGATTAAATGGCCTGTGAAGTGCTACAATATCTTGATAATGTACATTCCACATTTGATTATATAATCAATTATGTTGCACCTAATAACATTTAAAATTAGTGGAAAAGCTGTGAGCAGATTGTATCAGGTGCAAAGTGGGTCTTGGGCAGCTTTAAAAAAACTTCTGCCAGCATACACTGCAAAGGAGCAGGCGTAGACGGATCTTCAAATGCTGTTCTTCAGGAAAGCAGGGACTTGATAAAATTTCTGTTAATTTAGTGACTTGATTTACAATAAAATAAGCTGTCTGCTGCTGCCCTGCTCTGCTGGGAAAGGGACTAATATTTTCCACCAAGAGATGACCTTGCACCATGTGTTTAGAACAGCCCCTGTGATGTTGGCAATAATTCTGTGGTGGCTTTGGCCCCTGGGCCAGACCCAGAGCTCAGCTCTGCCTTTGGGGCTTTTCCTGCTCCCACCTGTGGGAACCAGAGCTGCTCTTCACTGGCTGTTCCCTGCCTGGGGAGCCTGGGTATTCATTGCTGGGGATGGTTCCTCCATCCTATGTGACATCTCAGTGTGCTGCTGATTCCAGCTGTGGGCACTCACTGCTCCAGGGACTGCCCTCTCCTGGGTGATCACTGTGGTGGGAACCCTGAGCTGGCACCTGGCAGCAGCCAGGATCGTGTGGCAGATGACTGTCATTCCTTTCTGGGGAAGTGAGTGCTTTTTGGGTGACTGGCAATGGCAGGGTAGGGGGAATTTGGCCTGGGTTTTATGGCCCTCCAGTAGAAGTGGGTTGATGGGAAACAAATGTGTTATGGCCCCAGACAAGCTGTTGCTCCATTTTTTGTTCTGTTTAAAGCAGCACCATCAACCAGTTGGAATATAGGCTTGGAGTATCGCAGGGAGTAATCTAATTAGTCTGAAGTCAATTCACTAGTTCCTTTTGTATCTCGTGATTAAATAAGTGGGAAAATGGCTTGAAAATTAGGTGCTAGAACAACCCAATTACATTTCTGTAGCTTTTTGTATTCAATTTCATAAACAATTTTGCTCTTCGCTGGTTAATCAGTGAATGCCTTTTTCCAGTTTGAAAAGCACTTTTGAAATTATAATGCAATTAAATTGTGTGTGGATGTTCTGGCATAGCGAGCGTGAGGGCTGGGGGCCTGGCAGCCAGCCACGCTCTACCTTGACAGTAATGAGTTCCTGAGCTGGCAGTCGCTGGTGTCATTCCCAGCCCTGTCCACGCCGGGATGCTGTGGGAGGCAGCGGGCGCTGCTCCTGCCCGGCCGCGCTGGCGCTGGCTCAGGAGCACATCACGAGTGCCAGCACCCAGTGGAGTTCATCTCAGAGCTGGAGAGCAGCTGCCTCTCTGCTCTGGGCTTTGCTTTTTTTTTTTTTTTTCCCCCCCTCTTTTATTTATTTATTTTTTTTCTGTTCCTTTACGAGCCTTTGCGAGGCTGGAGGTTGGCGAGGGACGTGGGGGGATTGAGCGTTGTGTTCCTGGGACAAGCAGGAGAACATCTCAGTGTCCTGTTGGCAGAGGATGGTTTGGGATGGAAAGGACCTTGAGGCTCATCCAGTAGGAGTTTTACAGGGCTTGCTTTTTGTGCTGGTGTCCAGCCTGCTCGTGGTGAGTGGGAGCTAAATTCAGCCTCCTGGGGAAGGGTGACCAAGCCTGCGTGATCCCGGGATTTATGGCTGTGCAGCACAAGGGGAGAGGCAGAACGCTGTGTTAAGAGAAAAAGAAATACTGTTGGAAATAATGACTTGCTTGGCAGGTTTTAACAAGTTCAGTAATGGTATTAGGTGCCCTTGGCTCAAGATAGTAACCTCCTCTTAAATGATCATTACCTGGCTAATAAAGAGCTCGGAGCGGGTCATTACAGCTTAATTTAGACGTAGCATCCTGTTTGGTTTGCACAGCGTGGCCATCTCTCAAGCTGTTGAATCTATTGCCTGGATATGAGGTGGGGATATGGGATTGCTTGGGTTTTCACAGGGGGCTCTCCCCCAGCCAGCCCAGGACCCTGAGGTGTCCATTCCCCCTCACCTGTCTCACAGTGACCACAGCCAGGCAGGAGTTGGGGGTCCAGCCTTGTGCCCCCCACACTGTCCCAGCCTCTGCTCCCTCCTGAGGAGCCCTCGTGCTTCTCTCACCCCATTAGCAGCAAGTTTCCTGTGCAAATAATTACAATAACCAACCCCCACACGTTATTAATATTTTGAAGACGTCTCTTTGATAAGCCCATCTTTTCAGCCAATTTCCTATTTCTTTGGAAAGCAAAGCATCTTTCCTCCCAGTTTCGTAAATCTGTTGTTAGAGGGAAGAAAAGGAAATGGAAAAAAGCATTCCCCCCCCTCCAAACCCTGACACCAGGCTGGGTTCTGTGCTGCCTTTGTCAGCCCTGGATGGAATTATGCATCATGAATAAAAACTGCTGTCAACATGCATTGGGTTCGAAACATTAGAGCATATGGTATGTGATTATCTGTATTGTCAAATGCAATAAAGTGAATTTGGATATAATAAAAAATGTAATATTTTAGAAATTTGGTAATAAACCGTGGAAGAATTGACAGGCAGAGAGTATCTGATGCCTGTGGGCAAACAGATAAAGATGGCAGGACGTGGCAGGACGTGGCACTTGTGGCTGAGGCAGCATCAGGGTTTTGATTTTCTGGTGGGATCTGACTGGGCTGACTGGCACCCAGGGTGGTGGCCTTTATCCCAAAATCTGTAGGTCTCACTAACAAATAGACAGAAGCACGAGGTTCCCATTCTGGCTGTAGATGGATTAATTGGATTTTACAAATACTTGGGGTTTTCTTCTCTGATAGCAAAAAGAAACCTGTTGGAGTCTGCTGTGTTCTGCTTCCCAGCAGCATTCCCAGCATTTCCGTGCTGTTGACTCCTTGTGAAGCTGGGAAATCTGTACCTGGATGACAGGGAGCAGTGAAAGGCTGTGAGGGTGGGGCTGCTCCCAAATACTGAGGAGAAAGAGAACGGTGGAGATGATTTTCTCCTGCAGCATCTCACATTCCAGCCTGATGCTTTAATTCCCCAACTGGGGACAAACTTTGGGGCCTCCTGTGTGGAACATTCCGATGGAAAAGTGCAGATGTATCACACGTACCTGCAATTTTTCTTAGGTCACCGCTAATGCTTCTAAATGATCTGCGAGCGCATTAATCGTTCCTGTTAATTACCAATATGATAAAAGTGGCATTTAGTAAGCTCTGCGTAGCGTGCGCCTCAGTCATTATGTACTCAGTGCTTTGGTTTGATTTCAGAACGTTAATAAAATAAAATTTTAATGAAGATTAGTTGTTATGAAAAATTTATTACCAGGAGTTCAGGTGCTGCTGACACGAGCGTGGTCTGTGACAAGCTCGGGGGTCCCTGGGTGCTCCTGCCACTGCCAGGGCTCTGCCTGGGACCCCATCCCTGCCCTGGTGCCCTTTGATCCTGGAAACCTCTGGTCAGAATGGCTCATTTGGGAGGGGGACAGGTCCCTGTGCTCCTCATCCTCCCCTCAGGAAAATCCCTCCCCAGAGCTGGTTTGGGTGGATTTTGACCCAAGGACAGCTGCCACGTGGTGCCTTTTCCTGTTTCTGAGCAATCCTGTCTTTGGAAGCGGGACAGAGCAAGGAGCCTGAGCCTGCAGCTTTCCCAGACAAGGCAGAGCAGGATCTTGCTGGTGCCCTTTGTCCAGCTGAGAGCTGACCAGGACCTCGCCTCGGAGCTGGGCCGGGCTCTTTGCTGCTGCTTTAATTCTGAGGATTTGCTCTCCTGTCACCCTGACACTTTGGAGAGCAGCCTGTGTGTGCCAGGAGAGCCTGGCTGTGTTCTGCACCCCGGGTGTGCCAGGGCACCCGGTGGATGTGCAGGCAGACCCTGTCCTGCTGGGTGTCAGCAGAGCACATGCTGCTCCAGTGAGGATATTTTCCATCCTAGACCACAGGATTTAACCTCCTCCTTCCCCTTCCATCTGCTGGTGCATCCCTCCCTGGTCTGGTTATCAGGAGGATGAGGTGAGGTCCTGTTCACCTTGGAGCAGGTGGTACCTTCAAGTGTGGTCACCCCTCCTTGGAGATCAGCAGGTAAAATCTGAGACGTGTCTCAGATGATGGCTGCGTTCCCTGAGTGTGCAGAATTGCTCCTTTGGAAACCAGAACCTCTCCTTCCGTGTGCTTGCAGCACAGGAAATTGGAATGATAGGAAATAACAGCTTTTGTCAGCTTCTGTCCCAGGCAGTTTTTGGCTCTAACAAGCTGAGTTGCAGTTTGAAAACTCGGAGGAAGGGATGAGGAAGTGAGGGGGAAGAAACGTGGGATGCAGACCACAGGGAATATTTAAGTGACTTCTCCAAAGGCACAACATAAGGAGGTGGCAAAGTCAGGGCTGAGTTTTCGAGCTGGGGCTGTCGGGTTCTGGGGCTGAGGAATGAATGGCTTTTCTTTGACACAGGATTCAACCCCCAGGTCCCCATTCCTGACTCTGGGGGCGATGACTTGTGGTACCTTTGCAGACAGAAGTTAAAAACCCCCATGTTTCAGTGTCTGGGTGATTAAAATATCCTGTCCCCTCTGCTCAGTGTGCTCTGTTCATCTACAAAGACAAGGTTTGGTGACAGTGATCACAGGACTTGGTTTCACATCCCCTCTCCACCCCCACCTGCAAGTTTATTTTTATTATTATTATTATTTTTATAAGGCAGCTTGGCAGGCTGGGAGCTTACTAAGGAACTTTTTCCTCTCTGATTACAAGGGATGTGTGAATAAAGTAGAATGGTATTGATTCACACCAATCTATGCATCGACTGTGTGGGAGCCACTTGCAATTCCCAGCAGCACTGGAAAGCTTTGCAACAGGGAGAAATATGACCAGGCAAGTTGAGAAAATAAATTAAACTAGTGTCAACTTTTCTTGTTTCTTCCCTCATTATTAATGGATGGAATGGGGCTCGTTTATCAAGAAGAGGAAAAATTAATTGACACGGGCTTTAATGTTATTATGCCTGGCTTGTCTGGTCACATTTCTTCATTTTAATTTTTTTTTACTTTTGAAAGGCATTTTATTACCTTTCACAGGACCAGCTGCCAAAACTATGGGTATAAACAAGAAAGCAGGTGCATAAATGATACCACAGCAGGACTGGACTTTGCTGTTTCAGAGCTGAAGAACTCAGGTGTGAGGAGCAGGCCAAGTCTGGAGCCCTGGCACACAGGGGGAGCACAGCCTGAACTAATATTTCCTCATCTCTGGAAATGCTGGAGCTGCAGTGGGTGTCAGGCTGGGTCCCCAGTGTCAGCAGAGCCACTGCTCGGGCAGCTTCCACCCCAGGGCCACAGGGACCCCAGGGACCCATCCCAGCACCAAATGGGTGGGAGCCAGGAGAGGAGGGTTCTGTGGAGCACCCCGTGTGTGTGAGGGGGGCTGATCCTGCCCTGACCAGTGACTGTGGGGTCTTTCTTGCTGAGCTGGACCCCAGGTTTAAGCAGAGCTGTGCTGGTTTGATGGTGATGTGTGAATCTCCTCCTTTGTCCTCTCCCTGCTCCTGTCTCCTGCCCCTGTTCTTTGGGATTGTCAAGCAGGACAGGAGAGCCTTGGTGATCCCTCAGTTCCCAGAATGTTGTCAGGAGCTCTCTGGCTGCTGTAAGTGCAGTTCAGGGCTGTCCCAGCTGCAGGGACCCTGCAGGCTCACCAGCAGGGTGGGCACAGCTGGGGCAGAGGCAGCACAGCAGTGACTTGCTCCACATCCCCAGGTGACCTCCAGACAGCTTGGGACTTAAAACAGGCTCTAGCTGCAGCATCCTCCCCCTCCAGAGCGTTTCAGGTGGCTGGAGAGCCCCTCAGAGCTGGGTTTGGCTCAGCACAGGTGCTGCTGGAGCTGCTGGTCCCGGGGGCTTGGCCGTGGCTGGGGGCTGAGGCTGGGTCCTGCTGTGCCCATCAGGGCCCTCCGGGGTTAACCCCGGCTCTGGCCTGGCTCTAACCTCTGTGCCGTGGGCTGCAGTCTCCTTGCTTGGCTTGCTGGAAGGCGAGCAGAGCTTTGACAGCGAGACCTTTAGCCGGGTGAGCTGCTCTGGTGTCATTCTGCCAGGCAGTGACGTCCTCGGCCACAGCTGTGACACGGATCACTGCGCAGCCAGACCCGGGGCTCTGGGGATGCTGCTGCCAGCCAGGGCAGGGAGATGGCTGTCATAGCCCTGGTGTCGTCATCACAGCTATATTTTACCAAGTTTGACATAAAAACTCTCAAGTGATGACAAAAGTGTGAAATGTAGTTGGTTAGAGTGTGAAAAAAACCAAAATGCAGAACACAGGAGCCCTGACATTTGCTATCTTCAGTCTGGCTTCTTAATAGTATTTATGGCTTCTGACTGTTCTTTTGTGGTATTTTAATCTTTTTATGGTTTCAGTCCCTTTCTCTGAACAATGTTTGTCTGATTTCTGGAATACCATGGCAGAACTCTGTGGAGCCACCTTCCCACAGGGCAGCTTTGGTGACTGAACAAGGCTTGGGATCAGAGGAGGTTTTTCACAGAATCCCAGAATCACTGGGGTTGGAAAAGACCTCCAAGATCAGAGTCCAAGCTGTGCCTGATGCCCACCTTGTCCCCAGCCCAGAGCTCTCAGTGCCACCTCCAGGGATGGGCACTCCAAACTTCCCTGGGCAGCCCCTTCCAGCCCTTTCCATGAAGCAGCTCTTCCTGAATTCTTCTTTCTGGTGTCACAGTGTGCTGGGGGACGTGTCCTGCACCCTGGGTGTCAGGTGTCTGGGCTGGCATCGTTTTGGAGCTGGTGGTGCCCATTAACCAGCAGATGAATGGAGTGGGCTGACTCCTTTTTCAGCAGATGAATGGAGTGGAATAACTCCTCGTTCCCAGCAGATACCAGAGGAGGGTTTTTCACCTGAAGGTCGTGGATACATGTCTCAGCTTCCTTTAGTGCTGGTGCTTGGCTCAGAGCCTCTCATTTGGGGCATCTGTTTGCCTCTTACTTTATTTTTCTCCCTCTTCTTTGTCTTTTCTTTTACAGAAAAGATTATTCAAATGAATATTCAGTTTTATTCATTTGAATAAAAAACCCAACCGTTTGACTCTGTTAAATGCTTATCTCTTAAATAGAGCTTGTTAGCTTCCAATAATAGCTTCATTCAGAAGGATGCAGTATAATTTCATTTTAAAACGTGTGCTCCTTGACAACCGGAATCCTATTTCTGTCACCGTTTTCAACAGCTGCCTTTGTTTTGGGTTAATCTTTTCCATACACTTTCTGAGAACCATTTTTTTGTTGACTCTTAGTACCTCTCAGAAGAAATAATTGTCTATTTAGGCCAGGAAGGTTTCTGAGAGTTTTGGTAATTTAAATATGAGCGTGTATTCATTATGCGAACTAATGAGACCACGCGTGCAGGGGGATCTTTGTGTGGGTGCAGCTATTAAAAGTTGGAATTTAATATCCAAAAAGTGAAACAGGAAGAGAATCACAGAATGGGTTGGGAAGAACCTTAAGGTGCCCTTTCCACCCTGCCAGGGAGGAATTGAAGTGCCTGTGTGCCTGCAGGTGGAAATCCTCTGCTTGCTCCCACTCAGTTTGAGATGTTGGGCTTTGTGGAGGTCTCCTCTGGTTTTCCTCTCCAGACCAGTCTGACCAAGTGCCACAGATCTTTCAGGATCCTCCAAATGCCTGCTAACTCCTACAGATTGATATTTTATTGTTCTGGAATCTGGAAATGCAGAAAGCTGGGTGGCCGTCTGATTTAATCAGACAAATAATTTCTTGATAAACCTGTGCTTAAGCCATATGGAGTGGGATGAGAATGGGAAATTTGTTTCTGAGTCCAGACACGTAATGACTGCAGCGTGGTGTTCTCATATTAGGGCTAATCTCCTAAATTCCCTCTCCCCTCCATCCTGGCACCAAGACCTGACACAAGTTGAAAGAGAAATCCTCAACTGCAGCAGTCGCTAATGAGCTGCTAATGGTGAAGATGTTGCTGGTGCTCAAACAATTAATGATTTGTAGCCCCAGTCCGGCCATCTCATCACACTGGTCCAGCCACGCTTTGCTCCCAGCTCTGGGATTCCTGGGATGCCAGGTTCAGGCAGTTAACCACAAAAAAAATTTAGGTTTAACTGCAGGTCTGTTTGAGGGAGACTTAAATGGAGTAATTTAGAAGGCAGATGAAAGACGTGAGTTATGTAAAAGAATTCAAGCTGCTGCCTGCTCCGAGTACAGAGCAGTGTTGGGAGCCCGCTGTGCTGTGTTGAAACCATTCCTGGTGCCAGGGTCTGCAGTGGGAGCATTCCCCATGCTGCAGGTGCTGTGCCCTCCCAAAAGGTGTCCGGGAGCTGCTGGGACCTCACCTGGAAATTCTCTTTCCTCTTCAGCCAGGGCTGCGCTGGGGCTGTCCCCCAGTGCGGATCCAGCAGCTTCCAGTTCGGGGGATGGCGTTCATCCTCTTATTAGAGCCTTAAGATTCATTAGCATAATTGGTGTCGATGTTGACTCATCGAGCCTTCCCCAGCACATGAGACGGTTTTTTTTCCTTAGCCTGGGGTTTTTTGTGCGGGCAGGCTGCGGTGGGCAGCCAGGCTCCTCTGGAGCAGCCCCAGCGGGGCAGAGCCACGGGCACAAGCCCGGACCTGCCCAAACCCTCCCTTTGGATGGCAGCGGCGAAGAGAGGAACGGTCACATCAGAGACCTTAAACGTAATGGGCTCCTGGAGGCCTCAGGATGTCCTGATGAGGTATTAGAGGAAGTAATTCAGGAAGAAAGGGACAAATAACCACCTCCGGAGCGGGGCTGACCCGCACGCAGGAGCACAAAGCGCTGCTCTGTGTTTGGGAAGCCGTGGGGTTTTTCTCCTCGCCAGGGGTAAATGAGGAATCATCTCCTGTCTTCCCGGATTTTTATGACTTTTGGGTCGTGTAATGAGTCAGCTCTAATGGAGAAGTCCCGTGGAATTAAACAAGAGATGAAATCAATATGGTTCCATAGAAATATAATTGGGTTTTGTAGAGATTGCTCTTAAAAACCTATAAGGTGTAAAAGAAAATACGGCCTTATTGTAGTTTCCGAGCCATCATGTAACTGGGGTGTAACTATCCATTAAATTCTGCAGGATGGATCAAAAAATCCATAAGGAGGTTTTAATTCTCCATTAAATCCTATGGAAGAGCTGGAACAGAACCGTATTAATTTTCCCTGAGACAATGCTTCTTCCCTCCATTAGGCTGCAATCAGCTCAGGAGCAGCTCCATAGGCAGCAGGTGTAGTCACACGTGTGTGTTGTTATGGAAGTTTTCCAAAGTCACAACGGCTAAATAATGCTTTTTTTAAAAATGAAATTGTTGCACTTAACTAATGTTTTCCTTACCCCCTCCCCTTTTCGTATCTTTATTAAATAGGATTTGGCTTCGTAACTTTTGAAAACGAAGACGTGGTGGAGAAAGTCTGTGAAATTCATTTCCACGAAATCAATAATAAAATGGTGAGTGCTGGCGCTCGGCAGCGAGCCCTGAGCCCGTGTCCCTGTGCCCAGGGGTGGTGGCACAGCCCTCTGGGAGGGTGCTGGGCTCCTGCTGGGGGGAGCTGAGCCTGGCCCAGCCCCTGCTCTGTCCCCCGCAGGCTCAGGCAGCTGCCCCAGAGCAGCTTTGGGTGTGTGAAGCCACCGGGCTGGAGGAGGGTGTGAGTTCAGCCTCTCCAGCAGGGAACCTGGGTGAAGTTCCTCCTCAATGACAGGCAGGTCCCAGGTTGTGGGTTGCCACATGAAAGGGGGCATTTGTATTTCAATTGCTGCAGTAACTTTGATATTTTCGGCTAAAATATTCTTTTTCCCTTTGTCAAAACATCCTTTGCTTCTCAAATGTGTATTCAGATATGCATTGTATATTGGTCTGATATGTGTTCACAGACTTTAAATTTAATAATAGAGCTTTTAGTGTGGATAAGATCAAAGCAATCTCCTTGGCATATGCTGGAGGCCTGATTCAATATTTGACTTGCTAATTTTTCCCAGGGCACTGAAATAATATTCCTCATATTGTTCCTCCCTGCAATATGCATCTGAAATAAAAGTGAGGGTCCCCTTGGCCAAGTGTGGGCTGGGGTGGTGGGGCAGGGCTGGGGCAGTGCTCCTGCTCCTCTGGGGACTCTCTTGCTGCACGGGTGGGTGCTGTGGGCTTTTCCTGTCCTGTTGCCCCCCAGCCCCTCCTGCCCTGGGCTCTCCTGCCTGTCCTGTCCCCACAGAGCCTCACCTGAGAGCCTGTGGGGTGGGGGCAGGCTCCTTCCCTTTACAGAGCCTCTAAAAGCTGCTAATCTGCCTTAAAACCAAAGAACAGAGCAAACCCCAACCACCCCCACACGACAGACAAATTAATGGAAATTTAGGGATTGACTGGTGAGAGGGAAGAGCTCCTCTCCAGGATTTTCCTATCCACAGCAGGAGGGCACACTCCCTAGGTTCAGCCCCTGCCCACAGCAGGCTTTTCTCTGCAGCAGGGCTCAGCATGGCCCTGGGGAGCAGCTGGAGGGAGCAGCAGGTGCTGCTGTGCCCCAGGCAGGGACAGTGTTTGATGCTGCATCCCTGGATCTGCACCCAAGGGCTGGAAAAGTCTCCCCTGGCTCCTGGCATCTCCTGAGAGGGGAGGAATGGTGTGGAGCTCTTGGGAGGGTTCCTTCCCACGTGGAGGCTGCACAGGAAGGTAGCAGGGAGCATGGAGGGTGGGACAGGATGAGAACACACAAGGAACAACAGAAAGAACAAGAGAAGCAGTTTTGGGTGTTGGTGTTTGTTGTTAGGTAATTAAAATATCCCCTTCCCACTCCTGTGCCCACTCAGTGCCCCCTCCGGGTGCCACCATGTTCCCTTCTCATCACTGCTCAGCTCTGATTCTGGAAGCTGCCCACGAGCCGGGGGATGAGACACGATCCTGTCTTGGGACTGAGTCATTGCCCTGCTGATGTGTCTGCAGTGAATTCCAGCCCCTGCGGGGGCCAGGGAGCTGGCAGTGACACACAGCTGGCTGGGGGCAGCCTTGGGGTCGTGCCACACTTGGATCGTGTCCCCCTCTGTCCCTGAGCCGTGGAAGGGATCAGCTCTCACAGCCCAGCCCGAGGCCGTGGGGTTTGCAGCAGTTCAGGGAGTGGGACTGGGACAGCCTGTCCTCATCCTCAACCCTGTCCCCATCCCTGTCCCCATCCCCAGGCTGCTCAGCTGGGACACCCACAGCTCCCTGGGCTTGGGCTGGCCCTGAGCTCGCTCCTCCTCCTCTCCTGAATCGTTTCCCCAAACGTGGGGGCAAGCAAAGGGCAGCAGGGTGGCTGCTCCCCAGCCTATTTCCAGCTCCAGCCTCCCCGGCAGGCTATTTTTAGCTCTTCCATTCTGCTTCTGTTGCCATCCGTAAAGCCTAGAATGTCAAATGTGATATTAAACGAGCAGTAGGACAGTGAAAAGAAAATGCCAGCGAGGTATTTAATAAATGGAAGTTGGAATTTACGTGGGAGGCCAAAGATGCTCCAAACGTCGCAGGGGGACAATAAACCCAAACGAGCTGTCCTCAGATTATTGTTCCTTTGACAGGAGCAGGCTGCTTTGCAAAGAGACACCTGTTTTTCTAAGCAGAAGTGAAAGTAGCTGGGAAAGAAACGTGATGGAGTCATTATTTTCCCTTAGATCCCACAGTGGTGGGGTGATTCACGTCCTGGGTACAGTGCTGGTGAGAGGGGTGGTGAGCTGAGCCTGGAGTCACGTCAGGCTCTCAAGCAGCTGACAGAAATTCTATTCTAGAACAGGCTCTGACACTGCCCAGCACCTGTGGCTCTTCCTCCCTCTCAGGATGGGATCTTGCAGGTTTTATGGCCCTTGGGCACTTCAGGGATGGGGCAGCCACAGCTTCTGAGGGCAGCTGTGCCAGGGCCTGTTCCATCAGCAGACCCACGAGTCAGTGCCTTTTTTAAAATAAAACCTCTCTGCTGGTGCCTGGTGTGGCTTGCCGTGGTGTGAGTGACACGTAGTCCCCAGGGGATGGGAGCCCACCATGAATCACACGTTGCTGGCACAACAAAGTCTCCTTGTCTTTGGGTGGCTCAATGGGGGTTTGTGCATTGTGGGTATTGCACATTCTGCTTTCCTCAAAATAGCCCTGGCTTCCCTGGAAAGCTGTTAACCAGGGGTTTGTGAGATCCTGGGCTGAGAGCTGACAGCCTGTTTTGTTGTGCTGGGTATAAGAGGCTTTTCACTCCCTGGCTCAGCCCTCCTGGGTTCCCCTGGCTGAGACTGCTCCGCTTGACCCAGGAGTACCCCAGTGTAAGGTTAATTCTCCAAACTAGACTAAACAAAAATAGTGAATTTTAGTTTCCCTGCCTTTTTTTTCCTTTTTTTTTTTTTTTTTCAGCCTTAGAGTTAAACCTTTCTTTGTTGGGCTGCTGAAAGTGTAGCACATCCTCATACAAGGAGGTGGAAAAAATCTGGAAATTATTAAGATGCCCAGAAACGCTGAATTGAAAGTTTGAGTGAGGTCCAGATGTGTGTACAAAGACCCTTATCAGGCAGCTCTCAGGGGCAGTGGGGTATGGAGCTGAGCCCTGACTCATAAAAGCATTTCCATTTCCTCTTGGAGCAGCCCCACTGCATGTCCTGTCACGTGTGACATCCCTGCTGCCTCCAGGGTTTTCCCCTGGAGGTAACTGTGGCTTTGGAATGGTTCTGGCCATCTCCATCCCCTTGCCTGTAAGGTCTGGATTCTGGCAGAAGAGCAGCCAGGCCCCTTTTCTTCCTTCTTTTGCTGTTGATGAAGAGGCACCATCCAAGCCCCCAGTGTATCCCATCCACTGTTGTGGTGCTTCACTCCTGTTCCAGCATTGTCCCAGTTTGCTGGTGGGATGGTGCATGGGCAGCTTCCCAGAGCTCCTCCTGGTCTGGCACTGCTGCCTGGGCAGTGTGGCAGTGCCCCTGGGATGGGCTGGGCTCAGGCAGTCTCTGTCCCAGGACAGCAGAGCAGGGCCACACTCCCAGTCCTGTGTCCCACTCATCATCCCTGCCATGGAGAGAGTGTGCCTGGATAGCAGAGAATCTTCTTGCTCTCCATATGGGGTATA
Source organism: Thryothorus ludovicianus (assembly GCA_013397245.1). Classification (NCBI taxonomy): domain Eukaryota; kingdom Metazoa; phylum Chordata; class Aves; order Passeriformes; family Certhiidae; genus Thryothorus; species Thryothorus ludovicianus. The sequence goes on from VZTB01007075.1 coordinate 139,679, forward strand.
TTTGTTTACAGAGACTTAGCAATTACTTTTCTTTCCTACTGGTGACTTTTGCTCCCCTTTAATCCTGGTTAAAAGCCCTCAGCAGCTCTCTGCCATCCCCTTTGTATCCCGGTGTGCTCTGGAAATCAGAAGTGGTGCCAGGCTCACAGAGAGCAGCAGTGGGCTGGGTTATGGTTGCAAAAGCTCATTACCAGGTTATTGTTTCTGATGGTGCTAATCCAAACTTCATTTCCCTGTTAATTGTCCATCCATCCAGGCTGGGTGGGTTTTATCCTCCTGACTGCAGCACCAGGGGTGTGAGGTGTAACCAGTGCTGCCATGACAGAGATGTGGCTGTGAGATGAAGGGATGTGACACATTTCTGGTGCTGCCCCTACCATCTGAGTGGAGGAATCATCTGGGCAAACTCCTGTTAAATGGTTAAAAGCCAGAAGAGCAAAGTTAGAGGCACAAGGCTCCAACCTGTGGCTTCAGCCCTGAGCCCCTTGATGCATCCCCGCAGCCCCTGCAGTGCTGGGCTGCACCACTGCACATCACCCATGCACATCAGAGCATGGCCTGAGCTGTGGAGCCCTCAGAGTGGGCTGGGATAACTCCAGTTAGCTCCAAACCAGTGCCAGGGCAGCACAGGGGCTGTCTGCTGGGGGAGGTGGCAGTGCCTGAGCAAGGATGCACAGGGAAATGCTGTATTTCTCCTTTTTCCTGGGAGAAAGGGCTGGCTGGGAGTCCTGCATGTCCCACTGGCAGCAGGGCATTGGTAGGATCTCCACGTGGTTCCAGTGGCATTGAGCAACTTCCAAAGGCAGCAGGAGTAACTGAAAGTGAAAGAATGCAGATCCTTTATTAATAGGGTTTACAGAAATTTTCTGCTGGGTAGAAATATTGATTCTTTATTCCTATTTTAAAAGGAGCTTTTTGTAATGATCACTGGGAGTCGTTCTCTGTTATCGATTGCAGTGGAGCCCTCCCTCCATTCATCCCGCTCCCACGAGTGCCAGGTTCCCTTTCAGGAACACACAACTTCTTAAATCAGCACTTCTGTCATCTTCGGGGGGCTGCCGTGGGTGGTTAAAGACACACACACGTTTGCTCTTTCAGATCTGGTTACGCTGTTCTGGAAGTTCACCTTTGAGGGGGAGGAGGTGTGGGGAGGCAGATGCTAAAAATAAACCTCCCCCCCCTTAAGTAGATCAGGTCTGCATTTGACATTTACATGGAATTCATTTGCATCTCATTTGTACGTGTTTCTGCTCAATAGGTAGAATGTAAGAAAGCACAACCTAAAGAAGTGATGTTTCCACCAGGGACGAGAGGAAGGGCCCGTGGATTGCCGTACACCATGGACGCTTTTATGCTAGGGATGGGAATGTTGGGTAAGTGCCACAGCCCCTGCAGCCTCTGCTGTCCCTGCTCTCCAACCCCTCAGCCACAGAGGTGAGCAAATCCCTGCACCTGCGTGGGTGCCAGGCTGAAACTTCAGCAGGGGTGGAGTGAAGAGNAAATGGATGTTTTAAATAGCCTGTTTTACTCTTACTCGCAAAAATAGAATGATGAAAGATGCAGTGTGTTCATTCTGACTAAAAATGATCTCTCCCCTTTTTTAGAGGAATTGAGTCACACATTATTCCCCTTCTTTTAAAGGTAGCTTTGACAGTTCAGCATAGATAATTGAAAATCTTGCTGGTTCTTAAATGGCATGGATGGAGGAAGAGGGGGGATGTGTAACAGGACAGGTCGCAACAATAATTACAAGTTTCAAGGAGATGGAATGGTATTTTAGTCCTGAGTATTGTGTCCAGAAAATACTAATTAAATGGGATAAATGATATTTAATGGCAAATTCCTATTTGTGCACGAAGTCTATTTAGTTATAATTGGTTCTCATTTGTTTCTGCCTAGATAATTCTTTCTAAATAATGTGACAACCCCAGATACTCTGTCCTCGGCCAAAATGCTGTTAATCCATTGCCAATATTTTTTTGTAAAACACCATATATTTTAAACTTCCTGCTCCCTTTGTATCCCTGGAGTTCCCCTCAGCTGTCACCTCCTGTGTCCATGAAGCATGTGGGGACAGGAGGGCAGTCTGGAGGTGTCCCCAGGCAGCAGTGAGCCATTCCCAGCCAGGGCCCCCCTTGGGGATGCTTTGGCTTTCCTCCCCCGGGTTTGGATGATCCCAGAAACTGAGCACAAAGCCCAGCCTTGGAACCTGGCTGCCCCGAGCTCTGCTGAGCAGATTCAGGGGCTTGGCTGAGATGCTGGAGGACCCCAGAGCCCCTGGGTCAGGTCAGAGGACTCGGTTCCTGCAAGGATCAAGCTGTTCCACTGAGGTGTCTGACACCAGGCACTGCTTGATTTGATAGGAAAAACTTGCTGCCATGTTTGCTTTATCTCTGAATTAATAGTGCTTCTGTTTGTGTGGCTGGAGCAATCCATTCCTGGGATGTGTAATCAGGTTATTTCAGCTGATCATCTGTTCTGCTGTCCCCACGCTCCACCACCACCCTGCCCCACAGTGTTTGGAAATCACATTTTGTGCTTAAAATATTTATCTTGCTCTAGTCAGCTCGTGATTTCGTTACCTGTGTGTTCCCAGCGTGCCTGAGCCAATGTTCTTGATTTCTGCTCTTTCTCTTCCTTTTCCCCCTGTGCTGCCTGAGGTGGAGTGTGGAGGTCTGTGTGCCACTGTGCTGGCCTGTCCTGCTGGCTGCAGGAGGAGAGAGCCCAGGTCACCCTGGGCAGCCAGAAAGGTCCCTGGCATCATCCTCCACCCTATGGCCTCAGCCCTTTTCCTTTCACTGAGGGAATGGAGCTGGAGCCACCCCCGTGTCCTGAAGGGAAAATTCAGCCCCCAGGTGCAGAGTGAGTCCATTCCCAGTGGGGCTGTGTCTCTGGAAAAGGATCATCTCAAGCTGTGAGGATTAAGGAGAGAAGCCCTCAGTGTGTGGAACTGCTCCGAGGAAGAGCTGGGGCACCTGTTGGTCCTGCTGCAGTGGGGGCACCTTGACCAGTGCAGCTCCAGCCAATCCCACCCTGCTCTCCCTGCATTTCAGATCAGGGGGACTGGCTGAGCATCACTGATTGATCCATGGTGAAGGCCAGATGCTTCATTATCCACTCGAGCTGCTTTTTCATCTTCCAAGTTCCTGCTTGCTACCGTGGCACCGCGTTAAATAATTAAGTGCTAAACAAGGAAATTGCAGCACAGGAGAGCAGAGCTGCTGCGTGGCCGTCAGGAACCCCCAGTTTCAAAGGCTGCAGGGCCCATCCCTGCAGGAAGAGGGGCATAATTAACCCATCAAATGATCAGGCACAGAGTTCCATCGCCGCCACTGCCGAGCGTTCTGTGGGGCCTCACGAGGCCAGGTCAGGTCTGCCCTGTGTCTTCTGTTCCGTGCCCAACTGGGCTGAACCAGAGCAACTGGGGCTGCTCTGGAAGGATTTTCTTACCTGTTTGCAGAAGCCCTTGCTCAAGGTCACCTTCTCCAGCTGCTGTTCGTGGGCAGAGGAGGGAATCGGAGGAACGAACGCACGAGACACCCCAAAGGAAGGAGCGGGGAGCGGCTCCCTCCAAAGCTATTAAGGAAGTTGGTCTTTTTCATTAATCACAGCCTCCCCAAGGAGCCTGCAGCAGCCAGGGTCTAAAGGTGCACAGGCAGCCGCTTCTGTGATGATTTGGTTGATTGGAGCAAAATTAAAGTGTTCTGGAAGGATTTTTTTGACTCGGAGAGCGCGGGCAGGCTGAGCCTTGTGCCAGGACGGCTGCTGGGCTGGCTGGGGCTCGGGCTGCTGGTGGGACACGCTGGACTCAGGGAGAGCAGGAGCTTTAGTGAGCCTCTGTGCATGAAGAGGGGAGCAGATTCAGTGCCACTCATCTCCCTGTCAGCCCAGCCAGCAGGAAGAGCTGCTCCCCAGCCCCTTGGATGCTCACGGACAGGCCCTGTGTGCCCCTCTCTGTGGCTGAGTGGGAGCAGTTTGAGCGTCAAGAAACTCCCTCTGTGCCTGGAGCCTCACACTGGCACGTGGCCCTGGTGTGCAGACAGCAGCCCTGTCACCCGAGGGCCTGTGGGTGTCCCAGCACTGCCCCAAAGCTTTTTGTGCTCACTTCAGGTCTGTGCCTGAAAACTTGAGAAGAAGAGAGCAACAGGAGCAGCATTGAGATGGTTTCTGTCTCCCCTGTCCTCTGAAGCTGCTCTCTGTGTCTGGGACACTGCAGACACCACAAGGGTGACACACAGCTCTGGAGGTGACCCTGCCTTGAGCTGGGGCTTGCAGCACTCATTTCTCCTGGTGATGGGCATCATCCTGGAACTTGATGTTAAAATTGGGCTCCTTTTAGCTTGCAAACCCCCACGGAGATGGAAGCGCTCAGCCCCCAGGCTCCCAGTGCTGGAGTGAAGTGTGGAGGGAGCACGGATTTGGGAAGGTCTCTGGCAGGGCTCTGTGTTCCTGCACACGCTCAGTCTAGGTAGGCTGAGCTCATGCATAAAAGAAGCTTGTGCCCTTCAAAGAAAGTCATTCCTTTTTCCACCTTTTTCCACTGTTCAGTGGAGTAGCAGCTGCAACTCAGAGCAACATTTGGAGACAACAGCTTCCTTGCATTTTCTGGAGCATTTGAACTAATTTTGCACGGGTCCCCTGGCTCCTGTGTGCTCAGCATCCCCACATATTGACCATTATTGTCCACCTCATCAACAGATTTTAAAATGAAAAGACATTTCCACAGCCTGGGCAGGAGCTGGGTAGAAGCAGTGGTGTGAAAGTGATTGGAGTTCTGCTTCCATGGACAGGAGAGTCTTGCTTTGAAGGAGGAGATCCAGTCAAAACTTGGATTTTTGGTTTACTTACAAGGGATTGGTCACTCCCCAGGACTACCAAGGCAAATCAGCTTCTCAGTGCCCAGTGCAGGGTGAGGATGGCACCTAATGGGGGTGTTGGGTAGGTCAGCATGGCCAGCATTTGGCCTGATGAAGCATCCACGTGTGCATGGTGTTAAACACCATTGATATTCAGCCAGGCAATGTCCCCACGAGGATCAGGCTTCGAGTCGTTAGAGCAGAGCTGGGCACTGCAGCAGTAAATGAAGAGGAAAATTGAAGTAATGTTGTATTATAAATTTATGATTTCATCTGCCTGACTTTGAGAGCGCTGAGTGCTGGCGGTGCCAGCAGAGCCCCCAGGCAGCTTGGCTGGTGCTGTGACTGTCAGGCACAGCCAGGTTTGGCCAGGGGCAGCAGGGCTGGCCCGGGGTCAGAGCCAGGACCTGCCAGGGCTGGCAGCAGAAGAGGTGACATCCAGAGCACTGCGGGCAGCTGCTGTCCCCCACCGTGCTGATGTGGCTGGGGCAGCCACACCTGCAGAGCTCAGGTGCTGCCCAGCACGTCAGTCCCTGTGCCCTGACGCTTGTGGGCTGACAGATCTGCTTCAGAACTGCCTGAATCAGAACAAACTGAATTCTTCCTCCTGGCAAGGAGAGAGGGGCTGCGGTCGGACACCGCAGAGCGATTTTTCAGTGGTGTTAATGGCGCTACTTACTTAGCAAACAATCCATTTATCAATAGCGTTGTGTAAAAAAAAAAAAAAAGAGAGGAAAGGAGAAAAGGTTTGTAAAGCTTAACTCTGAAAGAGCTGATTTAATGACAGAGGTGATTAATTTCTAAGGGAATCCAGCTGTTGAGCTGTGAAAGGAGGGCTAAGCAGTGTGTACATATCGCCGAGCGCTGTCCGGGGCTGCCTTCGCCTGGCACGGCTTAATCCCATCATCAGAATTCATCCAAGCATTTTTATCTTCCAGTTCTAGATTATGATTAATAGTATGGTGCGTTGTATGTATAAATCTGATCGGAAATGGAGGGGCTTGCTGCAGCAGGAAAACAGCTGAGTGATGGATGAGTGTATTAAAGGATAAATAAAAGCACAGATAGGAGCCCCCCAGAAGAGCCATTCGGCTGAGCGTGTTCTGGGGCTCCAGCCCAGCTGCTGCCAAGATTCCCACTGACTTCAGACAGCAGGAGAAAACTTTTCCTGCTGGTTTCTGGTTTTGGAGAGGCCTGGGCTGACACCGAGGCTCACTGGGGACATTGTGTCGTGTTTGGTGCGCTGGAATTGTGCAGGGTGGTGCCTGTTCTTAAGAAAACTGAGCGAGGAAATGTTGAGGATCAGTGTGAGGTTAGAATTTTAGGAAACCCCCTGAGTGTACAGGACACCTTGGGACATCTGGGTCAGAGCAAATTGCCACTGTGGGGCCAGAGAATGGCTGTGGGGAAGTTAAAACAGGGGGTGTCACAGTGTGTGACCCCATGGCTGCTGCCACCCCAGCACAGCCAGGGACCCGAGGGACACCCAGCACATTCACAGACACGAGAGTGGAGCCAGCAGAGTTGCCACCTTGCGCCTTCACTGAGGTGTTTTTATTCACAAAATGCTCTCAAGTGAGTTTTTCTCCTAATAAACCTCCCCAGGCTGCCCGAGGTCGGCTGCTCTGCCTCAGAAGGGGCCTTCAGAAGCACCTCAGCAGCTTCCTTTGACTTTCTTGAAAAATTAAAAGCTCTTTGACTCCCTGGCTCGTTGCTGCTGCTGCCTCCAACTCTTTGATGTGTTAACTGTTGTCCTTCACACTCCCGGGATAAAGAATTACTACTACCTTAATCTCCAACTGTCAATAGCTCTGAAGCAAAGTACATTCATTGTAAGCTCTCCAAATGTCAGAGCAAACCCGTGTTATGTGTTTAGCCTTAGCATTTGGCATTTACTCTTCCAGCTAACAAGTATGCACAGTCCTTGGGCTCCAGACACCAAAGTGCATGTTAATTACCAGAGTGACAGGGCTCCTGCTCGGAGCGGGGCCAGCGCCGGCAGCTCGAGATGTTTCTATTCAGGATAATGATGAAACCTCTCTGCAGTTTGGCATGAGCAGAATAAATCTGATTTTTTAATACTTGCCGTAAAATTAGGTCTCACCCATCCTCCCTGTCGTTGTGCGTTGTGTTAAAAAACAAACAAAAAAGAACCTTCAAAAAAAAAAGCCTTTCATTAATCCTCAAACTTCTCTCTCTCTCTCTTTTTTTTTTGCATTTCTGTGATCAAGGTTACCCGAATTTTGTTGCAGCGTATGGCCGAGGATATCCTGGATTTGCCCCAAGTTACAGTTATCAGTTCCCAGGTATGTACATTTATTTGCAGATTTGCTTCATTTCCCCTCTTTCCTTCTTTTTTTATTTTTTGTTTTATTTTATTTTTGGGGTTTTCTTTTCCTTTTTTTTAAGTCTGTAGCTGCAAGCTGAGACAGGCAAGTCTGCAGGGAGCATCTCACACAACAGCAATTTATTATTTTTTTTTCCTTTTACTATTTTAAAATAGACCTTCATAGCGACATATTCTCAACACATTTTTCCTAATGTATAAATTGGTACTGGTTATTTGAAAACAAACTTCTTAAATTAAAAAACATGAAAGCAAGAGAGATCACTGGAGAGCTGTTACCCTCCCTTTGATGGGTTTTTCCTTTCATAGATACTGTAGAGCTACACACAGACACGCACACGCACACAGGGACCCGCACACTGCTCCCCGTGCTGGCCTGTGGTAAGTGATGCTCACTTTTGGAGGGCACGGTCCCACCTTGCTGTCTCGGGGTCTGGGGTCCCCAGCAGCGGGGGCAGCCGTGTGTGGGTGCTGGGCTTCGGCGTCACTCCGCGTCCCCCGCCTCGGGCCGGGGGGGATTGGGGCTGAGGGCAGAGTGCTTTGGGCTGGAAGGGACCCTCAGGGCTGCAGCAGGGGCACCTGGCACTAGATCAGGGTGCTGAGAGCCCTGTCCAGCCTGGCCTCGGGCAGGGGTCCGGCAAAGCCCACCCGAGGCCGCTGCACATCCCGCAGTGGCGCTGGCACCACGGGGACACGGGGCTCCCTTCCAGCCCAGGGCTGTCCCAGCAGCTGCAACAAGCAGAGCAGTGGCTTTGCTGTGTTTGAAGCTCCGTGGTGAGGGGGCCCCTGAATTCCTCATGAGCAGGGCCTTGTGCTCCTCACAGCGCAGGGGTGGGAGTTTGGGGTAACGGGGACAGCAGTGACCGCCCTGCTGTGACAGGGAGGGGCAGGAGCAAAACCAGCACCCCACAGGAGAGCTTGGGTGAGGACGTGGACAGTGCTTGGGCAAATGTGGAGCCTTGTGTCCAGCCCTGGGGCATTAGGATGAGACCCTGCTTTGGGGAAATAGGGATTGTTGTCATCTGTAGGATGAGCAGGGTCCTTGTGGTGGGGTTGTTGTGCAGCTGTTTTTTGCAGGGCTGATAACACCGAGGGGAGCAGCGCTGTGAGGGTTTGTTTGTTTGAATTCACAAATGCCAGGGCTCTTCTGAAAGCTGAGCCACCTCTTCCCACCTGTGGTGCATTTTCCCACCTGGACCAGGCCAGGCCTGGAACAGCTGGGGTGTCAGGCACACAGCAGAGCTGCTGGGGTGGCACAGTGCTGGTGGGGACAAGGCAGCTGCCCCAGGTCCGGTGACACCAGCTCTGGTTCCGCTGGAACCAGCGGGGCACTCGGGTCTGGCAGGATTGCAGAGGTGAGGAGGAGGCTGCAGCAGGGGTCTGTGTGTGTCTCACACTCTGAGTCCTCACAATTCCATGTACCAGCTGATGGATACACAGGCACTGAAGGAGAGACACCTCTGATAGGTTTAATGTCAGGAATCAGCAGAGCTTAGATGAGTTTAATTATAAACATGTCTAAAGTGAACGTGTTTGCTCACTGACAGCAAAGGCACCCTTTGACTCAGCCCCTCCTTAGAAGTATTTTTATAAAGGGCCTGTTTTTATCAAAGCAGGACTTGCAGTTACTGCCTGGTTATTTTCAGTCTCCTGCAGAGATTGAATATGGGGGAAAAAAAATCCAGGACTGTCCCCACCAGAAGGCTGTGGGCCACTGTGGGAGATGCTCAGGGTCCTGTCTCACCTTGTTGGGTTCCCCTGCCCCGAAGCTCTGCCCCTGCTCCCCTCCTGCTCGGATCTGTTACTCCTTAGCAGCAATCTGAAGCTTTCCAGAGTTGTTGGGAGTTTCTCAGGTGCTTTGGGGCTCCGGGATCACAACCCGTGCCTGGCCCGAGGGGTGTCCCTGTGTTTGGGGCACAGAGCCCAGTGCCACAGCTTGGTGCCAGGGAGCCTTTCAGGGCGAGCTGCCAGGTTCCAGGTGTCAGAGCTGTGATTTGGAGGGAGGAGGACGTGGCTGTGTCTGGAGGGTGCCTCCTGCCCCGGGTGCACAGAGAGGTGTTCAGCCTCTCTCCGGGCTGCTCCCGGGGGTTTGGCACAGCACAGTCCTGTCCTGCTGTCCTGCCCGTGCTGGGGTCACCCCACAGGGCTGCCACTGGCACTGTCCCTGCCCAGCCTGTGCTGCCCAGTTACTGCTTCAGTAAATTAAAGCCAGAAAAAGGAGTTCCCTTCTCATGGAACTGTCCTGATGGTTTTTCCTGTTGTCCAAGTGAATGAGGTACAAATGCCAGATCCCCTATTTGCATCCCCATTCCCTTGGTGTCCCTCAGGGGCTGTCCCACATCCCCTCCCACATCCTCTCCCACATTTCCTATGGCATGGGACAGCCCCAGGGACAGGACACACAACCCTTTGGCAACTGCTCTATCTCCTCCCATCCCGTTGTTCCTCCCAGCCCTTCCTCATGCAGTACATTGCCTCTTTTTTTTTATTATTTTAATTTCAATCACCCCCTTTCTTTTGCTCTTTTTTTTTTTTTTTTTTATTTCTGGGACTTATCTTTTCAGTTTAATCTATTAATTTCTGTTCTTATTTCACTTTGCAGACTATTTGCCGATTTCACAAGACATAATTTTTATCAACTAGTTCTTAAAGATGCATAACAAATTAATCGGGGTTTACTACAGTGCTAATGAGAGAGAGACAGACAAAGCCTGGGTGGTCCATGTTTAATATCAATGTCCACTGAAAAATTGCTGCTCTTACTGGCTGGTTTGATTGACTGGACTTTTTTATTTTATTTTTATTTTTTTAAAGGCTCCATATCCTCACTGCTTTGAGTTTGCTTTTTTTAATTTTTTTTATTATCTTTTTTTTTTTTCCCCTTCCTCTTTTTTATGAGTTTTTAATGCCCACTTGGAATGTAACTCACAAGGATGGGGTCAGGGGCGTTCCGAAGGCATGACTTCTCACAAACTTTTTACAAATCATTTTACCAACGGAGCAAGAGGGAATGATTTGGGTTGATTTGGTCTCACAGGCGGCCCCAGAGAGAGTGACTGGCACTGTTGGTGACGCCCAGCAGTAGCACAGATCCCATCCAGGGAGGAGCAGCTCCTGTCCCTGGGACCCTGTGGTGTCACAGCCCATTCGTGTCACACCCCACAGGTGTCCCCTCCCTGCCCTGGGGGCTCCTGGGGAGCTGCCACCATCACAGAGGGCTGTGCTGAGATGCCACCAGGAGAGGGGCTCGGGCAGCTGCTGCCCCCAGAGCAATTCCTGCCCCTCTCCCAGAGCCAGGTGTCCCTGTCAGAGGAGGTGTCCTGTCCCTGCCACGGCAGGGGTGCCACTGGATGGCCTTTAAGGTCCCTTCCAACCCACACCAGTCTGGGTTTCTCTGATTCTTTGGTCCCATCTCTGACCAGCCAAGGTCCTGCACGCTCCCTGCAGCTGCTTCTCCTGCCAAGCTTTGCTTGCAAATCATGGGCAAATTTCCTGAATTCTGGCCGAGCTTTCCCTGCTTCAGCTGCGTCACCCTGCGCCTGTCCCCTGCCCCCAGCTCGCAGGGGAGCTGCACAGCTCCATCCATTGGCTTTCACAAGACCAGATTTGGGCTTTTGGGTACAGAACACACATTCTGTTCAAGCTCTGCTCTTGCTGAAGCGTTGCTGCCCACTTGACAAGTTTGTGAGAAGTTCGTTGCATGCTTACAGTAGAACTGTAATGCATTTTAATGTTTGTTAATCCACTTGTTTAAAATGTCGGTGTCAAAGGCTCTACAATCCATGGCTGTGCTGTTCATTTCATTAAAGATGCTTGATGTAATACTTGGGTAGTTTTCTTTTGACTTTTCTGCAGGCAATAGCTTTTTTTAATCTGTATGGCTTCTTATTATTTTGTTTGGGTTTTTTTGCTATGAATTGCTTTGCTTTTGTGAACTTGTCTTAGTGTGCATGATTTGCAAACATTTCGGCTATTGTGAATTTTCTCATTTTTTGTAAATAGTCCATCTGTGCTTTTTTTTTCTCTCTTTTTTTTTCTTTTTTTTTTTCTTTTTTATGACTTTTTTCCTGTAAGTAACTGAGGTAGAAAATAATAATAAATTGTTTACAACGGATCTACTGTGTTGCTGCTCTCTTAGCTTGCAATTTCAATATTTTGGTTTGGACATCCCAAATAACCAGTACCAATGACAGTTGAATAAAAGAATAAAACAACCATCACTCAGAGCCTGTGACCCCACTGTTTGAAGAACCTGCAGAGGAGCAGTTACATTGTGAGGTGTGTTTACAGCAAAAATTACACCCCAAAAAAAAAAAAAGACAAAATGCACTCCTAACAGGAGGGAGAGGAGATTGCAGCATCCCCACTGGTCCTCCACCACTGTGGTGGGATGTTCCTGCACTGTCTTTATCCCAGTTATATTTTCTCCCATCATCACCTGAGTGTTTGGGGATTGTCGAAGTTTCATAGAAGCCTTCAGGTTAGAAATTTAAATTATTTATTTTAATTAAGGATTTGTTTGCTTGTATGTTTGTTAAAGCTTATTAAAACCTTTGTATATGGTGAGAGGTGAGAAAAACAAATATTTTCACAAACTTTGCAGAGCTCAGGGAAATACATTTGCTTATTAATGCTGGTGCTGCAGTGGCCACGAGCTCAGCCTTGGGTCACGCTCCTGCAGTGCCTGGGGCAGTGGAAATGCAGCACGAGGTGGTTCAAAGTCTCAAACTGATGGGCTTTGTTACTGTGAGAGCATTTAAAACAACTTTCTGCTGAGCTTAATTCAGTTTCTTTCCTGCTGCCAGTCCCAGTGTTCACCCATCAGTGCTGGGCAGGGGGGATCCTGTGTAGGGTTATGTGTGGTGCTCACCTAGGAGGTAACAACTAGAAAATAGGAATTTTCCAGGTGAGGAGAAGGAACTGGTGCCAAAGATAAGGGGAATTATTATGTTATGCTTAAGGCTTCTTTGTCATAGTGTCTTGAGAGGAGGAGGAGTTCCTGTGTCTGGGGTTTAGGACACCCCAGTGCAAGTTCTGTGGTTAATGACCTCAAAGGGGAGTGCAGTGGGGGTGCAAAAGGATGTGCTTGCAGCATCCCAAAAAGCCAGCCACTCCCTCTGTGCCACGTGCAGTGGTGTAAAACAGCTGGCCTGGGGCACCTGGGACTGCCCTGGCCCCAGGACACACTCCCCTGCCCTGGAGCACCCAACTTCCCACTCTGCTGAAGTAAAGTGATTTTAAAGTGCTGCCTGTACATGGCTCCTGTACCCACAGGGAGTGATGAAGTCTGGATTAATCGGGGTCAGCTCTGTAGAACACTCTTCAAGCACTGTTACACGAGTGTAAGGCTTGTAGAACATTTACTAATGGGAGCAAAGTTTGTCTGGTCGTGATACTGGAATGATCAAACGTAGCGCTCAGAAAAGGAGGGCCTGGTGGCAGCTGCAAAATAGGAGGAGGAAATGTAGAACCTACTTTAAATGGTTCAGTTAGTTAAGCTTTGTAACAAGAGATGTGGAACGAAGCTGGAGATTTTTCTCCCTCCTTTGTCTAACCCTTTCTTAACTGCTTAAATCTGCTCTGCTCTGCCCTGCACTGCATGCCTTGTTTCCACCTAAACACATCACTGCATCTGCATGGCATCCCTGCGTTACAGAGTGCATTTGGAATCTGTTGGAACCACCTGAGTTACCTCTTCTCACCTCTCCATCCCTGAAAACAAAGACTTTACACTGGACCTGGTTTAAAATTAAGCTTTTGGGTGTTCTTTTGCTGAGGAGGGGCCGTTCCCATTGCAGGCGCATCCCTGGAGGGAGGAGCAGCTGGAACTGCAGACAGCAAACTGAGAAATTAATATAGCAGAGCCCATAAATCTCCAGCCAGAAGGTTCTCCTTCAAGTTCTGCTTAGATGATTGTGTTTTGATGCAGGAAAAAATGGTCTCTAGGGCTGTTCTCTGAGTCCAAGCAGAGCTAAAGCACCTTTGCCTTTTAGGCACTGTTTTTCTGAGAAAAGCTGTGGGTTTTTGATGTTGCAGAATTGTGTAAAATGCCTTTTTCATCTTCTATTTCCCCCTTCCCCTTAAAGTAATCTTATTGTTAGATTTAGGGTGAGATTTTCCAGAGGGAAGCTGTTGGTCTGTGTGGAAGGTCCAGCTCCCAGCACTGTTGGTGGCAGCAGAGTGTGGCCAGTGAAAATGGAGCCTGTCCCCCTTTTCCTGCCCCATCCTCTCAATGTGAGTGAGGCTGCTCTGGAGGTTTCCCTAAATACCATGTCTGGCTGAGGCCCAAAACTGCCCAGGCCCCTCATTAGGTTTTTCTCCACTTAAAACTTGAGTAACTGAGAAATAAGAACATCTTGAGCATTGAACTTGAGCAGTGATTGTCCTGTTCTTGGCTGCTCACTGATCTGTGCCTGGTGTTAGAGGCTTTAAAACTTGAGGTTCATTGCCCTGAAAATGAGTGATCCTGAAAGGGCAGAGAGGAGAGGAAAGGAAAAAGAATGCAAACCTGCTGGTGTCTGTAGAGGTCTTTGTGTTTTGGGGTGATGCTGCAGCTCCAGAGTGATGGTTTCAGCTGTGAACAGGCCACAGCTGCAGTGCCCAGGAGGGTTAATGAGAGCAATTACTCACAGGAGTAAAGAGGCGTAACACAAACACTCGTGTGGGGAGGAAAACATGGATAACCCTGCAGAAGGAGGATCGTGGTGTGGCAATGCCCATCCTGCTCTAAGGAATGAATTCTGTGTGTCCCAGCCAGCCAGAGCACGATGGCTCCCCTGCCTTGTGCCTCGGCAGAGACAATTTTCAACTAAAGCTGTTAAAAATTGGGGCTGGCGTTGCAAAGAACCTGACAGGATAGCACAGAAACATTCAAAGGTGAATGTTCTAGTAGCAGGGTTTCCAGCTGGCCATTGAGGAGCTTCCACGTCCTGCCTTGCCCAGGAGCAGTGGTGGTAGCTGCTGCAGCAATGCCTTGAAGATTTCTGGGCTCAGCATCCCAGTCCTGTCCTGGGACCTCTTTCATAATATGGATTATGGAATGCCCAGTGGCAGTTCCTCCAGTGAGGCACTGGGAAGGTCCCTGTGCCAGTGATGGTTGTGCTGGGTGAGCTGCACATGAGTGGTGAGGAGTTCCCCTCCCTCTGATAACCTTGTCCTGTGATTTACTGCCTTCTCTTTTATGAAGTTGCCGCTTTGTGTTGAATTTTTCCAGCTCCAGCCTCCAGACACGAGTTCTTTTTATGCCTTTGTTCATCGTCAAGGACCTGTCTTTAAATAATACTTACCCAGATAGTTGAGATCATTCATAAAAACTGAGACAAGCAGCTTAACCAAATAGCTCATTTTCTTTACCATCGGAGCAGCAGAAATGAGGCTTGAAGCAAATCAGTGCCACGTTGCTGAACTCCAAAGAGGTGCCTTAATGTGGTTCCATCTTCCCTGCCCTTGTTCATCCAGCAGCAGGTGACTGAAATGCAGAAATTCAAAGCAGCTGTGCTGCCAGGGGCCAGCGAGCTCCTGGGTGTTCCTGCCCCTGCAGCCATCGTTTCCTTTGTGCTTAACTTGTTGGTTAGAAATCTCTGGTAAGTGTTTGACTTTGGCCTGTGAAATGAGTTGTTGTGAGTCCAAAGGAGGCCACCAAGATATGAAAGGGATGGAGCATCTCTCCTACAAGGAAAGGCTGAGAGGACTGGAATTACTCATCCTGGAGAAGAGAAGGATTCAGGAGAGCCTGCAGGGAAGATGGAGACTCTTAACATGGGCCTGGAGGGACAGCTCAAGGAGGAATGGCTTCAAACTGCCAGAGGGCAGGGTTAGGTTGGCTATTGGATATTGATAAACTAAATCAGCTGCCAGCTTTTGCTTCCTGGTTTGTGGTTTTCTTGAATAAGTAGGTTTTTGTTGAACAAACTGTTTGCCTTTGAGAAGCTTCCCAGTTTTCAGTAGAGTGAAATAACTGCAAAAGGGTTATTGCACTTGAAATGCCACAGAATGATTATTTGGAGACAAACAAGGCTTTGTCTCACTGATGCATAAAGTAATTACTGGGCAGAAATGCACCATTCTCATCCTAAAAGCCATGGCCTGAGAGTCCCAGCAGCTGAAAAATGGGTCATTTACTGTACGTAAAGTGGAAGTGCCAAATCTCAAATTCACTGTATTTGGGATTCATTGTTTTGTTGGAATTCCAGAGTGGGAATATTTGCTCATCATAACATCCATCTGCAGACAGGCATTGGGGGTATCAGAGGTGGGACAGAGCTGGGACAGAGCTGGGACAGGCTGTGCCCTGGGTGTGTTCTGGCTGAAATCCCCTGATTTGCTGAAAGATTTTAACAGGGTTGTGTAATGCAGTGGGAAAAGGCAGGAAGCACTAAAGGGGTGCTGCAATACAGGACTCAGAGTAGGCTTGGAGATGCTACAAGTGTTCCTAGAATTGATCAAAACCTTAGGGAAGTACTGTCCTGCCTCCCTGGAGCCCTGCCCTGCTGTGCTGGCTCCTGTTCATCAGCTGTGGCACTATCCCAGCTCTTCACAATCCAGGGGCACTGGTGGGAAGCACAGGACACTCCAAGCAGGGCTTGTTGCTGCCCCGGGATTCCTGAGGACTTCGAGAAAGCTTCACAGAGTCTGCAATCAAATCCCAAGGAGTTAATTGCTACTAAACCGTGGTAATGAGTTGTGAATGTGTGGTAGAGCCCCGATCTTTGATCAGTTCTAGAGAACATTTGATTTCTCTGGGTGTATGTTCTTCTCTAAATATACAGCACTGAGTTGTTCATCTAAAGCTTGGAGTAGTAGCAGGTTTTTTTTCTTTGTCATTTGTGTTCCCTTATAGAAAGGGAGGGGGAGTGTGAGACAGAGAGCCTGGAAGATGAAGGTTTTAAACATAAAGGGATTGTTTTGGGACGGAGCTTTCCCTTGTGTGTGTTCACCATTAAAGACGACATTTTTGCCCGGTAAATTGGACCCACGCCTGCCTGCCTTCAAAAAAAAACTACCAGGCTCTTCTGCTTCATGGTTTTGAGTCTCTGATACTTTTGAAATGAAGCCTAAAGATCCTCCAAAGAGGATAACACAGCCTAATGGAAAGAATAATGCGAGCGAGAGCCCATCTGAAATGACAGCTGTGAGCCTGGTGCAGCTTTTCGGGCTGATCAAAGCTGCTGGGAATGCTCTGTGAAAAGGGGGGATCAGCCCCTGGGAATGCTCTGTGAAAAGGGGGGATCAGCCCCTGGGGATGCTCTGTGAAAAGGGGGGCTCACNGAATGCTCTTTGAAAATTGGGGATCAGCCCCTGGGAATGCTCTTTGAAAATTGGGGATCAGCCCCCCGGCTCCTCTCCCTGCTCAGCCTGCACATGAGTTCATATTCCAGCCTTTGCACTTCTTTCCTGAGAGATCAGGGGACCCTCCTGAAAGGCTGGGGGTCAGGTCAGCACACTGGGGAGCACCAGGGGTGTGAAAGTGAAGTGTTGGGGGGTGAAGGAGTGAAGGAACCTCTGGGCTCTATGTCCTCAGCACAGGGACCCCCAAACACCCTGCACAGACCCTCTCCTGCTTGTGTGTGAGCACTCCAAACACCCCATGGACACAGAGCAAGGGGGTTGCTTCTTAGGTGCAGTTCCATGATGGCTTTTATTTAATTCTCTGTGCCTGTTCCATGATTTTGGCTTTTTTCTGGAGTCAGGTGGCGATTTGAGCATCTCAGCTTCCATTTTTGTGTTTTAGATCCCTGTGCTCATTGATGAAGTCTGAGCATGAAACCTCAGGTGCCCAAGTGCTTTGGCCATTAAAGCAGAGGAAATTCTTTGCATGATATTTTTTGATGTAAGAACTAATCTCGTGATCTTTGTGCCCTTTTTCGTGGGTTAATTCCTGTTGTAGAGGATAGGGTTGTGTGTGCTTTGAGGATGTAGAATGTCTGGGGTCTTCAAAGGCTGAGCAGAGCAGGGCTGAAGGAGTTGGTGATTTCTCTTAGAGCCAGAGCTGCAGGAAGGGGTGCAGGTGGTTCTGGGGTTATTCCCTTGTGGTTGCCTTGAGGGCAGGAGAACTCAGTGATTTGAGATAAAATGGTCCCACCAGAGCAGGAGATGGTGAGATCTGGTGAGCCCCTAAAGCCCATGTGAAGACTGGCCCTGCTCAGGCAGATTTGTGCTTGCCAGATTTGTTCACAAAGCCCCTGGAAAATCTGCTAAATCCTGGGCTCCCACTGCAATGCCCAGAGCAAGACAGTGGGGCTGTGTGCTCCAGCCCAAACCTGCTGCTCCAGGGCTGTGCCATCCTGTGATCCCCTTTCTCCCAAACTCACCTGTGCCTTGGGGAGACAACAGCCATGGACTGAATCTGGAAGCTCAGGGCCAAGAACTTAACCCAGATCTGTCCATCTTCCCTCACTGCTTCACTGTTTAAAGTGAAACTATTGATGCAGGAAGCAGGAAAATTTATCTGTGAAAAATTGCACTTGGAACGCTGGGTTTGGCTCATTCTGAGCAATGAGAGAGCATGAAATTGCTGTGAATCCTCAGGGCTCTCCTGGGCAGTGTGGGAGCCCAGTGCAGAACGTTTATTGTAAAATGCCTTCTAATTGCAGTGCCTAAAGTGGGCACTGCTGGCCTTTGCAATGGCTCTGGGCAGCTGGGAGCAGTGGGCACACAAAGCACAGGGGTCATTTGAGCAGGAATCAGTGCCTTAAACAAACACCAGGAATGAACTGATCTCTCCCTCCACCCTTTTGATTTCCACGTGACTTCAGAAGGCTCAGAGGGAGTGGGGCTGGTGCTGGCCATGCTCCTGGTTGTCCAGGGTGGCATCCAGAGGTGCTTCTGTCACTGCTCCCCTTGGCTTCAAGACACTCTTGTCCAGGCACTCATTCCTAGTCCCCAGTTACCTCCAAGCTGCCTGTAAAAAATGAACTGGGAGGCTTCCAGCCACTTGGTACAGGGAGCAGACAGCCCACAGCCCTCTGTGGTCCTGGGGGTCCCCCCACAGCAACAATTCCAGTGCCACTGCTGTGTCCTGGAGATGCCTGCACCTCCCAGGCATTGCTGAGGGAAGACAGTGGCCCTGGGCCACTGTTGTCACACTCTGCTGGCTACAAGCTCTCCTTGTCCCCTGCTCCAGCTCTGGGAGGTGTTCCCAGTGCCCCACTCTGGGAAACCCATCAGGCAGAGCAGGATGGTGTCAGCTGCCCACCTCTGCTTGGGGGGGTCAGGAACAAAGAGCCCCAGAGGTGGCCCAGGGAGCTGGCTCGGTGCTGGCAGGTCACACAGCATTAGTGGCTCTGCAGCGGTGACAGGGACGCTGTTCCCAGCTGAGCCAGCCCAGGGACGTGGTGCCTGGCAAAAAGGGCATTTTAACAGGGGATCGATGGCTTTCAGTAGGTCAGATTGATCCAGGGATCCTCCAGTGATCCCTGGGAGTGTGTCAGAGAGGAGGGCGTTGCCAATCTCGATAATCAATCCCCGTTTGCATCTCCCGCTGCCGGAGCCCGCGGCGTTCCCGGAGAATCACTCTTGAGCTGTTTGGAGTGCCATGGTGCAGGGATGCTTTTATCTCAGAATTGGGATAAAAGCTTTCTTCAGGGGCGGAGGGATTAATTTTTCACACATCTGTCCACTGGAATGCAATAACGGAGCCTTTGTTCGGGCTCTTTCCGTGGAGCGCCTTCTCCACCCTTGTTATTTCACTCTTCTTTTGCATGGCAAAACTTTTTGTCCTGCATTTCAAATAGATCCTGAGCGTCCCTGGCAGCTGAACAAGAGAAACAAACTTTCCAGCTCTGTTTTTTGTGCCGTTCTCAGGGGATGCTTGGTGATTTGAAGGGTATTTGATTGCTTTTGGCAGAGGCATTTTTATTCCGTGGAAAATCCGCAGCCCCTCCGATCCCGTACGGACGGTTTAGGGAGCCCCTGGAGCCTCCAGATGAGAGATCTGCGGGTGGCCAGCTGGTCGTGGAGGTGCCATGGGAACGCTGAGGACACTGGGCAGGGAGGGACAGGGACAGTGCCAGCTCTGCTCCTGCCCGAGCCGCAGAGGGAGGGCCCGGAGCTTGGCCCGGCCGTGGCTCTGCATGAAAATGAAGCCCCAGAGCCTCAGCCCTTGTCCTGCAGATGCTGTCCTTGCTCTTTCGAGGCTGGTTTGACTCTTGGCACCAAACCCTTCTCACTCCAGCCCTGATCATGTGCCAAGGGACCCACCCAGGGTTGATGGCTCCATCGCCAGTGAGAGGGAGTTTAATGCTCAGGTTCCACACTGGTTGTAGCATCCCCCAGTCTGGATGTGCTTCCCCCCACATCCCACTCCACAGAGGCTGTAGCAGTTACCAGCAGACAGGTTCCCCAGGAGGACCAGGGTTGGCTGTGCAGTGCTTGTCTCTGCACAGGGAACACCAGCCTGAGGATTCTCTGCATACATTTACCTGTGCTATTTTTTTTTTCCCCCCAACAGCTGTATTACCATATTTAAATGCAAGTATGTCTTTTTTTGATTGATGTTTTAAGTAGCTTCAGGTTATTCTAGCCTAGTTCTCTGCTCCCTGCTCTGGTAGCTGAGCCATAGTGCTGAAGGTAGTGGGCTGTAGTGTGCTGGGCTCGCTCTCTCGCTCTCGGGCTCACTCTTCTCTTTCTCAGTGCCTCAGCTATTCTCCTGTGGTTCCTCAGCCTTGCAAAGCAGCTGTGATCGTGGTCCTGGTGCCTGCTCAAGGACCAGGTTCTACCATGGTGACCACCCCGGGCTTGTCCTGCTGGGTGGCAGGAGCAGTTGGAGCTCCCAGAGACCAGGAACCCTCCTGGAGTCGTTGACTTTGGGGTTTGGGGTTCTTGCTGATTGCCTGGACTTTGCCATTGCCCTCTTAAAATACATATATTGAAAGTCAGAATCTCTGGCAGATCTTTTGAATATTAATTAAGTAAATCTGCAATCTTGCTGGCAGCATTCCATTCCTCTGCCAGGGCTTGGTTCCCTGGAGCAGGGAGGATGTCATGGAGCTCCTTGATCTGCGGCTGGTTTGCTTTCAAGAGCTTTTTCCTTTCTTTCTTTCTTTTTTAAACCACATCCCATCGAATTTTTTCTGCTTGATCCCAGCAAATTTGTGATCTTGACACGAGGACCTCCTCATATTTTCCATTACTGCTTTGTCTATAGACCAGCACGTTATTATCACTTGCAAATAAGCCCTGAAGAGAATTCCCTGGTTGTTTGTGGGGACGCGAGCTGAGCGCTGCGGGCTCTGCCTCCAGCCTGTCCTCCTGGGCTCCACGGCTGAGCCCCATTCCTCCCATGCCCAGGGATTTTGTGCTGGCACTGCCTGCCTGGCCGTGCCCAGGAGCCCCATTCCTCCCGTGCCCAGGGGTTTGTGCTATCACTGACCTCCTGGCCATGCCCAGGAGCCCCATTCCTCCCGTGCCCGGGGGTTTGTGCTATCACTGACCTCCTGGCCGTGCCCAGGAGCCCCATTCCTCCTGTGCCCAGGGGTTTGTGCTGGCACTGCCTGCCTGGCCGTGCCCAGGAGCCCCATTCCTCCTGTGCCCAGGGGTTTGTGCTGGCACTGCCTGCCTGGCCGTGCCCAGGAGCCCTGTTCCTCCCATGCCCAGGGGTTTGTGCTGGCACTGACCACCGGCAGTGGACGCCCGGGCAGGGCTCGGCCGTTCCCGAGCCCGGTGGCCGCAGGTGGCACAGAGAGCCGGGGTGGCGAGCTCCTGTGCCCGCAGGGACTCGCGGGACCCGCTGGCCTCTGTCTTTACCCTTGTCCTTTTCTCCACGGCCAGGTTTCCCAGCAGCGGCTTACGGACCAGTAGCAGCGGCAGCCGTGGCGGCAGCAAGAGGATCAGGTAGGGGGGCCCGTGGAAGAGCAAACCCTCAGAGTGCAGGGTCAGGTAAAAGCTCTGTCGGTATTCTGTGTGGCTGCAGCTCTCCATCATTTCTCTGATTTTCCTCACACTTATCCTGGGGACCTGAAAACAAACAATCAAAAAAAAAAAAAGGAAAAAAATTAGAAAAAAAAAATAAGTAATCAATCCAAACCCAAACTACAAGCAGAGGCCACGGGGGCTGGAGCACCTGCAGGAGATTGGCGTGAGAACTGCCAAAACCAGGGTAGATATTCCAATTTGTTTCTTTCTTTATTCCTTTATTGCGTTGGTTTCTTTATTTGTTTGGTTTAAATTCGAGGCCCTAAAAGACACCCCAAAAAAGATTAATTTGTGTTTTCAGAAGAAAAGTTTTGGTTCCTCACAGGAAGCTGGGCTTGGGTTGAGGCAGTGGCAGCAGCTCTGGGTGCTCCCGCCGTGCCCGAGCTGCTGCCACCTCCTCCACCGTGGCCAGCACGGGGCATCCCCGTGGCGAGGGGCCGTGTCCCTTGGGATGGCACCAGCACAGGGCTGGCAGTTCACCATCCCCGCCTGCTCCAACCCCCTGCTTCCATGAGGAACCACAAAGCTTTTCTTCTGTCCTTTCTAAAAACTTCTCACTTTTTTTTTTTTTTTTTTTTTTCCCCTTAAGGGAAATAAAGAAATAAATCGTTGCCAATTGCTGTTAGTGCCTTAGGTTTAAATTTTGCTCGACACTTTGCTCAGGTGACAGCGTTCAGAGCAGCCCTCAGAGGGCCGTGGGCTCCCAGAGCAGGCCGGGACTGCCAGCCCCGTGCCCTCTGTGCCAGCCTCTCCTCGGGGGACACGGGGCTGGCAGCAGCTCCCAGCTCACTCGTGGCTGAGCTGGGGGCTCTCCGTGGCTTCCCGGGCAGTGCCGCCGCATTCCCGAGGCTCTCCCGGAAAGCCCCGGCTGAGGGAGCAGCAGGAGGGCGCAGGCCCAGGTGTGTCTCGAGCCTGGCGCCGTGGAGGCCAAAGAAAGACACCAGGAGAACTCCGTTCCATGCAAACTGGCACTGCTTGCAGGCTACAAAGGACTCTCTGTACCAGTTCCATCCTGTGGCATGTAGAGAGCGCCTAAGGGGTGACTTGCCAGCCTGGTTGTGGGGATCCCCCCAGTCCCAGCTTCTCCTACTGCCCCGGCACGGAGGGGGAAAAACAAACCCAAAGAGGGGAAAAAAACACCCAAACAAAACTCAAGATTGCTTTTGCATATGCTTCCAGGAAAACAGACCTCATTGTTTCTGCCTCTTCCTCATGTTTTGCCCTTCAGGTTTTGTTTTACGTGCAAACAGACCTGGTGAGTTGCCCCTTAGCAAGGCACAGAGGGTTTGGCTGGATTAACGTTGCTTCCCTGATTATTATTATTCTTTTTTTTTTAATCGGAGTGCTTTTGGTGCCCATTACAACTGAACTGAGCATTGATCAATTCTGTGCCTGAAAATCATTTGTCTTTAATTTGAGTGTTTTTTGGTTTTTCTCTTTTGTTGGGTTTTCTGATTTGTTTTTTTTCGGTTCTTTTGTTTTTTGATTTGAACTTGCAATACGAAACTAAATCTAACCCTAAATTAACAACACCCTTTCTGGCAAGTTTAAAGAGCAGTATGGTGTTTGGAAATGTCTTTTCAAGCCTCAAAATTGCCTGTGTGCACAAAACTGGCAAAAACCCCAAAACTGAATCCAAAGAGCCCCGGTCCCGCCCCCAGCCCTGAGGTCTCAAGGAGGAAGGTGGGTTTGTCACCGGCCCCGCTCACATCTGCACCGAGCCGTGGTCTGGGAACGGGGGGGTTCTGTAGAGTCATCTCCATCCAGAGCTGGTTTTGGAAGGGACATCCTGGGTTTGCCACTCCATCAGCAATGGTAGTGAATTGTATCCAGGAGCAGTGGAGTCCGATCGATCTTGCGCTGCAGGGTACGGGCCCGATTCATTACAAGAACAATGGCTGGGGTTTTTTTCCCTTCTTTCCTTTCCAGTCGGGTTTTTGTCCTCCCTTCACAAATTCGCACAGCCCTCCTTCACGCGTGCCTGCTCCAGAGCACAGCACGGCTGGCCCTAGCTGCCCCCTTTCTGCCAGGAAATGGGAAAGAGCTGGGACACACCCGGGCAGGCGCGTCCCACCACCCCCAGCTCGCT
The DNA here is from genome assembly GCA_013397245.1 of Thryothorus ludovicianus. Taxonomy (NCBI): domain Eukaryota; kingdom Metazoa; phylum Chordata; class Aves; order Passeriformes; family Certhiidae; genus Thryothorus; species Thryothorus ludovicianus. Next base: position 162,882 of record VZTB01007075.1, read on the forward strand.
GGGACAGCTCTGCCCAGGGCTGCTGCAGCGGCCCCAGCACAGAGCAAGTGTTGTCCAGGAGGTTCCTGGAAAGCATTGATGACAATCCCTGTCATCAATGTCCCCATCAGTGCTGCCTCTTCAGCAGCTCTCCGGCCCCGTCCCGCCGGCTCTTCCCCACCTTCCTGGCATCGGTGCCAGCACGGAGACTGAGCACCCGCAGAGAGCAGAGCATCCACCTTCAGGTGCGTGTCTTGGTCTCCCCAGGAAGCTGCAGCCCTCTCACTCCAAGCCCCTGGGCGCTGACCACCTTGGCTTGTCCCTGGGGTGGCATTCCTCCTCTTGGGACACCTGCATGTTTGCTGAGTCAGCAGGGAGCCAGGTACCTGCTCGGGGCCTCCTCCCTGCCCTCACCCCTTCTATTTCGATGGCAGCGTGTCACCAGCTGACCTTGCTAGATAAACAGGTTCTTCTGTGTCACAGCAGGTCTGTCCTACAACCAGCAGAAAGGGCCGTGCCCCTGTCCCCGTGCTCAGTGCCACCATAAATTCCCGTCCCGCGTCGCTGCTCGCGTGCCGGCAGGGCGAGCCCGGCGCTGCTGCTCGTCATAAATCACATCCCCAGTCGACGTGCCAGTGATGAGGTGATAGCTGAGGTCCTTCCAGCAGACAGAGGTCTGGCCACATCCGTTCGCTCCGGGTGGGGCTGTGCTGCCCAATCCCTCCACTGGTTTTGACAACCTCACCCCTTCTTGTATTTTTTTAATGAATTGGGACCTGAGCCACGGAAAATGAGCAAAGTTAAAAGTCTGAATGCTGCAAACTCCTCCTAGACAACTTCACTATCAGTGTCACGTTTCTTTTGAATCCACCTGACATATTTTACGTGTAAAACATTTTTGTCGTGTAAATGCTTTTTTTAAAATACAGTCATTGGGGGGGCACATTTTTCTCTTGCATTTGACATGGGAGGGGTTCATCTGGCAGGAGAGCGAGACGAGGAAAATTTGGCAGGAGAGGGTTTTCGTTCCTTCCTCTTTGGTTCATTGACAAGCCTGAGATTTTTCCAGTTCCCAACCTGTTGCTACCAGCTATTCCTCCCTGAGGACTGGAGACAAAACCCACGAGGCCACACTAGTCCAGCCCTGTCCCAGCTCCCTCGGGCTGTGCCCGCCGAGCCGGCCGGCGGCCCTCGGCGCGGTGGGACAGCGCAGTGCCACCCCAACCCCTGGCACATCTGGATTTTGGGCCCCAGTCCCGGCTTGCCAGTGCTGCCTTTGAGCCCTGCGCCCCAACAACCCCTTACTGGACTTTATACTTGCCAGCTATAACAAATCTCGTAACGTGAGCTACTGACCTTGATGGTGAGTGTGAGCAGTTATGTTTTGTTGTTTTCTCTCTTGCTTGGTTGGGGCTGCTGTGAGAGAGGGTGTCTCTGAGGCAAACTTTCCGGCCTCTCTTACACTCGGACGTGCACACCTCCTCTCAAACACTCTTCTGAGCGCTCTCAGCGGGAAGGTTTGTCCACACCTATTAATCCTCTCTCAGTGTCCAGCTTCTTGTTAGTAGCAGCTGGTTGCATGTTTTTTGCTTGTTCGGACGAAACGGTTCAAGAAACGACTCATATCAACTCTTGAGAAATGTCTCTATTTTTTTGTACACTTTCTTTCTTTTGATGTTTTTTATTAATTTCCCTTACTTAAAAAACAAAACACCTGTCGTCCCGTAAAACATTTCACATCTCCCCTTGCCTGTTCTTAGAGTGTATGTATCTGTGGGACTGAACTAAATGCATGCACTGTAGTAGTCGTACTGGTAGCAGTAGATGTAGTTGTAGAACATGCATTGTCGAGTTGATATTACAGGCACCATCAACGCGAACCAGCGTGGCAGATAAAAGCAGAGCCTTGGTCTGATTGAAAGCGTAGGGATAACACAGCAGAGAGCTGCTGATGGCTTGGATCCATAGAGCCCTATTTGTTAAATCCCATTATCTGGAAGTTTAAATTGAAGCCGGCTGTAGGCAACCTACACCCTCCGTACAAGAACCCGCACATGCTGTTATGCTGATAGTAAAACTGACCTTTTTTATTTTTTTTTTCAAATTAACCCCCCCCTTAGGAATTGAAACACTGACTGTAACTGTATTCCCTTATTTTTGTTTTGTATCCTAAAGAACTTAAGATATTTTTCAAATCATTTTACAATCATGGTTTCTCCATCAGCCTGTTACTCGTCCATATTAGCCCATAGACTCATTCGTTGGCGGTCGTTGAGCAGATGTGCCACACGCAAATCACTCCATTTGGGAATCCAAATAATTCTGTGTGTGTGAGGCGGCTCCCCGCAGCCTGTCCTGAGCCACCAAGCGATTGTTTATAGGTCATAAACCTTAAATCTTATTATGCAACAGAGACTCTGAGCTAGTGATGGGTCGTACTCATTGCCATGTCACCCAGCTTAAGGGAACATTTTTAAATGAAGATTTAACATTTCATAAATATCAGCATGAAGAGTTCGAGGCGAGTTCATCCTCTCTGCCACAAGCCAGCAGTGGCTTTGCTTCTTCTGCCTGGGTTTCTGTGCTAAACTTGGAAAATGCAGGGACGGCTCCGCAGTCAGTAAATCCAACAGATGGTAATTGAGATCCCAAATTAGGCTTTGGTTTATTTGTTTAGTTTGCTGCTTGTCAGAAAACACCCTGACTGGAGCAGAAAAGCTCCTCTGTGGTGTGGTCACCCCTCCTCTCCTCGCCATGCCCTGGCCATCCCCAGAACCAGCTGCAGTGGGAGCATCTCCCTGCCCTGCTGGGCAGAGCCACACACTCATTAATGCACTTAAGGCAGCAAGGGCTTTCAAAGGAAATAAAATATCCAGAATGGGCTTTCCAGTGTAATTAAGGATTTGTATCTGCTCCTTACCTCTAATAGAAGATTGAGTAAATCAAGCAAACGAGCAGTGGGGCTGACGCAGTGCAAGGTGAGCTGAGCTGCCCCTGGTGCTGCCAGGGAGCTGGGCACTGCTGTGCCAAGGCAGGGATAAGGTTCCCTTGGGATCTCAGTCTTCCAGGGAAATGGGGAACCCGCTGTTCAATGCACCCCAGCACGTGAGGAAGTGAGGAGTGTGCCTCAAAGTCAGCAGAGGGATGAATTGCATGGGGTCTGGCGCTTAAGGAAGGTGTGTTCCAAAATCCAATCTATTCATAGTTTAGCAAATTAGGGCCATAAAAGGGGGGACAGTGATTGGTCTGTGTGTAGGGAGAGGAGCTGCCACGGGCTCATGGAGATGTCAGGAGGAGCATTTCAAAGATCCAGCCATGAAGCAATTTGGGATTTTTGCAGCCCACTGGGAGGGCTCCCATGTGGCACGGTGGCTCTGGTGGAATCGCTCTCCCTTTTTTATTCTCCTCTATAAAAGTACATAAAGTTTAATCCGGGCTATGTAATCTCAAAAGCCAGAACCTAACAAGTGGACCACTTGGGAGCAGCAAGGGCTGGAATTTCTCACTCCACTGGAACCGGCAGTAATTATGTGACAGAGCCTGGCGGGTGATGCAGTGGGAAATTAATGGCTGCATCGGATTTTATCCTTTGCTTATCTCCCTGGCAGAGGCTGGGGAGCACGGCGGGTGGCCAGGCAGGAGCCCCACACTGCAGGGGCCTCGGGGAGGGGTGGGAGCAAGGAAAACCCTCCTGGTTTAAACAGGAATTCCATCAGCCAGGCCCAGCATGGGGCAGCCCCGGGTGGTGAATGAGCTCTGGAGGAGCCACTCTGCATTGCCATGGGTGGTTTTGGCCTTGTTACTGATAGCACTGGGAACCCTACAGTTTCTTGTCTGTCTGCTGCCCCAAATTTAAAAAATAATTGATGAAAGGGGCATCTTTTATGTTTGGCTCAGAAGTGCTGTGCTGCTTCAGGATGGGAATCACACGGGTCCTTTTCAGAGCAGGCTCAGGCAGAAAAACCCTTGTGTCTTGTTTTACTGTAGGATGGCACTTTTGGATCTTTGTTGATCCATGAGGGACTGAGCTTCTTCCAGCAGTGCCAGGGAGAAAATTCAGTAGCTATGAAACAATTTGGTGCTGCTGCTGCTCGACCTTGGCCACAGCGGCCGTGTTTGACAGGGCGCTGGGCTGAAGTCTATTGAGGTTAAAATACATCAGCTTTAATCAATAATTTTGTAATAGAAAATCCTGTGTGCTTGATAAATCATCTCCAGTGCAATTAGTGACCACCTCTGAAGTGCAGTTGAAGTTAATCTGTAGCGAATTTAGCCAGTAACTTTTAATAGTCTTTTCCATCAGGAGAATTATTTTCCACGGGGAAAATGCTCTTCAGAATGCTCGTCCAGAGCTGTTTTATTTAGGAAGGAGTTCTTCTCTGTGAGGGTGGTGAGGCTCAGGTTGCCCAGAGAAGCTGTGGCTGCCCCATCCCTGGGAAGTGTCCAGGGGCTTGGAGCAGCCTGGGACAGTGGAAGGTGTCCCTGCACATGGCACAGGGTTGGAACAACCTTGGTAGCCTCCAAAGCCCTGCCACAGCCAATTTTCCATGTTTTATTCCCTTTCTCCCAGCAGGAGCTGGGGGGCAGAGCTGCTGGCAGCTATAATTAGACTTTGCTCCCCTCAAGATGCAGACAAGTTGTTGTGGAGTTTGAAGTGGAGTTTCAGCACCTGCTCCCCAGTGCAAGAGATCTTGGAGCACAGGATGGTGTCTCGTGCATTGTAGTCCCCAGGCAGGTAAAATGCTGCCAGAGCTGAGGGTAACTTGCCTCTCCAGCAGCAGTTGCAGGCTGTTACCCATTAGTGGAACAACTGCTAACTGTGAGGCAGCACACGTTGGACTGACACACTACTGCCAGTGTTTTCATATTGATTGTCTCCCCAAATGCTTTGAAAGTAAATAGATAATTACAGTGATGTTTTTTCTCCCTCTCTTCTTTCTGAAATAGAAAGCTGCCAGAGGAGCAGAGTAGTGTTTCCTTGCAGCAGATGTTGGTGCACATCTGGCTCCGTGTGAGCTCGAGAAGCACGGTGGGTTAGGAGTTGCCAGAGAATGCGAAATGGATCTGCAGGTATATAAACCTGAGCTGTTTAAAAATAATAAACTCATGCAGCTGGGGCCTTTGTGAGCATTTCCTGGTGGTTAAAAGAGCCCAGAACTCTGTGCCCTGACAATGGGTTGTGCTGTCAGCTGCTGACAGTGTGGCTGGTGCCACCAGCTCTCACCTAGGCACTGTGTGCTGGGCAGCAGCTCCTCTGGTGCAGCCCCTCCTGCAGGAGGGGATGGCTGCACAGGACTGGGGGTTTGCAGGCTGGAAGCCTCCTCTGTTACCTGGATAACCCCTCTGTGCTGGTTACCTGGATAACCAGCCCGTGGGGTCTGTCAGCAGTGGGAAGGTGCCCCCCAGGCAAGGCCCTCCTGCTACTGTGACTTGAATTATGCAGCAAAACAAAGACGCGTTTTTGGTTTAATTTTCTTCCTGTATTGTCTGTTATTGTACAAAAGGCTTCAATTTCAAATTACAGGAGTGATAGCCAGTTAATGTGGTACAGTGGGAGGCCGGAGTTGCTGTTGCTATGGCAATGGAGTTCGGCTCATTTGTTTTGTAGATGAGTAATTACTACGCAATTAGAGTAGGCTAAAAATAAAGGGGCCTTTTGTTCCCTCTTACTCATTAATATTAATAAAAGACCTGTCCGGGCTGTGGTAAACAATTAATGCAGATGTGGTTGCCCATGGTAAAATTAACAGCAGCTTTCGTGCTCCTCGGCGTGAGGTGAAGGCGCCAGCATCACCTGGCTCAGCTCTGCCTTCATTTTAAGTGGAAAAATGGTTACAGAGGGGTCTGTGATACCCCAGCATCTGAGCTTTAGCTCTTATTTGCCAGTTGGATGGGTGGTAATAAGTGTTAAAGCTCCGTGTGCAGGCACAGACAGCAGGAGCAGCGCTGGGGTCGGCGCCTGCGTCTCAGCGAGCGCCCGCAGCCCGCCCAGGGCTCCGAGGGGAGCCCGGCAGCACTTCCTGATGCAGACAGCTCCTCATTCATCCCCCTTGGATGAATGCCAGGGCTGGAGCAAGAAACTTGCCCAAAAACCTGAGCGCAGGCAAGGAGAAGCATGGTGCTGCTGAAATAACTCCAGCACAGCATGTTGCAAACGTGGATCGACAAAAAAGAGTGTAAGGAACAGTCCCAAGCACTTGATGTGGAGTAAAAAGATGATAGTACACTTAGCCTGGATATTAGGATGAAATTGTTCCCTGTGAGGATGGGGAGGCCCTGGCACAGGGTGCCCAAAGAAGCTGTAGCTGCCCCTGGATTCCTGGAAGTGTCCAAGACCAGATTGGATGGGGCTTGGAGCAGCCTGGGACAGTGGGCAAGGAATGCACTGGACGGGCTTTTCCAGCCCATGGCAAGGAATGGCACTGGATGGGCTTTAAGGTCCCATCCAAACCTGTGATTCTGTGATTCTAACATTAATCACATCATATTTTAAGTGAACTGTAAAACTGGTTAAATTGGCACGAACCAGTTAAGAAAATGACATAACAGGACAGCATTTATCTGCCCCTTTGGTTTATTGGTGAGTTCCAGCAGAGCTGGTGGACATCCTGTGCTTGCAGGCAGTGGCAGTGGAGCAGCACAGAGCTGGGCCCAGGGCAGGGGCTGATGAGTGGTCACCTGCTGCCTGCATCATCCCTGGGGTGCTCAGCACCCCTGGAAAACACCGTCAGGAAGGCAGAGCCTCTCCAAAGGGCAAATCCCCCAGCCCAGAACCCTGGATCCTGTGCTGGGGGGGCTGTGGGTGCACAGAACCGCATCCCTCCCAAAGTGTTTAACTAATGGAGGGAATCGTAGCAGAGCCTTTGTAAGGTCGACATTTGTTTGTTGTTAAGGATCTAATTAGAAACATGAGAGGAAGCTGAATGGCTGCTTGCTCGGCTAATTAGCGACATGCACGAAGACCACTTTGAACTTCAAGGACACAAAGCTATTAGCGCTTACATCAAAAATGGATTAAACTTCTGTGCTTTTATAATGATTAAAGATGAGCCGCTCGAGAGGAAATCCTTTTGTGAGGCAGTGACAAGATCTGGCTCCCTGGCTGCAGCTCCTACGAGCGAAGCTTTGTGTGGCCTCCGTGTCGCGCTCGGCCCCGCGCGAGTGACACCACTGACACACGCTATGGAAAATGGGATTAGGCAATAAATATTGATCGTTGGCAGAAAATTACAGCTGAGCTGCAAAGTGCAGTTACTTGTCCTGCTGCATAACTGCAGGATTTAGAACAGCTGGGCTAGAATGTGCTGAATTCTGTCTTCTGCAAACTGGTGCACATGGGCAGATGTGGTGGGATGCTTTGGGTGTGTTAAGTGCAGTACTGAGCCAGAAGCAGGGGCTCACCTGCAGCAGTGGCTTTGTAAAACAACATACCAGGTGAATTTTTATCTTGCCTAAGCTTGTGGAAGCTGCCCAGCTCTTGCTCCTGGCTCATCCCAGGTAGTTCAGCAGTTGGTTTGTGCTGTGCTGCAGCTGGAGGAGCGCACTGAGGACACTGAGGCTGCGGCAGGAGCAGTTGCCACAAGGTCCCAGGTGCCATTATCACCCCGTTGTGCCCAGCTCTGGGAAGGTGGGCAGCACTCAGCCCTCCCTCCTGGTTCTCACTCGCTTCCAGCGGTAATTGCTGAGCGGAGCCAGCTCACCTCCCACTGCTTGCTGTCATTACCCTGCGATATTTTGATGTGTGAAGCCCTTTCCGAAGGGGCTGCAGAGGCAGAACAACCTTTGAAAGTGTGACTGCAGCTAGAAAATAACGTACAAATAGTACCTTGTTAGGGCAGGTCTTGCTGTGTCTCAGCCTCGTCACCACTTATTTTGCTGATGAGCCCGACAGCTGTTGTATTTTCCTTTTTCCCTGCAGGGCCAGTGTAGCTGCAGGGGAAGGATAACCTGGGGCAGCCTGGCTGCTCCCCATTATGGAGCATCTCGGGGTGACAGGGAAGGCACAGCGCTCGCGTTTGATTTTCCAGTCAGGACTGAGCCAGCTGTCATCTGTAGCTCTTCACACTTGCAGAGGAGCCGTGTCTGCCACAGGGTTCTTAGAGAGAGAGTTTGCTTTTCAAGTCTGCTTGGGAAGAGCAGGAGCAGAGGGATGCAGGTCCCCATGAGAGATGTACAACATGGCAGCTCTCATCGTGACGCCAGCGTTATTTGTTTCTCTGGTTTGTCTCCCACTTTACCTTCCAGCGAGTTGGGAGCTGTTTGTACCTTGTTATTCTCCAGAATATCTGTGTGTTTCCAGCTCATTATTTCTGAGACGTTTGTGAGCTGGAGCATTGATCCGAGTTCGAGGCGTGCCACGCGCTGCCTCCGACAGAAACCACGCTCTGGAAAAGCTCAGACACGAGGAAGCGACGCTTCCAGTGGCTCAACCTGACCACAAATGAAGGGGTTTGGAGCTCTGTGAGGTGGTTGGTATAGAAAAAAAAAAGAGCCTGAATATGAGCTTTTATTTCTCAGTGCAGAGCCAGTGCACTCCTGCAGCCCGAATAGGCCGCTGAGAACCAGCAGCACCGATGTCTTATTTCAGACTGGCACTAATTTGTACATCCAGTCCCAGGTAAATGACATTCTGGTTGTTAGCAGCTCTGGAAAGCAAGGTACAAACTCCCATTAACTCCAGCCCTGACTGCACAAAGAATTAGCTTTGGCCAAGCGATCTGTAACATGGGTGCACTGCTGCTAATTGTGTTTATAAGGCTCTGAGCACTAATGATGTAAGATTTGCATGCGGTGCTGAAGTTGTGCTGGTTATTTAAAGTATCAGCATCACGCTGTGAGTGCTGCTCTGTTAGTCATGCATGTGACAGCGTGGCCATTAGTGCTCTGCTCTGGGACACTCGGGGTCCCCAAGGAAGGTGGGATTGCCCCCACGCCACCCACTGTGGTTTTGCTCTGTGTCCTCTGTGGCAGTTGTGCTTGGGTGGTTGCAGAGGCAGCACAGCAGGCTGGAATGCTTGGGGACAGGTGATACTCCTTCTGTGACAGTCTTCTCTTAAAACTCAGCAGTAAATGGACCAGAGTGACTCAAATTCATAAATTCATAGAATCCTAGAGCAAGCTGGGTTGGAAGGGACTTTAAAGACTGTCTAGTGTCCTGGGCAGGGACACCTTCCATTACTCCACATTGCTCCAGCCTGGCTTTGGAATTAAATGCCACCAGGCTGTGGGGCAGTCCCCTGTCCCAGCTGGGCTGCCCAGTGCCCTGCCCAGTGCCCCTGTGCCCTGCCTGCTCCCATCCCTGTTGGCAGCACTCCATGTTATTATATCATTTACTCCTTCGAGCTGGAAGATGATGTTTGCAGCATGTTCTATGAATTTTTCATAAAGATAGAAAAACAGACTAATCTTGTGAGCTTTGAGTCTTGGTGGTGGGTAATGGCTTTGATTTAAAGCATTTTGTCTTAATGATAGTTATATTGAAAATTTCCTGCTGCTTTCAAGCACGTTTAGTTATTCTCATAAACATTGATGGTAGAAATGCCTGCCAAATTGTGCGTGGCTGTTTATGGCAGATGAGAGAGTCATCCAGAAATTAGAGCTCTGGATCAACAAGTTGTGAAGAAACCTGTTTGTACAGGAATCCACCCTGAGGGCAGTGGGACAAGGCAGGAACAAGGAGGGTCTTGAAGGAGACAAGGGCTGGAGATGACCAGCTCTGGTTCTAGGATATGCTCGACAGGAGATTAAAAATTATTTTCTGATGAGAATCATAGAATCATTTATGTTAGAAAAGACTTCTCAAATCAGTGAATCTTACTTTAACCCTACACTGCCAAGCTCCCCCACCCCTGCAGAGCTGCTCACCTCCATGCCCTGGGACAAGGAATATCCTGCCTCTGCTGAAAGGAAATCCAGTGAATTTTGGTGGTTTCTTTCCCTCACAAGGATTTCTTCACCTGTGTACTGTGGCAGGGAAGACAGACACACATTCTGCAATGTTCCTTGCCTGGATTTTTTTTTTTTTAATTTTAAAATACTCGTGTTTGTTATGAGTCCTTTGCAAGGTGCTTAAGTCTTTGGGTTTTGGTGCTGTAGGAGAGGGGAAAGTGTCACCAAGGCTGGCTGTGTGCAGGGGACAATGATTCTGTCCTGGTCCTCTGTCCAGATTGCCCCTGCTTTATTTCCTTTGAAATACAGAATATTTTAGTGGTGCCTAAGTGGGTATTTTGTCATCAGGTCTCATTTACTGGTCCCTAAGGGCCTGACTGTCATCCCAGTACTGTGTGAGTTCCTCTTGTAGGGCAGTAATGTCAAAATCCTCACGTTTCTCCCTCCTTTTCCCTTCCTCTTTCCCTTCATCATTCATGGCTGAATTGAGTTTATTTGGGTGGGATTCCAGTGTCCATCTTGTGGTGCTTTGCCCAGGCCCGGCGGCGTTCGGGCCCTCGTTAGCACAACGCTGCTCGTGAGCCAAATGTCAGCAGGAATCCTGACTTAGAAATTTCTCAAGAGTTCATGGAGGCAGAGTTTATCTTTCAGCAGTGACCTTTCTTGTTGGGCAGGGAGGAAGGGGCGAGCAGGGGCTGTGTGAGCGTGGCAGTTTGCAGGAGGAGGCTCGGGATGTGCATCCCTGCCCGGAGCCTCCCGCCTCAGCCTGGGCTGCCAGGCTGCTTTGGGTTCCAGCTCTTGGCTCCTTGACATGAATCACTTGGCTGAACGTGGAGGAGCATCTCACACGCATGTTAAAAGGGGATAAAGGCTCTCTGCTGGCAGAGGGGTTGGTAATAAAGCCTCACTGCCTGGAGAGGCCCAGCTCTTGCTGTGCCAGCCCTGCACAGCAGCTCCCAGCTCCACCAGCACCAGGATTGGCATTAAAAACATCCTGCTGGGGCTGCTTTATGAACCCACAGTTTTTATATCATTCTGTGTCCCATCTCACTTTCCCTCACTGCTTTTCAGTGCTCCCCAGGCCACTGTGACACTGGGCAGAGTAAGCCTGAGGCTCCCCAAAGCCTGTCCCTCTGGCCTGCAGGCAAATGTTCACCTGCTGATCAAAATTCACGGGCTCAGAGTCTCTTCTGTAGGAAAATTCAAAGTGAAGCAAGCAAGACATTAACCTGCCCTGTTCATCCCTGCCAGAGCTCCTGGCTGCTGGCCCTTGATCTCCATCAGTGCAGGAAGGAGCTTCTGTAGCCCAGAGGATCACTGGGGCTGAAGATGAAAGGTGCTTGGCTGTGACTTACAGGCACATTTAATCTCTCCCACATCTCTCCTGACCTTGATCTATCACAGAGCTTCCTGGGGACACCTAGGATTGAGAATTTTGCATAGAGGAAGCCTTTGAGCTGGAGATGCTTAGGCTCAGTCTCGGAGCTGTGAAGTTGCCTGCTGCAGGATGACTTCCTTACACTTGGTTGGGAAATGGGACCTGAAATGGGTCCTTTGCTGCCAGGACTTCCTGAGTGCTGGCAATTCTTGGAAGATAGCCCAGCCAACCCTCAGTCAATGCTGAATCAGTCTGAGGGCTCCAGAGTCAGGGGATTTGTGGTCAGCTTAGCCCATGCCTCTGCTGGGACCAGGCTTTGCTCCTGGTCCTGGCATCAGGAACCATCAGTGGTTCCCTCCCCTCCATGGACAGAACAATCCCCTGACAGTTTTTCAGCAACAAGCTTCCAAACATCTGCCCCAGTTCCTGTTCTTGCCTTGGGCTGTTGGTGGCCAGGGGAAAGCCTCCAATTCCTTCCAGCCTGTAAGGAATTAATGTCAGTGCTCTGCAATTCCCACAGTTCACAGCAGCCCTGGACAACTTCTGACAACTTCCAACATCAGGAATTTTGTCATAAGGATGCAGGTTTCCAAAAAGTATTAACTTAGTGATGCAGTATCTGGAGTCTAGGGGATTGCAGGCATTTTTCCTTCTTCCTTTTAGTCTCAGGGTACTCCAGGTTTGTATTTCCAGGTATTTCTTGCCAGAACACATCAAGATTTGCATGGTGGGGAAGTTGTTCAGGGTCCCTTTGCTGTTCTGATGATTAAAGTGCCTCTGGCTCCAGGTGAACTCACCTGAACTCCTGGAAGAAGACAAGTCCTTAGCAACTAACCATGGCTGAGCAAATCATTAAAATACGGCTTTCTGAGGCTACTGAGTCTCCTGCTACTCACAGGAGCTTTCTCTTTCATTTATAGGGTCTGGAGCAAAGTGTTGGCCCCAGAAAAGCTTTCAGCTTTTTCTGTGGGGTTTTTCTGTCACCACATGGAGAGGTGCCAGGGCATCCCAGGCTCCACACAGCACTTCCCAGGAGGTGGAGCAGCCTTTGGCATGCCCAGTTTTCCCTCCTGTGAGCAGTGTGGAGTGTTGAACTCCTGGTCAGTAGATGAAAAATTACCTTTTCATTACCTGCCTGAATAACCAGCCCGTTGCCAGCTCTTCCTGCAGGTGTGAAAGCCTTACTTCAGCCTTAAGAGATGCAAATGAGAGTGGCTGGGGTGGGCTGTGGGGGCACAGAGGGTCTCTCTGGTTGCTCAGTTGGTTGTTCTGGAGGTTTCTGGTGCTGCTGTGGGGTTTGCAGGAGTGTTTTACTAACAGGATGCCCCTGGCCGTGCCGTGTCTCGCTGTCACTCGGAGCAGCCAACTGGGTTTTCTGTGTGACTTGGCAGGAAAATTCACATCCATTTTATTGAACCAACGGGAGGAAAAGGGGGGGAAAGTGCTGGCTTCTAGTAATAAAGGGCTTTGGAACATCTCAGCTGGATATTTTTCTTCACGAGCGAGAAGGCCAAATGTTATCTTGACATTTAATCTTTAATAATAAAAAAAGGCTCTTTGTTTGCCAGTGAAGTCCAAAATCTGTTTACTCTCTCATGCCTTATTTCTTTTAACTTGCTAGCTTAGATGTCCTACTTACCCTCCCCTGCTACCAGTTCTGAGCTGTGGTGGATCATTTATTGTCCAGAGCTGACTTCCCTGTCACCACAGAGCCACCAGCTGCTGAGAGTGCTTTTCTTGACCAGTTCATTGATTTGAGAACTGGGGAGCCTTGGGTGGGCAGTGCAGGGGAAGGGGCCAGGGCAGGAGAGGTCCAGCCTGTGCCCAGCACAGCACTTTGGGGAGAGCACGGGGCTGGCTCCAGGCCCAGCAGAACCCTGTGGTCAGCCCGTGCAGCTCTGACCCGCGGACAAAGGTCCCTGCAGCCTGTGACAACCCTTCTAGTGCTTGGTGGAGCCGGAGGAAGAGGCTGAGGAGGCCTTGGGGCAGCCTGGAGGGTGCAGATGGAGCTGAGGGGGTCGGGCAGGGTCTGGGGCAGGCTGCGGTGCTGTGCCCACGTCCAGCCCCGCTGGCCATGGTGTCCTGGCACTGCCCAGGGTGGGGACAGGGCGGGTGTGGGCAGCCCAGGCTCCCGGGGAGCTCGCAGGTACCAGCCAGGTGTAGCTCCAGCTTCCCGCAGCCATCTCCATCCAGCTCCTCCCAGTCCGCTGACTTTTCTTTCGCATCGAAACTTCTTCCTCATAAATTCTACATCCAAGAGCAGCCGTGAGAAATGCCAGAAGCCTGATCATCTAACATGCTTTAATATCGAAATTTCTTCCTCAGTATCATTCTTATTTACATTGTTTTTCTTTCTCAAAAAAAAAAAAAAAATTAAGGGAGGAAAAAAATTAAATTTTCTTTTACTTCCACATTAGGAGGTGAGTTGTCATCCACCCTCTGGAATTATTTTTTGCTTTTGATCTTTATTTATTTGTTTAATTTTGGTTGATGTCCCAAGCATGGTTTTGGAGACGAAGGTAGGTCTTCGCTCTCCAAATCATAAAGGAAAAGAAACTAAATAAAACAATACTGTCCTTGGTCATATTTAAAAGAAAAAAATCCAAACTGTTCCATTCCATATCATTTAAAGAAAAAAAAATCAACTATTGAACTATTTCTACAGCTTTCTGATCTAAAAGGGCGGGTTTTTTCCAAAAGTATCGAATGGATCCATAAAACGATTTTCCTAGACGTGATTCAAGTTATTTGCTGTCAACATTTTAATATCAATATTACCACAATGTGTAGTCTCAAACTAGTTCCTTTGTAGTTTGCATGGGATGTGAATGCTGTCTCGGCGTGCCCAGACCTAGAGAATTTGTTACTACTGCATGAGCATCAAGTCAGATGTTGAAAAATACCTATTATATTTTGTGATAATTTGGTGAAAATGAGCACCTCCAGTCTCTGGTTGCAGTAGTGTGTTGAATGATTGTTCTTTTTTTTTTTTTCTTTATTTTATTTATTTTTTCTTTTTTATATATATCCATATATATATTTTTGGAGCTCTAAGCTTCGTAGTAGTCCGGGCTGACTCTTCTCCAGTACTTGCTCTCCTCTCGCATGGCCTTGGTTAAGTGTTAGAATTGGGCCTAGGCTGTTTATTCTGGTGTTTGGCTTTGTAATTCCGGTGCATGCCCGGCGTCTGGCCTCATACCCAGCTTTATTCTCTGCACACCAGTCTTGAATAGCTACAGTGCTCAACCGAATTTTGGCGCACCCGCTTCCCCGGCAGGCTCCAACCCAGCGCGGCCCGGAGGCTTCCCGGGGGCCAACAGCCCCGGGCCCGTCGCGGATCTCTACGGCACGGCCAGCCAGGACTCCGGCGTGGGTAACTACATAAGCGCCGCCAGCCCGCAGCCGGGCTCGGGCTTCGGACACGGCATCGCCGTAAGTACCCGGCGGGGGGATCCGCTGGGGAGGGGGCGAGGGGGCTGCGGGCGGTGCCGGCCCCGCGGCCGCCGGAACCTGCAGAGGATGCCCGGCACCTGCAGAGGATGCCCGGCACCTGCAGAGGATGCCCGGAACCTGCAGAGGATGCCCGGCACC